>JAJLRJ010000012.1:27129642-27479642 GCA_024195265.1 Dendrophyllia cribrosa
CGGAGGATAAAATGCTTTGTTTTTGCCCGTCAAGCCTCGCAGGCAAAAATCTTGGGAGAGGCTGTACCTTTCCAAACAAGCTCAGTGATTGGAGCCCTAGACTTAAACACAATAGAAGCTACAGTACTACGGGGCCAATAAAATTAGAGGTCTGGAAGAGCTACAATACTACTCAAAATCTTCTGTTTTTATACAAAATGGCGGGGCGTGATAAAGGCCTTTTCCATATTTTAATTGCAGTGTAAAGAAAACGCCTATCTTGGGCGCTGGTCTTTGCGCAAAATACTTTATTAATTACGTGATGAACTGCTTGGATTTAGTCTAAATTACAACCGCCAACAGAACTATACAAACTTGTCACCTTTATTGCTTGGCAGGCACACTGTGCTGTAGGCTGCATCGTTGATGCAGTTTTCCAAAAATGCGAGTTGCTTCGGTAGGGTCGCAGCTCTTAGAAGCTTCTATTTTCATTGGCCTTGTAAAACACAGCTGCTATTGTTTTTAGGGTTAGGGTCCATTGTTGTGTTGTTTGTTCTATTGTTAGGTCTAAGGGTGACAAGCCAATGGTGTGAGACCTTCTAAGAGCTGCGACATCACCCAATTGCTTAGGCGCGGGGAAAATCACACTTGTTCAAACTCTTGGCTCTTACTTCGTGTAGGGGACACAAATGACGCAAAATAAAAGGAAACAATGCTTCATCAAAATTCTTTTACCCAAAAACAATGACCGAAAACTATGTTTCCTATCGTTTTACGTCTTCTGTGCGGTACACGAAGTAAGACCCAAACTCTTGCATTAGCCATGCAAATTTCTCTGAACATTATTCTCCGATTTTCTTTATTTTTTTAGCTGTCACTTCAAATTTGTGCAGATATGGTTGCACGTGAAATTTTCAACATGCGCTCGTATTATAAACGCGATACTTTTGCATGACAAGGCATTGCTCGGAGTCTAATTTCGAATGCATACTTTTGCCGACTTTTCGGGCTACATAAACGTTGCTTCTACGGGAAGAAAAACATTCAACTTCGTGCCTTTAAAATGATTGTCTGAGTATTTTATTTTTTTTATTTAGGGCGAAACTCCTTGATCCTCCTTTACATGTTATTATTAACAGAATACCCTTCATTGATCTTATGACCTTGTGACGAGCCAGCTCTGTCAAGCCTATGAACAAGGAACAGAAATCAATTTAAATATTTGAAGATGTGTCAATCAAACTGAAACTTGCACATTTCTGACATGGGCGTATTCCTGGCATTAACCATTTTGTTGATTCTTGGGTTTTAAAGTTCTGGAGAGGGAAGATGGATATTATCCGTTCACTAGTAAAAAACAACCACACAGTAAAGTACTGCTGTATAGTTTTTATTTAAATGGTCACACTTTAGGATTTCATTCACAGACTCAAAAGTTAGAACCACCTTGTACAGCATAATAAACAGTACCACAGGAAAGTACTGCTCAGTAGCTTTCATTTAAATGGTCACACTTCAGGGTTTCATTCACAGACTCAAAAGTTAGAACCACCTTGTACAGCATAATAAACATCACCACAGGAAAGTACTGCTCAATAGCTTTCATTTGAATGGTCACACTTTTGGATTGCATTCACAGACTCAAAAGTTAGAACCACCTTGTACAGCATAATAAACAGAACCACAGGAAAGTACTGCTCAGTAGCTTTCATTTAAATGGTCACACTTCAGAATTTCATTCACAGACTCAAAAGTAAGTACCACCCTATACAGCATAACAAATAGCACCACAGGTAAGTACTGCCTTTATTGATAGCTTTCATTTGAATGGTCACTCTTTTGGATTTTATCCACAGACTCAAAAGTTAGAACCACACCTTGTACAGCATAATAAACAGCACCACCGGAAAGTACTGTACACGACCCGAAATGATCCCCGACCCCAAATGATCCCCGACCCCAAATGATCCCCGACCCCAAATGATCCCCAAAATCGACCTAAACACGACCCGAAATGATCCCCGACCCCAAATGATCCCCAATTTTTTTTACACGCGACCTGAAATGAACCCCGAGGAATTATAGGAGTGGAATGGGAAAACATTTCTATCCCGGGGATAAGATTGAAGCGTTTTGATTTCGTTTTTCGGTTAATGCTAAATGCGAAGTTTTCCGGCTCTAAACGCGAAATCTTTTCAAAATGGCTAATCGACTGCACAAAGTTATTTTCAGTTGTATTAATTGCCTGGAGTTTACTTTTTCCGTAATAACGTGGAGGCCGTTATACCAGACAGACGTAACTGTAGTGCTAAAATCTGTGCTTCCAGTTTCATCCCAGTCTCGTCGCAGTCTATTTCGTTGGACTTTTTACCGGAAGATCAGTCGGATACAACAATGTCGCGGACTGCGTAGTTTACAAATGTGATTCTATTCTGCTTTTTGAAGAGCGTCATCTCGGGAAACGAAGACAAACCTCCAGATGCGAATTCATGCATGCAAAAGGTTGCCGAGGTAAGTTATCTACATTAGAGTCCTTAATAAGGCTTTCTTTGGAGAAATCAGCGAATAATCTGAATGTGTGACAGCGTAACAGTTGTGAAATACAAATCATCAATAATACGAATTATAAAAACTTGATCATGATTCGATGTCTAAAATGGCGGATTTACTTATTTAAGTAGAACCAAATAAGTATCTGACTCGGGACATGTGAAATTTGACTTTTAAACCGGACCTAACGAGATGCTATTTGCACGATTTTATTTAAACCTCCAATTTTAACTCTAAAGTTTCTTGAAAATTCGTTAAAAAGGAGTTATAATTATTAAATAAATTGTCCAAAATTTATAAATACATAAACACTTCTCACAATTCGAGTCAAAATTCTATAAGTTACTTTATTCTAGTAATTATAGCATCTTCGGGAATTAAACGTCATCCCATTCCATTCCAATAATTCCTCGGGATCATTTCAGGTCGCGTGTGAAAAAAAAATTGGGGATCATTTGGGGTCGGGGATCGTTTCGGGTCGTGTTTAGGTCGATTTTGGGGATCATGTGGGGTCGGGGATCATTTGGGGTCGGGGATCATTTCGGGTCGTGTACAGTACTGCTCAATAGCTTTCATTTGAATGGTCACAGACTCGGGCAATTCAATAGGCAATATTTTTATTCTCGGTATGGAACTGGAACTAGGAACTAATGATTTTTCCCGCATGAGCCTCCATTGCAAGATTGTTGAATAATTGTCAATTTCAGTTACTTCAAGAGAAAATGACCTAAGAAAATTTATGTATCTATTTAAAAGAGGTTTACTTCCTAATTATTTTCGTGATATGTTTACTCTTGCAAGCCAGTGGTTACATTCTCATTATACTAGAAATTGCAACCTTTTTTACATACCTCCCTGTCGAACTAATATTCGAAACTTCTCAATTCGGTTTCAAGGACCTAAGTTTTTCAACTCGTTAAGTCATGAAATTCAAAACAGTGAAAGCATCCATTTGTTTGGCAAAAGACTTAAAAAATTCCTTCTTTCTTAGTCAAAAATACTCTTTGTTGAGCTACATACTTCTTTTTTCCTTTCCTTTTCTTTTCTTTTTAAAATAGTACATTTTATATTTCATGCTGTCCTTATAATTCGTATGATGTATTCTATATTGTCAGGAAGCCTATAGTTCATAAGCCCCCGGCTTCTATATAGGCTTCCTTGTCACTACCACCTTAAACATTTTGTAGTCTATCGTGTTTTAAGTTATTATAAATTCCTAGTGTATTGTATTATTATTATTATTATTATTATTATTATTATTATTATTATTATTATATATATTTTAATGTGGTTAATGACAAAATAAATGAATGAATGAATCCTAAGACGACATGTAATTTAAGAATTGGCGGTTAAACCACGGGGAACTAGACTAAAAGAGCCTTCACTTAATGGGCGCAAACTAATAATAGATTTTTTTACATGAGCGACGGAGATCTGCTATCTTACCTCATTTCTCTTGGTTACAGTTTATACGCAGTATCCCAACTTACTTTTTGCATAAACAAATGCCAACTCCGATCAATAATAAAAGCGCCAAACCGATGACACCAATACCCGCAGCGAGAAGAATAATTAGAAGGTCTCTCTTGGTTTTGTCACCTGCCATAAAGAAATTGTAAAGATAAGGTAGTGCAGGAATCACAGGTAGCCCACTAACATGGAAGCTAGCCCATTACAGGGATACTACGACAACCAACTAACCATGGATTGGTGCCAAATTTATACCTCACTGCCCCGTCTACTTTCGTTCACTGCCCCGCCCACTTTTGTTTAAAGATACACTGTCCCGGGTTGGAATATTGTGATTATGACCAGGAGCTTGGTTTAAGCTTACTTTATTATCTTGAAATTGGAAGAAAACATTGGCAAAAGTGATTGAAGCAAAGAAATATGAACTAAACAGAGAAAATAACGGCTAGAAAAGTCAAAATTCACAAGAATGGCAAGTTTGATTTATTGACAGGCGGTCAATAAATTAAATTTCATGAACTGTAATCCAAAACAAATAAACTGAACGACTGATCGTACAGTAAGGACTATATTTTTAAAATATATTCCTTACTGTACGATCAGCCTTTCATTTTATTTGTTTATAATTATTTCTGCTGATCACATCCATCACAAGGATCCAGTACCTCTAATTTGTCGAGTGGTCCTTTCATTTACAAACTGTAATCCACTTCAATCCTTGCAATCCAGCACTTTATCTCCAAACTACTGCTTTTGTTTTGCTCTATAGAATCTTTTTTATCCAATTAAGTTGTATATTTGGTGGCATTTGGCGATATAACGTGGAAATAAGCTAAGCGAAATTTTGCTATTTCGGCGGGACAGTGTCTCTTTAAATTCCTGAAGAATCGTGATGAAATATATTTAGGTACATTTTCCATACAAATTGGCCATGGAGTACCCAAAATACACTGTTTTTCTGAAGGAGCTTAAACGACGATTTTATGGAGGGACTAACTCTCGTTTATCAAAGGCACCTTAATCTTCGTTTGCCGTTTTCATGCATATTGTTCATGTTTGTTAAATCGTTTTACCATGTTTAACTAAAACAAGACTAAAAAATCTCACCTGTCTTGTTCTCTTGGTCTTGCTTTTGTCCTTTGCTAGTATCGCGGACTAAATAAAATAAAAACAAAAGCTTGAACCCCTGAAAGTTAAAAAATAGTAATTTCTGGGAAATAGTTATTCAAAAAATGCGATCATCGATTGTGTTAACTCAAGAGAAATTAACCTAAGAAAACAAATCCCCCATACATGGGCCTCTTCAAATGAAATTACTTTACATCATATAGTCCACTATAGGGAATCCCCCCCCACCCAAGAGAACATAATCTAAGAGAATATAAGAAAAGTGATTGGGGGGGGGGGGGGGGGGTGGGAAAAAAAAAATCGTGCAAGGGAAAATGCCAGGAAAAAAAATTCGTGCAAAGTTCAAGGCAAAGAAAAAAAATTCATGCAGAAGGAGAAGTCCTATTGTGGTTGTTATTTAATATATAAAAGCTGCCAAAGTGCCTATTGAAAATAGCGCTCTTAGCGCTTTAAAATTTCAAAACATTCTTGGGGCCTTCCTATATAATATTATTATTTATAAATAGTATTATAAAGGTGAAAGGCCAAACACGACTCCCCCTAGTCGCAAAAGCCTTTATTTCGCCGAATTTCGCGGGTTTTCTAATGATCCGCGAAAATAAGATCCACCGAAACAAGCTTCAGCGAAAAAGAAATCCGCGAAAATTTATTGCATTTATTTAGATCAATGATTTTCAATTTAGTACTACTAGTATTTTACGTGTTTTGTCCGGCCCAGATGGCATATGAAATTACACCTTACCGTAGCCCGTTGAATTGTAATCGTAGCTAGAATCGCAGACACGAGACGGAGCGTATGATTCGACTGATTTAGAGCCCCCTCCCTTAAGTCATGCTTTAAAGAAAGTGATAATGAAGACCTTGAGGTATAATAGCGAATTATATTCTTCCAGTATGCGAACTGTTCTTACCGTTGTTCTGACTGTGCGAATTGTACATTTTGTTATTGTTCATTTTTTCACGCTCGCATATATTTGTCAAAAGTGCCCCCTCCCTAAAAAGCTCCCCTCTCCAATAAGCGCCCCCTCCCAAAAAAGCTCCTCTCTCCAATAAGTGCCCCCTCCCAAAAAAGCTCCCCTCTCCAATAAGCGCCCCTCCCTAAAAAGCTCCCCTCTCCAATAAGCGCCCCCTCCTTAAAAAACTCCCCTCTCCAATAAGTGCCCTCTCCCTAAAAAGCTCCCCTCTCCAATAAGCGCCCTCCCTAAATAGCTCCCCTATCCAATAAGCGTACCCTCCCCAAAAAGCTCCCCTCTCCAAAAAGCGCCCCCTCCCTAAAAAGCTCCCCTCTCCAATTAGCGCCCCCTCCCTAAAACGCTCCCCTCTCCAATAAGCGCCCCCTCCCTAAAAAGGTCCCCTCTCCAATAAGCTCCCCTCCCTAAAAAGCTCCCCTATCCAATAAGCGCCCCCTCCCTAAAAAGACCCCCTCTCCAATTAGCGCCCTCCCTTGCAGGGGCGTAGCCAGTGCTTTTTCAGAGGTACGCACAATCACCAAATCTTCACATAAATTTTCAGCTAGGTCGTATACTTTTATTCAATTTTACCAGGAGCGATTTTACCTATTTTTTCGACTTTTTCAGGTACGCAAGTGCGTACGTGCGTACAGGTAGCTACGCCCCCGTCTTGAGCTACTAAAAGTAAATAAGCGCCCGGGCGCTCAATCGAATCATTACGGTATAGAAAAAAAGATAGTAAAATAAACAAGACAACATCTGTATTTCCTTCTTGTCATATACAAGTACCACTCGTGAAAAATTGAAATCCGCGAAAATTTGTTCCCAGCGGCAACGGTCTGAAATCCGAATTCGCGAAAATTTGTTCCCACGAAACGCAAAACATCGGCAATCCGCGAAATTTTATGCCACATGGTAGACTATTTAAGACCCCCTCCCCCCCAACCCCCCAACCCCCCAAACCCCCCAACCCCCCCAACCCCCTCAACCCCCCAACCCCCCCAACCCCCCCAACCCCCCCAACCCCTCCCAACCCCCCCAACCCCTCCCAACCCCCCCCAACCTCCCCCCCTCGCCACCTTTTTGATATTTATTAAGCCCCTCTCTTTTTTCTTAACATTTTTATTCCATTAAGAGAACTTATCAAAATTTATCAATTATGTAAATGTGAGTGGGAACTGCTCTCGTTTCCCTTAATTATAATTGAGGATACACGGTAAGTGTTTATGATAGCATACCAGTTGGCGTAATCTCTTCTCCTGAACCAGAACCGGAACCGGAACCTACAAAAGATAAGTTGATGAAATCAGACGCACCCAACGAGGTAAGTTCACAAAAGGCTTTGGAAAGTCTTATCTTTGATTCTTTTCAAGTAACAACAGTGTCACCTTCCAACCTCGTTACCTCGGTTTTCACCTTTTTTAAAAAAATGCAAAATTAAAAAAAAAAAAAAAGAGGAAACCCTGCCAATGAGGTTGCACTCCATCTCCACAGGCTTACCATCCTGTGTTCGTGTGGTGTTCTGTGCACCTGTAATGGACTTATCGGTTTGTAAAACAAGTTTTACCAAAAGCGAAATTTAGGGCGCTTAAAATAAATAAACTGATGAAAATGAAATAAAAACTCTCATACTCACTACCAGATTGTTTAACTTTGTTTTTCTATTTTTATTTTGGCGGTTTGTCGTTCGGGAAAGCGGAATTTTCAATATAGCGGTTCGATTAAACAACTTGGCAGTGATTTTAAGAATTTCGAACACTCGGGTCAATGTTGAAGAGAAAACCTAAAAAATATTCTTGGAACATCTGAAACTTTGGTGAAAATGCAAAGAATTGATAGAGAGCAGCAATATTATCGTCTGAAAGATTTTTCAGAGAGGTTCAGTTTCTTAAGGTAGGTTTCACTGATGATGAACCGAAACAATAATCTGTCCATTGCTTCGCAGAAAGGATTATGCTGTTTATGCGACCAAATACTGGAAAGCCGCGGGTGGAGAAAATGCGCGTTGTCATCTTCAGGACCTTTTGTTCTGCTTTGCTTAAAACGTGGGCCGTAAACTTTATTTGTATCAAATACATATTCTGGATCACTTGGAACCTATTTACACATATTTTTCCAAGCTAGCGAAGCACACATCTTTAAGATTGTTGTATTAATTTGTATGACTAATAGTCATACAAAAATAATACAACAATTTTACTTTTCTCTGTGGCTTAGCTAAGAGATTGGATGTCCGATGATCGGATTTCACCTCACACAATTTATCATCCTCGGAGACCCAGGGGCAATTAGTTGAGGCACGACGAAAATCGGCATAAGTGCTTGAAAACTTATGCCGATTTTCGTCAATTTACAATACAATACAATTTTTATTTTACTCATAACAATAGATATATACATTTTACAAGAACACACTAAACAAGAAAAACTACAGATAATATAATACTTCTAAAATATAGATTAATTTTAGAGCCTGGAGGCTAAATTAACCAAAAAGTTTTCAAGTTAGCCTCCAGCCATTTTATTTTAACACATGAATAAAGGCTAAAGAAAATCGTCGTCGCGCCCCAACTAATTGTCCCTGTTTCTCTAAGGACGACAATTTATTGAATTTTAAGTCAAATCTATATTTATTGAATCAATTTTTCACTCCCTAATGAAACATTGCCTTTTATTTATTATATTTGAAGCTCAAAGAACGTTCAGATAGCGCTTACGTTTAACCCTGATTTCACCGCTCATACAAAGCCTTTGAGCTGACAGAAAACTTTGTGTAAGTCACATAGGGGGTCTATCTAGTTTTAGTAATAGTGCGCAGTGCTATTACAGCAATCATCTTTTAACACTAGCGGCGTGACAAATGTTATATAAGACTATTCTAATCGATAGCTATAGAATTTCTCTTTTATTTTCCTGTCCATTGCCTGATCACTGCATGCATAAAGTTGGTCAGACACAAGGGGTCATGTACATGTAGCAGGGACATGTCGCAGCGACATGTAGCAGCGACAACAATTTGTGTAGTACACACTGAGGACATGTAGCAGGGAGTGAAGCGGGGACATGTAGCAGGGAAAAAATCATAGCGCTTGCACACCACATGAAAATGTCGCGGGGGACTTGTCTCAGGGACATGTTGCAGCGACACGTCCCCTCGTGTGAACTGATACTATCATAATTGTGCAGCACCAATTTTGGGGACAGTTTGTCCTCGCGATGTGTCCCATGAAGTTCAACAAGTTGAACTCCGTGAGACATGTCGCGGGGACAAAATGTACCCAAGATTGGTGTTCACACGAGGGAACGTGTCGCTGCAACATGTCCCTGAGACATGTCCCCGCGACATTTTCATGTGGTGTGCAAGCGCTATGATTTTTTCCCTGCTACATGTCCCGCTTCACTCCCTGCTACATGTCCTCAGTGTGTACTACACAAATTGTTGTCGCTGCTACATGTCGCTGCGACATGTCCCTGCTACATGACCTCTCGATCGTGTCTGACCACCTTAAGGCTTGCGCATATATTTTGCCAGTTCCAAATAGGACGTCCGTGCAGCAAAACGCGTAGCAGAGGTGAGGATCCGAACGATGTTTCGTATTCACGAGTTGACTCTTAGAGCTCTTTCATTTATAATCCTTATATATAGATCTAACGCCCGGGGGGGAGAGGGGTGGGGGGGAACTCCCATATAAAAATGACGGGGGTGCTCGTCGTACCTTTTAGGGGTCAAAATTTGTAGTTTGGTACCGCTTAGGGTACTAATGTACCAGTCAATTCCAAGACCGCCCATCCCCCCCCCCCCCCCCCCCGGGCATACCCTGGGCATTTGACGAGAGGTAAGCTCCGCATAGTGGAGCATTTGACGTGAAACGAGGCCCGACGGGGCGGGCATTTGACTTCAACAAAAACGTTGGTCAGCGGTCGCAAGGTAAAAGATTTCGTAATCCATTCTTTCCGGTTCCACGTGTCTGATGACTCGGTTGACCTTTGTCGTAAAATATAAATATTCATTTATATTCTGGAGTTCCTGAGATGCCTTTTTTTAAAGTGTGGAGTGAAAACAAGGACATCCGAAAAGGAGTTTCAGCGGAAAATTATTCCGAGCTAGTGTCGAAAGGTAAAGTATTACAAATTTAATAGTCCTATTTTATAATATTCCGTCGCCATGATTCATTGAATTTGTTCGACTTATCTTTCATTTATTATTCATTTATCTTTTAATCCCTCCTTGCCCGGACGGTGGGGCATTTGACACTCTGTGAAGCCCTGCCCGGTGGGGCATTTGACCGTATAAACTGCCCACATGGTGGGGCATTTGACAATTTTTTTTAAAAAAAGTCAAATGCCCGGGGGTTTGCCCGGGGGGGGGGGGGGGGGGATGGGCGGTCTTGGAATTGACTGGTACATAAAATCTGAAATGACTACCGTTGGAATTATCGCGATACCTTGTTGGGTATGAGCCGAAAAAAATATACAGAACATGACATGTGTTGTTTTAGAATTGGTACCTCTTAGGGGTAGAAATTATTTGAGCCGCGCCCATCAAACAAGATTCTGGTACCTTTTAGGGTGTTTTTCGAAAATTTCCGATGAGTACCCCCGTCATTTTTATATGGGAGTCCCCCCCCGGGTCGAAACGTTTCTTGTCCAAAAATCAAATGCTTCGTATTTTTTCTTAACATTATAGCCAGTCTGCTTAACTATCCAGATATTTTGGAAGCACTTATAAACCACGACTGAGAAAATAACGGTCTCGATTCAAGCTCGTCTTGAGCACAGTTTAAACAAAAAGACAAGCTACCGTTTACAGAAAATGTATTTTTAAAATAAAACGTTCAAATTTTACTGCATGTGATGAAGTTTGTAAACTCAGTGATGCATTAATGTGGTAAGCTGATCAAAAAGCCACTTCACACAGCGCCAGTTTTTTATCATGTTGAATGAAATCTTGAACATCGTTCAACTTTTGCTGCTTAATAAATGTATGGCTAAACCTTTTGTTTTCATATGCCTTGTTCTTTAAAACTTTCAGGGATATGTAAATAAGTGGTGTGGACGCGATCCATTCGACCAAAAATCCGAAATTGTCATATGTCGAGTGGAACGGTATTTTCCACTTAAATGAACCGATCTCTTTTTTTTTTAGCAGGTGTCACACCGTGTAGAATTCGAAATGACAAATGAAACAGAAAATTTTCGGAAATTCCAAATTTCCGTTAAACGGGACAACCTCGAGAGGTTGACAAAAACTTCTGAAATGAACTTTTCGAAAATTTCCGTTCCATTCGATTTTCTACCGGAATTTTCGGAAATTTTGGTAGAATGGATCGCCCGCGCCGCGGGTATTCCAAAAAACTCCCCGCCGGTACACATGTCATTCGCTTTATGAAACCTTCCGTATACAATTTTTTTTGTTTCATCCGTAATTTCCATATATTGTTATTTTATATATTCAAACCATCAACTGATGAAGTCATTTGGTTAAACCGACTGAACTCGGACTGGCTGACCTTCAAAGTTTGCCACAGCAAAAGTTAAAGAAAGAAAATGAAGCCCGAGTAACCAAGGTAGAGTCTTGGCATATTTTTGTCGGTTGCGTTGAATTTCGTGCTTCAAGATGCGTTTTTAAAGCCCCCGGATCAACATTCCAACATTGTTGGCCAACAATTTTTGGATGGCAATGTTAGATGCGCGGATAAATGAAAGTCATTCTTTTAAAGTATTCACAAAACTACGCTTTTGTAGAACAGTTTGTCAGATTTCCACAGAACAGTTTATACTCTTTCTACCGTAACCACATTATTCAAACGGATTAAAAACTTTCAAAAAGCTTAAGAATGAATCGTTCGTTTGTTGAGATGAAATCAAACTTACCACTACCATCAGACGGCGTGTCGTTTGCAACAGCAAATGTGAAGAAAAGCAAAATAAGACCAAGCGCTAAGAACTTTGTCGTCATTTCTTGCTTCTTGCTTTCTGCTTTATTTTCGGGTTTTCACGTTTGGGATCCCAGTAGTTTTGCGAGTCATGTGCTATCGGAGATAAAAAATTAAAAACAGCAACAACTGTGTGTTCTGGAAGAATGATTAATTACGGGTTGACACAAACGTCTTGACAACAACAATAGGGCCAATTATACGAGAGAAATAAGCCGAAAACTGACCGTATAAATGGTACAAAATCACCGTTCGCATCTTATACAAGAGCTAGTCTTACTGAAGCTACATAAGTTATTTCTCTCGTATAAATGGCCCTAATTAATGTGGATATGAATTAATCCACGGCACCATGCAGCCATCCATTACAGAAACAACAATAAAAAAGTATTTCGCAATAGCGATCATTTAATTAAGGGTCTCTTTTGAACAGAGCTTAATCGCGATTAACTTATGGCGTAATTTCGCAATCATCACTGTTGTAGATTATTTTTTTCTTCCTATTTCCAGATAATAAAGCAAGCTTGAAGCAGGTCATAATCCTAAAAACATGATATATCATCCCGGACAGTGTGCTTTACATATGGAGAATTGGGCTTCGTGCCCGCCGTCTCTAGGGAGCATTGTTACCATGGTTACGTGACTTGTTGCGTATTTTTACTGAGGGTAGCAATAAGAGTTTAGACAATGAAAATTTTGTATTAAATAGATAACGCAACGCGGTGAGTTTTGTCAAACTTTTGGCGCTACCGGTTCTTCAAACAGTGAAAACTGCACCTAAAACTGGAATTCGTAATTACCGTTAATTCAAATTGTTAATAAATCAATATCCAACAGTGAAACGCGAGACGATAACGAGAGCCGCGGGATGGCATTAAAAACCACAAACCAACAGTGAAACGCGAGACGATAATAACAGCCGCGTGACATCTTTCAAAACCGCATAAAAATTAACGGTCAAAGCGCCGACACGAACATCATTTTCGCATCGCAGAACGACGTCCATTTCACTTCGCTCCGCAGAAGATTCACGAAAACAACAGTCAAGTTTAGAAATCTCATTTAATTTCCATTTGCAGTTTACAAATAAGAGTGTGGTTTCCCTATGGTCAGGACCCACTGTATTACAAAAAGTACAAAACGATCTCAAGTGAATTAAGGCATGGGTCTCCTGCCATTTCACACAAAAAGTGAGGGGGTGGTCTATCTTTTGAGTCTTTGTCCATAAGAACGAAAAACTTTGGCAGAATAAATAGTTTGCAAAAGTGGTCATTTTCGTACGCAGAAAATATAGAAATTAAATCACGTGACTTGCCAGGGCTATTTTTAGCTGAAAAATCTTATACACAAAATGGGAACACTTTTTACTATTTCCTTAATTCTGCCATCAGCTTTATGACTTTAAGGTCACAAGGTAGATCATTTCTGTGCTTGGCAACATTAAGATTATTTAAAAGAAAGGCAGGAAAAAAGAAATAACTGTTATGGGGGACTGGGCACTAGTACAAAGTACCGTTTATTTTCAAACGTAATGAAATATTGAACAATTGCCAAGCACAGATCTTTTGTTTCTCCTCTTAGGACTTAGCTGGCGGTAGTGAAGTTTATTTACGGTTGTCATAAACTGTTCCCATCTTTGATTATGGTTTCTGTGGCCGTATCAAGTCACGTGACCTAATTTGCAAATCTTCTATATGCTAAAATTACTTCATTTGCAAACTCTTCAGTATTCCAAAGTTTTATGTTTTTATGGCTAAAGCCTCCGAAGATAGACCACCCCGTACCTTTTTTTGAAAATAACTGTTGACCCATGCCTTAATATACCTGAGATCGGTAGCCTCAGTTTATCTAGCCCTCCCCATCCCCCTCCCCTTCCCCATCCCCCTCCCCCTCCCCCTCCCCTTCCCTCGCCTAAAAAGATTGTGTCTTGTTAGTATAGCCCCCACTCTAGCCTGGCGCGAACGCCTCTTGCGGCCGGGAGCGAGGAGAGGCGGCTGTATTCGCAGGCTACCCCCACTCTATCAGGAGTAGAAACTGAGAAAAAGATTCAATCCTTTCTCTGCCTTATTATTAGCAATGCAAGTTTCATGCACACGTGCCTGACACGTGCAAAGTTTTAGGCCAATAAATTTTCTCCATGCATTGGGATCATCAGATATAAAGATGATAGTTTGCATAGCCCCGCTACCCCTACACAAGGTGGTTACTCGTCGAATATACTTGTTTAATGCATATGACCACTTCCATTAATTTTAATTTATCTGCGAATTTATTTTATTTTTCAGCCGTCACGTCAACTTTGTGAAGATGGTTTACACGTGCAATTTTCAACACGCGCTGGCAACGCGATACGTTAGCATAAAAAGACATGGCTCAGAGCCTGATGTCTAATACCTTATACTTATACTTTTAGTGACTTTTAGCCGCTACATATAACGTTGCTTTCATGGGAAAAAGATTGAAATGTGGGTTGTTTCTATGTGTACCGGAGGACAGATGACGTAAAACAAAAGGAACAAAGAACGACAATAATACAAATGCAAACAAGACCAAAAATACAATACCTCACAAACAATAGAAGACAATGAGTACCGGTACACGCAGAAAGACCCGAAATGTGTGCCTTAAGGTTACAGTCTACCTTCGGAGGTGTCTCCAATGTTATAGCTCTAGCGTCTCGAGATAACTCTTAAGACACCTTAACCTCTATATCATATTAAAGCTCATGGAGCTGGCTATCTACATGTAAATATACCTTTCATTTTCTAATAGAATGAATTGTCCAATTTTTTCCGAAGTCTAATTGCGAGCGTCTGAATCAGCTTTCGAAAGCTACAACTCAAAGCGATTATTGTATTTTGCTTATCTGATTCGTTGTCGGGTTTCCGGACCCGAAGTGCTAAAAACGTGCCTGCGTTTTCCCATATTCAATTTCAGTGAAAAGTTACAGAAAAATTTCGAAATATGGCGAAAAAGAACTGGAGTAATCGCGCACAAATAGCTCTAAACGAAAAGTTTTCAGAAATTACTGTAAGTATTGAGTATTTTTTAATTAGCGCGAAACTCCTTGATTCTTTTTTCATATGTTATTAACAGAATACCCTTCTCTGAGTTTATGACCTTGTGACGAGCCAGCTCTGTCAAGCCTATGAACAAGGAACATAAATCTATTTGAATATTTGAATACGTGTCAATCAAACTGAAACTTCCACATTTCTGACATGGGCGTATTCCTGACATAAGCCATTTTGTCGAATCTAGGGTTTAAAACTAGTTCTGGATAGGGAAGATGGAGAATTTCCGTTCAATATAAATAGTATCACAGGAAAGTACTGCTTTAGTTGTATAGCATCTATTTAAATGGTCAAACTTCCCGGGTCACACTTCAGGGAGTTTTGTTCACAGAATCAAAAGTAAGAACCAATCTATGCAGCATAATAAACAGTACCACAGGAAAGTAATACTCGATAGCTTTCATTTGTATGGTCACACTTTAGGATTTTATCCACGGACCCAAAAGATAGAACCACCTTTGTACAGAATAATGAACAGCACCACAGGAAAGTACTTCTCAGTTGCTTTCGTTTGAATGGTCACACTTTCGAATTTCATTCACAGACTCAAAAGTAAGAACCACCTTGTACAGCATAATAAACAGTACCACAAGAAAGTACTGCTCAATAGCTTTCATTTGAATGGTCATACTTTAGGATTTGATACACAAACTAAAAAGTTAAAACCTGTGACCTTGTATAGCATAATAAACAGTACCACAGAAAAGTACTGCTTTATAACTTTTATTAAGGTCGCGGGGGACAGGCGCTCATCAGTATGCATCTATGAAAAAAGTATGCACCAAGTGCGACGACTGATACCGATAATGCGCGAAATATTCACGAAGAAGCTCCGTAATGTTTCTGCATCAATAATTGCACGTGCAAAGCGCTGTCTGGTGAGGAAGATATGACGCTTCAAATTCTAACATGGATAATTTTACTCCTTTAATAGCTAATAATTTTCAATTAAAGTTGAAATAAAAAAAAATCGGCTTCAGAAATGACACAATGGAGGTTTTTACGGATCAGTGAGTGGTGAAATCAACTTGCTTTGTGTTCTTCTTGAGGAGCAAACTTGGACATAAAATCAAGTTTTACAAATTTTAACAGTTACGGACATTACAGCATTACCGTAAAGTGCGCCGGATTCACTGAATAAAAAATGGTACTGATGAACTCCCATTATTTCCCAATATATCTGTCAAGTTTTAGCGAAATCGGCTTCTAAAGTCCCAAAATACAAATTTTGCCTTATAAATTTATTCATGGCCAGGTATCCCCTGTGACCTGAAATGGTTACGCTTTAGAATTACATCTACAGACTCAAAAGTAAGAATCACTTTGTACAGCATTAAACATTACCACAAGAAAGTACTGCTCAATAGCTTTCATTTGAATGGTCACACTTTCGAGTTTTATTTAACGACTCAAAAGTTAGAACCACCTTGTACAGCATAATAAACAGCACCACAAGAAAGTACTGCTCAGTAGCTTTCATTTGAATGGTCACGCTTTTTTTATTTTATTTTTTTATTTTTATTACATATACTACTTATACTACTTACAATACGATACTTACACTACTTACAATACGATATTTACACTACTTACAATACGATACTTACAATACTTACAATACGATACTTACACTACTTACAATACGATACTTACAATACTTACAATATGATACTTACACTACTTACAATACGATACTTACACTACTTACAATATGATACTTACACTACTTACAATATGATACTTACACTACTTACAATACGATACTTACACTACTTACAATACGATACTTACACTACTTACAATATGATACTTACACTACTTACAATACGATACTTACACTACTTACAATACGATACTTACACTACTTACAATACGATACTTACACTACTTACAATACGATACTTACACTACTTACAATACGATATTTACACTACTTACAATACGATACTTACACTACTTACAATATGATACTTACACTACTTACAATACGATACTTACACTACTTACAATACGATACTTACACTACTTACAATATGATACTTACAATACTTACAATACGATACTTACACTACTTACAATACGATATTTACACTACTTACAATATGATACTTACACTACTTACAATACGATACTTACACTACTTACAATATGATACTTACACTACTTACAATATGATATTTACACTACTTACAATATGATATTTACACTACTTACAATATGATACTTACACTACTTACAATACGATATTTACACTACTTACAATACGATACTTACACTACTTACAATACGATACTTACACTACTCACAATACGATACTTACACTACTTACAATATGATACTTACACTACTTACAATATGATACTTACACTACTTACAATATGATACTTACACTACTTACAATACGATACTTACACTACTTACAATACGATACTTACACTACTCACAATATGATACTTACACTACTTACAATACGATACTTACACTACTTACAATATGATACTTACACTACTTACAATATGATACTTACACTACTTACAATACGATACTTACACTACTTACAATACGATACTTACACTACTTACAATATGATACTTACACTACTTACAATACGATACTTACACTACTTACAATACGATACTTACACTACTTACAATACGATACTTACACTACTTACAATACGATACTTACACTACTTACAATACGATATTTACACTACTTACAATACGATACTTACACTACTTACAATATGATACTTACACTACTTACAATACGATACTTACACTACTTACAATACGATACTTACACTACTTACAATATGATACTTACAATACTTACAATACGATACTTACACTACTTACAATACGATATTTACACTACTTACAATATGATACTTACACTACTTACAATACGATACTTACACTACTTACAATATGATACTTACACTACTTACAATATGATATTTACACTACTTACAATATGATATTTACACTACTTACAATATGATACTTACACTACTTACAATACGATATTTACACTACTTACAATACGATACTTACACTACTTACAATACGATACTTACACTACTTACAATATGATACTTACACTACTTACAATATGATACTTACACTACTTACAATATGATACTTACACTACTTACAATATGATACTTACACTACTTACAATATGATACTTACACTACTTACAATATGATACTTACACTACTTACAATATGATATTTACACTACTTACAATATGATACTTACACTACTTACAATACGATACTTACACTACTTACAATATGATATTTACACTACTTACAATACGATACTTACACTACTTACAATACGATACTTACACTACTTACAATATGATACTTACACTACTTACAATATGATATTTACACTACTTACAATACGATACTTACACTACTTACAATATGATACTTACACTACTTACAATATGATACTTACACTACTTACAATATGATATTTACACTACTTACAATACGATACTTACACTACTTACAATACGATACTTACACTACTTACAATATGATACTTACACTACTTACAATACGATATTTACACTACTTACAATATGATACTTACACTACTTACAATATGATACTTACACTACTTACAATACGATACTTACACTACTTACAATATGATATTTACACTACTTACAATACGATACTTACACTACTTACAATATGATACTTACAATACTTACAATACGATACTTACACTACTTACAATATGATACTTACACTACTTACAATACGATATTTACACTACTTACAATACGATATTTACACTACTTACAATATGATACTTACACTACTTACAATACGATACTTACACTACTTACAATATGATATTTACACTACTTACAATACGATACTTACACTACTTACAATATGATACTTACAATACTTACAATACGATACTTACACTACTTACAATATGATACTTACACTACTTACAATACGATATTTACACTACTTACAATATGATATTTACACTACTTACAATACGATATTTACACTACTTACAATATGATACTTACACTACTTACAATACGATATTTACACTACTTACAATATGATATTTACACTACTTACAATACGATATTTACACTACTTACAATATGATATTTACACTACTTACAATACGATACTTACACTACTTACAATATGATACTTACACTACTTACAATACGATACTTACACTACTTACAATATGATACTTACACTACTTACAATACGATATTTACACTACTTACAATATGATATTTACACTACTTACAATACGATATTTACACTACTTACAATATGATACTTACACTACTTACAATACGATACTTACACTACTTACAATATGATACTTACACTACTTACAATACGATATTTACACTACTTACAATATGATATTTACACTACTTACAATACGATACTTACACTACTTACAATACGATACTTACACTACTTACAATATGATACTTACACTACTTACAATACGATACTTACACTACTTACAATACGATATTTACACTACTTACAATACGATACTTACACTACTTACAATACGATACTTACACTACTTACAATACGATACTTACACTACTTACAATACGATACTTACACTACTTACAATATGATACTTACACTACTTACAATACGATATTTACACTACTTACAATACGATATTTACACTACTTACAATACGATACTTACACTACTTACAATACGATACTTACACTACTTACAATACGATATTTACACTACTTACAATACGATACTTACACTACTTACAATACGATACTTACACTACTTACAATACGATACTTACACTACTTACAATACGATACTTACACTACTTACAATATGATACTTACACTACTTACAATATGATATTTACACTACTTACAATACGATACTTACACTACTTACAATATGATACTTACACTACTTACAATATGATACTTACACTACTTACAATATGATATTTACACTACTTACAATACGATACTTACACTACTTACAATACGATACTTACACTACTTACAATATGATACTTACACTACTTACAATACGATATTTACACTACTTACAATATGATACTTACACTACTTACAATATGATACTTACACTACTTACAATACGATACTTACACTACTTACAATATGATATTTACACTACTTACAATACGATACTTACACTACTTACAATATGATATTTACACTACTTACAATATGATACTTACACTACTTACAATACGATACTTACACTACTTACAATATGATACTTACGCTACTTACAATATGATATTTACACTACTTACAATATGATACTTACACTACTTACAATATGATACTTACACTACTTACAATATGATACTTACACTACTTACAATATGATACTTACACTACTTACAATACGATATTTACACTACTTACAATATGATACTTACACTACTTACAATATGATACTTACACTACTTACAATACGATACTTACACTACTTACAATATGATATTTACACTACTTACAATACGATACTTACACTACTTACAATATGATATTTACACTACTTACAATATGATACTTACACTACTTACAATACGATACTTACACTACTTACAATACGATACTTACACTACTTACAATATGATACTTACAATACTTACAATACGATACTTACACTACTTACAATACGATATTTACACTACTTACAATACGATATTTACACTACTTACAATACGATACTTACACTACTTACAATACGATACTTACACTACTTACAATATGATACTTACACTACTTACAATACGATACTTACACTACTTACAATATGATACTTACACTACTTACAATATGATACTTACACTACTTACAATATGATACTTACACTACTTACAATATGATATTTACACTACTTACAATACGATACTTACACTACTTACAATACGATACTTACACTACTTACAATACGATACTTACACTACTTACAATACGATACTTACACTACTTACAATATGATATTTACACTACTTACAATACGATACTTACACTACTTACAATACGATACTTACACTACTTACAATATGATACTTACACTACTTACAATATGATACTTACACTACTTACAATATGATACTTACACTACTTACAATACGATATTTACACTACTTACAATACGATACTTACACTACTTACAATATGATATTTACACTACTTACAATACGATACTTACACTACTTACAATACGATATTTACACTACTTACAATACGATACTTACACTACTTACAATACGATATTTACACTACTTACAATATGATACTTACACTACTTACAATACGATACTTACACTACTTACAATATGATACTTACACTACTTACAATACGATATTTACACTACTTACAATACGATACTTACACTACTTACAATATGATATTTACACTACTTACAATACGATACTTACACTACTTACAATACGATATTTACACTACTTACAATACGATACTTACACTACTTACAATACGATATTTACACTACTTACAATACGATACTTACACTACTTACAATACGATACTTACACTACTTACAATATGATACTTACACTACTTACAATATGATATTTACACTACTTACAATACGATACTTACACTACTTACAATATGATACTTACACTACTTACAATATGATACTTACACTACTTACAATATGATACTTACACTACTTACAATACGATACTTACACTACTTACAATACGATACTTACACTACTTACAATACGATACTTACGCTACTTACAATACGATACTTACACTACTTACAATACGATATTTACAATACTTACAATACGATACTTACGCTACTTACAATATGATATTTACACTACTTACAATACGATATTTACACTACTTACAATACGATACTTACACTACTTACAATACGATATTTACGCTACTTACAATACGATATTTACAATACTTACAATACGATATTTACAATACTTACAATACGATATTTACACTACTTACAATATGATACTTACACTACTTACAATATGATACTTACACTACTTACAATACGATACTTACACTACTTACAATATGATACTTACACTACTTACAATATGATACTTACACTACTTACAATATGATATTTACACTACTTACAATATGATATTTACACTACTTACAATATGATACTTACACTACTTACAATACGATACTTACACTACTTACAATATGATACTTACACTACTTACAATATGATACTTACACTACTTACAATACGATACTTACACTACTTACAATACGATACTTACACTACTTACAATATGATACTTACACTACTTACAATATGATATTTACACTACTTACAATACGATATTTACACTACTTACAATATGATATTTACACTACTTACAATATGATACTTACACTACTTACAATACGATACTTACACTACTTACAATATGATATTTACACTACTTACAATACGATACTTACACTACTTACAATACGATACTTACACTACTTACAATATGATACTTACACTACTTACAATATGATATTTACACTACTTACAATACGATACTTACACTACTTACAATATGATACTTACACTACTTACAATATGATACTTACACTACTTACAATATGATATTTACACTACTTACAATACGATACTTACACTACTTACAATACGATACTTACACTACTTACAATATGATACTTACACTACTTACAATACGATATTTACACTACTTACAATATGATACTTACACTACTTACAATATGATACTTACACTACTTACAATACGATACTTACACTACTTACAATATGATATTTACACTACTTACAATACGATACTTACACTACTTACAATATGATATTTACACTACTTACAATATGATACTTACACTACTTACAATACGATACTTACACTACTTACAATATGATACTTACACTACTTACAATACGATACTTACACTACTTACAATATGATATTTACACTACTTACAATACGATACTTACACTACTTACAATATGATACTTACACTACTTACAATACGATACTTACACTACTTACAATATGATACTTACACTACTTACAATACGATATTTACACTACTTACAATATGATATTTACACTACTTACAATACGATATTTACACTACTTACAATATGATACTTACACTACTTACAATACGATACTTACACTACTTACAATATGATACTTACACTACTTACAATACGATATTTACACTACTTACAATATGATATTTACACTACTTACAATACGATACTTACACTACTTACAATATGATACTTACACTACTTACAATACGATACTTACACTACTTACAATATGATATTTACACTACTTACAATATGATACTTACACTACTTACAATATGATACTTACACTACTTACAATATGATACTTACACTACTTACAATACGATATTTACACTACTTACAATATGATATTTACACTACTTGCAATACGATATTTACACTACTTACAATATGATATTTACACTACTTACAATACGATACTTACACTACTTACAATACGATACTTACACTACTTACAATATGATACTTACACTACTTACAATACGATACTTACACTACTTACAATACGATATTTACACTACTTACAATACGATACTTACACTACTTACAATACGATATTTACACTACTTACAATATGATATTTACACTACTTACAATACGATACTTACACTACTTACAATACGATACTTACACTACTTACAATACGATACTTACACTACTTACAATACGATATTTACACTACTTACAATATGATACTTACACTACTTACAATATGATACTTACACTACTTACAATACGATATTTACACTACTTACAATACGATACTTACACTACTTACAATACGATACTTACACTACTTACAATACGATACTTACACTACTTACAATACGATACTTACACTACTTACAATATGATACTTACACTACTTACAATATGATATTTACACTACTTACAATACGATACTTACACTACTTACAATATGATACTTACACTACTTACAATATGATACTTACACTACTTACAATATGATATTTACACTACTTACAATACGATACTTACACTACTTACAATACGATACTTACACTACTTACAATATGATACTTACACTACTTACAATACGATATTTACACTACTTACAATATGATACTTACACTACTTACAATATGATACTTACACTACTTACAATACGATACTTACACTACTTACAATATGATATTTACACTACTTACAATACGATACTTACACTACTTACAATATGATATTTACACTACTTACAATATGATACTTACACTACTTACAATACGATACTTACACTACTTACAATATGATACTTACACTACTTACAATATGATACTTACACTACTTACAATACGATACTTACACTACTTACAATATGATATTTACACTACTTACAATACGATACTTACACTACTTACAATACGATACTTACACTACTTACAATACGATATTTACACTACTTACAATATGATACTTACACTACTTACAATATGATACTTACACTACTTACAATATGATACTTACACTACTTACAATACGATATTTACACTACTTACAATATGATATTTACACTACTTACAATACGATACTTACACTACTTACAATATGATATTTACACTACTTACAATACGATACTTACACTACTTACAATATGATATTTACACTACTTACAATATGATACTTACACTACTTACAATACGATACTTACACTACTTACAATATGATATTTACACTACTTACAATACGATACTTACCCTACTTACAATACGATACTTACGCTACTTACAATACGATATTTACAATACTTACAATAGGATATTTACACTACTTACAATATGATACTTACACTACTTACAATACGATATTTACACTACTTACAATATGATATTTACACTACTTACAATACGATATTTACACTACTTACAATATGATACTTACACTACTTACAATACGATATTTACACTACTTACAATATGATATTTACACTACTTACAATACGATATTTACACTACTTACAATACGATACTTACACTACTTACAATACGATATTTACACTACTTACAATACGATGCTTACACTACTTACAATACGATACTTACGCTACTTACAATACGATACTTACACTACTTACAATATGATATTTACACTACTTACAATACGATGCTTACACTACTTACAATACGATACTTACGCTACTTACAATACGATACTTTTTTTTAATGCAACGTCTTTTTTATTAATATTTCCACATATATGCGTAGTGTTACATACATTGAATGCAATACTTATAAATAACATAACATAACTTAATGAACAGTCAGTTATAAGTGAAATGGTAAATATATATATATATATAGAAAGAGCACATACAGAGAACTAAAAGCTATCCACTTCAAGTACGTTATACATTGCTTTGCCACAGTACTACAATGGTAATTATGTCGTCTCATTTTGTGAGGGGTTTTTCTTAAAGCGAGACCACTTCTTTTGAAAGGAGTTTATGGTGTTGTTGTCAAACGCAATTTGTTTTTCAAGTTCCATAGAGTTCTTAAGTAATTGTATATATACCTGCAGCTCAGGTAAGGTATTCCCAAGTTTGCATGTGTATATATAATGTCTAGCTATAAGAAGTAAGTGGTGGAAGAGCAAATCTTTTATGTCGTCAATTAAACCAAGACAAATTAAAAAGATGGGGAGAATGAAGAGTCCTCCATTCCAGTAAAGTTTTGAGTTATCCACTGAGACATATTTTTCCAAAAGGTTTGGGTATGTTTACAATTCCAAAACAGATGAACAAGGGTTTCTGGTGTTTCTTTGCAGAATGAGCGGGAATCCACTTGTTTTATATCTATCTTGCAAAGAAAATCATTCATAGCTATTCTTCTCTGAAGCAGTTTAAATTGGAACACTCTAAGTTTTGTTTCTATTGTACATAAAAATGGTAAGTAATAGGTGTTTTTCCAATTAACCGCTACAGTAGAATTACCAAATATTTCCTCTTCTGCCAACCATTTTCCCTGACTTTTTGAAGGTATGGAAGTCCTTTTATTTACAAGATGTTGATAGAATTTTTTACACACTTTTGAGTTAGACAGAAAGTTCTCAGCGGAATCTTTTTGGGCAGGGCTATTGTGAACTTTTTTCCTGTAATGCTTTATAGCTGATACTACTTTGTAATACTCCAAATAGTTGGTTTTAATATTGTATTTGTCTATAAATGCATTATAACTTAAAACATTCTGATCATTATCTAGCAAATCTCTAATCTCCTTTACCCTCCGCATAAAACCATGATTTGTAAAAAAAAGGTCGGTTCTCTATTTTAATGAGCGAATTATGCCAAATACACGTGGAAGCAAACTGGAGGTTCTCAGCACTGAAGTTGAAATTGGTCCAATATTCTATAATCTCATTTAAAAAAGGGTCCTTTAGATTAAGCTGTGAAGTATCCTATTGTTTTAGATTACTTTGAAACAAAAGTCTGCCTCCGTGTTTCAATAAGTAGTGATAAAAAAAAAGTTTCCATTTCCCTTTATTATCTTCATTTAAATACCCTTGTATCCATTTCATTTTAAGAGATTCATTGAAACTTTGAACATCAATCATCTTTAGTCCTCCTTTCTTGTAATTGTTTATCATCCTTAATAATTATTATGGGACACGGGGATTTGCTCTCTTACCGCATTTTCTTTTGTTTACTTACAATTCATACTCAATATTCCAACTTACTTTGCACATTAAACAAATGAAAACTCCGATCAATATCAAAATCGTCAAACCAATGATACCTACTCCCACAGCAAGAAGGGTAATAAGAAGGTCTCTCTTGGATTTGTCACCTGTCATAAAGAAATTGTAAAGATAAGGTAGTGCAGGAGCCACAGGCAGCCCACTTACATGGGGGCTTAGCGCTAGCCCATTACAGGGTTAGTACGAAAACCACCGAATTATGGGTTGTTACCAAATTAAAACTTCACTACCCCGCCGCCTACTTTCGTTCATAGCCACGCCCACTTTTGTTTGAAGACCCGTCCACACTACGTCGGATAAATTTGAAAACGCAACCTTATTCTTACGGTTAGGCCTACCGTCCACACTAATCCGGATAAATTTGAAAACGCAACCATATTCTTACGGAGTAGGCCTACCGTCCACACTAATCCGGATAAATTGTCCACCGAAAACCGAACTTTTCGAAAACGCTCTTTAGCTAGCGTCTCCAGTGTGGATAACTTTAAAAACTCCGGCTTTGCGTTTTAGTGTGGATGGAAAACATTTTGAAAACGGAACTTTTCGAAAACGCTCTCCAGCGTCTCTAGTGTGGATAAATTTGAAAACTCTGGCTAGGCGTTTTAGTGTGGACGGAAAATATTTTTAAAACGGAACTTTTCGAAAACGATCTCCAGAGTGAATGAAGTTGAAAACTCCGGCTAGGCGTTTCAGTATGGGCGAAAAACGTTTGTTGCGTTTTCAAAGTAAAAACGCCGTTTTCAAATTTATCCTGCGTAGTGTGGACGGGGCATAATAGGAAGAATCGTCATGAAATGTCACATAAAAATTGGCATGGATTATCCAAAATTCCTCTGTTTTCCTGAAGGAGCTTAAACGAAGTGTGTGGCACCTTAATTTTCGTTTGCCGTTTTCACGCATATTGATGTTATTTGTTAAATCGTTTTGCCATGCTTTGCTAAAACACGATTCTCAAAAAGCTCACCAGTATTTTGGCCTTGGTCTTGCTCTTGTCCTTTGCCAGTATCGCGGACTAAATGAAATAAAAATAAAAGCTTAAACCCTTTAAAGTTAAAAAATAGTAATTTGTTGGAAACGGTTGTCCAAAAAATGCTACCATCGATTGATTTAATTCAAGAGAAAATAACCTAAGAGAACTGATCCCCACAGACGTACATGGGCCTCTTCCAATGAAAATTATTATTTTTTACAGCCTCTCTCACACACACAATTTCTAAATACCTGCAGCAATAATGAGAGCCTGATAATCTCATCTCTGTGGAATAGAGACGTGTGGTCATGATGGGAGCGAGAATGCAAATAACCTTCACAGCATTGGCGCAAGCTAATATTGGATTGAAAATAATTATTATGGGGCACGGGATTCTATTCTCTTTTTCTTTAGATCACTTTCTCTTCGGTAACTACATAAAATACGAATGACGGTCAAACCATCAGCCACCGCCATTGTCATATATATTAAAGGCCCACCTTCACCCAAAATGCTGTGCACGCCGTGATCACTTTCTGTGCTGAATTTCGTGTAACACGAAATTCACGCTTGAATGCGTGCAACCAATCAGATAACGCGTATGAACAATGGAGCATTTCAAAACAAAAACAAACGACCGCAATGTCTTTTGGGTGAAGGTGGGCCTCTAACAACAATGCTTCTCCAACTTACTCTCACCTAGACGATAGAAATAGACAGACTGCATTTTTAAAGATTAAAATAACAAAAAAATAGCTTACTGTTGCATGTTTCCCCCGTAAAGCCTGCAGGACAAGTACATTTAAAGTCGTCATTTAAGTTTATACATGTCGCTCCGTTTTGACATGGGGTGCCGTTGCAGGCATCTGAAAAATATCAAAAATTAAAATTTGTTTAATTTAAAGCAGCTAAGTGATGGAGATTTTGACGTTTTCGGGTGAAAACTGTCCCAAATTAAATGATTTTAGAACACCAAGAGGAATATATCAAGTTAATTTATGAAAAGAAAAAAATCAACTATACTCTGAGTTTTAGCGAGTTTTCCGATGAACCTAAAAACTCAACAATCTATTTCCATCCTCCCATCTAGCAGCACTAGCGGATAAATTTTAAAGCACAATGTTCCCTCTCTCTTGTAGAATACTAAGAGGAATATATCAAGTTAATTTATGAAGAGAAATAATCAACTATACTCTGAGTTTTAGCGAGTTTTCCAAGGCACAAGACGATGAACCTTAAAACTCAACAATCTATGTCTATCCTGCCATCTAGCAGCACAAGTGGATAAATTTTAAACAAAATTGGTCCATTTTTTTGCGTTTCTACTGTTAAGATATCTTTTGGGGTTTTAAAGTGTATCACAAAAATGGAGACAAAGGCATTAAATTACAACGTATCGTCATTATAATCATATCACAGCACCTTTCTTACCCCCGATCCCAAAGTTCCTTGCGGTGAGCTTAAATTTCTTTTCTTTTCGGTGAGCTTACTTTTTAAGGAAGCTCAAATTTCCACTTTATTGTGTGTATCGGTGTCTTCCTTTGTACAAAAAGATAGAGATTCACAAGCCCTTACCTGTATTGTTATCATCTGGTACTAAAACAGAGAAAGATAAATTGAGTGTTATAACGTGGCAGGTGGTAAATATGAGGATGGACTTTTTGAATATATAATTTCAATTTATTTCATATATTAAGCAAAGTTTAGGGCATTTTAGAATAAAAATTAGCGATATTAAAACATGACGTTTCGACGACGGCATGTCGTCATTATCAAATGATAATTAGGTACAACATAGGTGGCGATATATATATATATATAGAGAGAGAGAGAGAGAGAGAGAGAGAGAGAGAGAGAGAGAGAGAGAGAGAGAGAGAGAGAGAGAGAGAGAGAGAGAGAGAGAGAGAGAGAGAGAGAGAGAGATGTGTAAAAATACAAAAAGAATAAACTAAGGTGTGGAAACAGAAACAAAAAGACAAATAAATGCATTATTAGGTGAAAAGTTTCGCTTGTGAGTTAACCCTTGTGAGTTAGCCCCAATATCAAAATTTAAATTCTCATTTCTTGTCCCTATACATTTCCTATAGAAGTAGTGGGGAGCAATTGTTTGGATATTAAGAGAATTCATCTTGTGTGATCATCTCCTTAATTCTCATGACCTTTTTTATTTAAAAGGCATTGATATTACAAGGATCGGAGGATTATTGCAGAAGACCGCAAACGATAATGCTGCTAATGATACGTAGGATCTACGAGAGACCTAACCAGCCAAAAAGTGAATGAACAAAAACAATGAACTGCAAGGCTGATCTAACCATGTAAAAAAGTAAAATTTGCGAGACACCATCACGACAGAAACCGATAAAGTAGGATCGTAACCGTGGACAGTTAAAGGCTTAACAGAGGATTCACGGTAAATGTTAACGATAGCATACCTACCAGTTGGTAAAATCTCTTCGCCTGAACCGGAACCGGAAAAAGATTCACCTATAAAAGACAAGTTGATTAAGGCGGGAAATATCTGAACCTATAGAAGACAAGATGTCGATTAAATCAGAGCCGATTCAATGAGGTAAGTTCACCGTAGGCTGGGATGGCAATACTCCTTCCAACCTCGTTCCCTCGACTTTAATTTCGCCTTTAAAAAATGGAAGCTCTGGCAGTGAGGTTGCACTCCATCTCCATAGGATACCATCCTCTGTTTGTTTGGTCGGCTGTGCATTTGTAATGGCGTTTCGGTTAAAAAACTAGCCTCACTAAGAGCGAAGTTTAGGGGTCTTTTAAGAATGGCCGGGCTTCCAGACCTACTGTAGATCAGTGGTAAGTCCTTTGTTTAGTCCGCCACTTCGACGAAAGTTTTGCTGCCGCAAATTCGCCAAATTGGCAATAGGATAAAGGAAATTACACCTTAGGATTGTGAAGCTCTGATGATAAGAAATTCCATATTTTGAGATATATTTTTATTTTAGTGCCATAGAATAAAATCTTATCTTTTAAACTTTAATTGACTTTGAATTTGGTTATTTTTAGATTTTTGCTATTTCTTTGTGGTAAAATTGTTCGAAATCCAGTCGGAATAACCAAACTTGGAGAGAATGCGATAGGTAACAGCTATCAAGGGTTCGAAAAGGTTTGATTCTGGTTCAAAAGAACAATTGTGAAACTCAGAGTATTCGATTCCTTTTCGACAACAACACTGAACAAGTTGTAGTGAGAAGACAAATTGCAAGTCAATTTATAGAGCTTTATAAATCAAAGAAAACAAAGGAACCAAGACCTTAAACAATTCTAGCGAGAAAAACAGTACGTTGATGTTTGCTCGAGGTCATGGGGGGTCAAAACATTGAAATTTCCATCCTTTGGTTTTATGCCGCAAACGATTTCTAGAGGTTTCTGACTCCCCGAACATGGCAGTCGTGCAAACCACCAATTTGCAAGTTAATTTAAAGAACTCTTTAAAGAAATGACAACTACAAACATTATAAAACTCCAGCTACCGACAAATCCATCAAACAAATCCATCAATGCTGTGAGTTAGCGCTCGGCCTCTGCCCTAAGAAGGCTCAAGACATATCTACGAACAAATTATGTCACAAGAAAGATTAAATCATTGCATTATCCAGACATTGCATTAACTGACAAATTGAACATGGCTGATATTGGAAATCAGTTTCTTTCTGCCTCCAATGACAGAGAAAATCGCTTTGGAAAATTCGTTTCCAAAGCCTTCCCATACTGAAAAGAATTGACAGAGAATATTCGAGTGTCAGTCAAATTTACTTTGAACAAACAACCAAAATGGAGTTACACCCAAGTTTCAGAAAGTGTTTCGTGTACATGTACTTTTCATGAGAATTAAACTGAACTCAAAGCTGGCCTTGGAAACTGTTTCTCCGGTCTCAGGAACGCTGGAAATAGCATTTCAGAGAGTTTCATTTCAAAAATTTCCCGGGGGAGCATGCCCCCGGACCCCCTTCGGCGCTCGGCACAGGAGATTCGCCCCACCAACATTATATATCCGGCGCCGCCACTGTAATTGTAAGATAATTAGGTGTACTACGATGGGCTGTGGAAGCGACATCAACAGGGGGCTGGTGTAAAGAAAATTGTAGGGGCAGTTACAACACCGCGACCAGGCTTCATGCTATCGAGCTGCTGTTACATCAGATATGACTTACTATAGTATTCCTGTTTCTAGTATGGCCTTTCTAGTATTCCTAACACGTACATGTGTCAGGCATTAAAACATATAGACTCGCAAAAAAAAATTTCATGCAAGCAAATCATGGCAAAAAGAAAAATCTAATGGTCCGTCCCTAAACTAACATGAGTATATGTCTTGGGTTTGATAGGACAGGCGGGAAGGAAACGTTGAAATATTCATTGTGCAGTAAATTGTACCATGTGAATCCCGCTATAGCGTTTTATAAAGCCGGGATAAAATAAGAACAAGAGCGCCACGTATTAAAATATGCATTGGCTATTCGTACAGCACCCGCACGGCGAATGCCATTTGCTATTCGTACGGGAGTCAGAATATTTCATTGAATTTCTATGAAATTGCTGATTCTTGCCAATCCAAAATATTATATTTACCCTGAGACGAATTAAGCAACTCTAGTGAGCGCTGTTTATTTGAGCCAGATTAATTTGCGTAGTACTGCATACTACGCGAACGACTCACTTGACGACACTTAAATTTTTTCCTAACTGAACTCACGCAGATGTCACGCAACCTCTGCTTCTCAGATTTACTCACATTTAACTACAAAGTGCACTTATTATAAACTACAATGTAGTTATTTGGGACCAATATTATATTTTAGTTCTCAAGTGAAAAATAATATTTGTGAATTGTAAATCTTCTGATGTTCACAATGTCAACTGTTTCAGAATATATAAACCCTTAGCTCGACAAATCAAGTCACTGGAATTATAGATAAAATTATTATTGGTAATACGAAGGAATCTAAGCGAAGTAAATGTTCTAAAGGACATTTAAATTCAACCCTAAGCTGTGATCGACATCTAAGTTCTTCTTACAGTACATTTTCAATACACTTTAACAATTTCAGTTTTTTTTTTTTAATATTGGGGGATCAGCAAATGTGTACCAGTTGGAACTGTTGTATTCTCAAACATTTTTCTAAAGTAATTTTGTCATACTTTAAGCGTTATTTAGAAGTAAAGTACATCAGTACAAAATTAACATTGCAGGAAATGTTGTACATGTTCAGTTTACTTTCTCTTATTTCTATTTCTTCCCAGGAACATTGCATTTTTGGCTGCCTAATAAGTGGAAAGAGTTATACATCTTAGTAGTACAGAAAAGAAACAGCTGGCCTACTTCAGCTTAAGTGGGAATAGTGATGGTTTAAATACTTATTTAATTTTAGCAACAGAATATCTGCACACATGAGGGCTGTCATTAACACATGTAAAGCTTTCTGATTCTAATGAAGTACTTATGCAGTTTTGAGACATATTTCACCTGTTAGTTAAATATCATAAGTTTTAAACTGCCATTTTTTTAGTTAAAATTGGTCTCCAACAAAAAAGTGCAATTATTATCTGTGTACTTTTAATGTAAAAGATGGCTCAGAATAAATTCCAGTACGTGTTTGCAATAAATGTTTAAGGCTTCAATTTAGACATACTGACAGTGATTTGCTCGACAGAATTTTTGCGTGGAGTATTATGTTCCTATTACTCATCGTAATTTCTAGTTATTCCCGTACTAAATGGGCATTTCTTGACCAAAAAGTGGGATTTTGGAAAACTCATTTTAGTTTGAAACGCGTTTGTAATTAAACTTTTTTATAGTTTACTCTTTTCTTCGCCGATTTCATCGTACATTCAATGACGTCAAAAACAAAACCTCAACGGCTGGGCAGAATTTTACACCATTAATAAGCCAAGTCAACATTGTTTAGCTCCGAAAATCGGATTCGAACCGGTCCTATCCGCCGGCAAAATGGCAATCAAAAATGAGATTTTTGGCTCTGAAAATCGGACATAAAAATATGCATAGTCTGCCACAATTGACATATGGTATACTGCAAGTTACCCTAATCAATAAAGAATTTGGGTCCGAAAATCGGACTCAAAAATATTATTCGTCGGTCAAAATCAAAACATGATAGACTGAAAGTAATACATATTTAGAGGAAAAGAATGAAATTCGGACTCAAAATAAACCGGTAAAAAAAAAGAGAAGTGTAATATCCTGCGGAATTCATTTTCAGTACGCCAGAAATTGACCAAGGAGAGCGAGTTTAATTTTTAAGTGAATTTATTCCGACAAATACGGGTGTTAGCTTGCTTTTTTAAAATGAACGACCGCAAAAACAGAAAATCTTGCCGTTTTTGGCGGAATTTTCCTTAATTGGAAAAGGACGAATTAGTTTGGAACGCCTTTTAACTGTGGTGCTGTTCATTATGCTGTATAAGGTTATTTTAACTTTTGAGTTTGTAGTTGTAATTCTAAATTGTGGCCATTCAAATGAAAGCCACTAAGCAGTACTTTCCTGTGGTACTGTTCATTATACTGTATAAGGTGGTTCTAAGTTTACGCCGGGTGGATGAAATCCTAAAGTGTAAACATTCAAATGAAAGCTATTGAGCAGTACTTTCTTGTGGTACTGTTTATTAAGTTTATTAAGACGTACAAAGTGTTTCTATCTTTTGAGTCTGTGGACGAAATACTAAAGTGTGTCCATTTAAATGAAAGCTACTGAGCAGTACTTTGATGTGCACTGGTGGTACACTAAAATAAAATTCATTATGCTGTACAAGATAGTTCTAACTTTGAGTCTGTTGATTAATCCTAAAGTGCGACCATTCAAATGAAAGCTACTGAGCAGTACTTTCCTATGGTACTGTTTATTATGCTATACAAGGTGATTCTAACTTTCACGTCTGTAAGTGAAATCCTAAAGTGCGACCATTAAAATGAACGCTACTGAGCAGTACTTTCCTATGGAACTTTTTATTATGCTGTACAAGATGGTTCTAACTTTTGAGTCTGTGGATGAAATCCTAAAGTGTAAACGTTCAAATGAAAGCTTCTAAAAAGCAGTTTCAAACGGTGCGGTTTGTTTTTCACTATTTTACAAACGAAATTCGTTAATATTTTTTTGGCCACTGTTGGGAGGTGAAGTATTAAATATTAACGTGTCCTTCAATTCCATAGGTTTTTATTACCATCTCCGGACATTTAACTTTTTCAAGTTTGGTCAAATACCCCACCACAGGTCGGGCCACAGCCTTACCATCCTCTGTTTGTGTGGTGTACTTTGCATCTGTAATGGCCGTATCAGTTGATAAAACTAGCTTTACACCACAGGTTTACCATCCCTTGCTTGAGTGGTGTACTGTACATCTGTAATGGCCGTATCAGTTGATAAAACTAGCCTTACACCACAGGCTGACCATCCTCTGTTTGTGTGCTGTACTGTGCATCTGTAATGGCAGTATCAGTTGATAAAACTAGCCTTACACCATAGGTTTACCATCCTCTGTTTGTGTGGTGTACTGTGCATCTGTAATGGCCGTATCAGTTGATAAAACTAGCCTTACACCACAGGTTTACCATTCTCTGTTTGAGTGGTATACTGTGCATCTGTAATAGCCGTATCATTTGATAAAATTAGCCTTACACCACAGGTTTACCATCCAAAAAGCCGGATGATCATGCCTGCGGTTGAGACCTAGTGAATTGCCATCTTTCGCACTTTCAGGACGAACAGGTAAGCAATGTCAAGGTCTTGAAGGCTTTTATTCGGATCGCAAACTTAAACTTAAACTGCGCTACTACATTTTCAAAATAAAATTCCAGAATGATTCACTAGTAATCTCTCACTTTCTTAATAATGTAGAATATATATAGAATTGAGCCTTAAATTTCCCATAAGTCAATCAATTTTGATCTGTAAACTGTAAAAGTATTGGGCGACTATTAAGAAATCAGAGAGGATCCACAAGGATAACTAAACAAGATATTTACTAGTACAGTAATCCAAGATGGAGACTACACAAGCAATCGCTTAGGAACCGCGCACTGACTTAGTACATGCAGCTGGGGAACTGGGAACTAGCCATGTCATGACATCCCCCTTACAATACAACAAAATGACTGACCATATGAAGCTAAAGTCAAAGGTCTATAACTGTAACAAAAGAAAAAGTCTAACAATGTTTATGTAATATCCATAAATGTTCTACCCGGGAACAGTAAACATTGTCCTCTTGAGTTGGATGAAACTTGAGTCCTTGTGAAATGTAAATCACTTAAGCAAGTCCTTTAACTATAAGCTCGAAGAGCATATGAACTTCAATATAAACTAAAATAGCCTTAGAACCATAATGTTTTTCATAAATCAGGAACTTAAATAAGAGTCACTCAGCGAAACGGCTGGGTTTGATCACTGCGCGCCCACTCCTTGTTCGGTAGGGCTCAATATGGGTTGGGCTCCCTGGAATGGGGGTAACATCATTAATGGGGCTTGGCGTGACAGTGGTGCATGCTGGCTCCTCAGATTTTGGAGCACTGGGTAGAGCCTTAACAGGAGGTTCCTCGGATCCTGAAATTGTGGTGTCGTCATCTCTTTCGCCTCGCGGAGGAGCTGATGGGCGAAGGTGACGCCTGTTGCGTCGGAGGTTTAAACCAGATTCTGTCTGCACAATGTAGGAGCGGGGTTCTGGTCTCCTGCACTTTACAGTCCCTGGGATCCATTTCTTTGTGCTTTGGTCCTGTATGGACACATGCTGTCCAGTTGCAAGGGGACTAAGGTCATGCGCATTTCTGTCATGGTAATACTTCATGTTCTCTTGGCGTTCTATTAGCTTCTGGGTTACGTGGTCACGGTCGGGTATTTGATTCTTTATTCTGACGGGGAGATTAGACTTGAGCTTGCGCTGGAATAGCAACTATGCTGGGGATGGTAGCTCTGAGTCAATCGGAGTGGATCTGAGGCAGAGCATTGCCATGGTTGGGTCTTTTCCACATTTCTGAGCTTTGGCAAGAGTGTGTTTGACAGTCTGAACTTGTCGTTCAATAAACCCATTTGACTGCGGGTATCTTGGGCTTGAGGTTACGTGGCGGAATCCCCATTCCTTAGAGAATTCTTTGTAGCTTTGGCAGTCATAATGCGGTCCATTATCCGAGATAATAATTTCTGGTACTCCTTGTTCTGACAAGACGGATTTGGTAAGACCGACAACAGTTTTGCCCGTGGACTGCCCACTGGGTACCTTCCTGATGATAGGGTACTTGGAGTAGTAGTCGCATATGAGCAGATATTCGTCCCCATTCCAGAAGAACAAATCAGTTCCTATGACCTGCCAAGGCCTTGTGGGAATTTCATGTGGCTCCAGTGTTTCATGTGCCTGCGACTTTAGACTTTCTTGGCATATTTCACATCCCTGTACCCTGGACTCAATGTCTTTATTGATGTTTGACCAGAAAACACAAGATTTTGCACGCAGTCTGCATTTGTCAACACCTTGATGAGCCTGATGTATTCTTTCAATGACATCGCTTCTTTGTGACTCTGGGATAATGACTCTCTCGCCTTTGAGGATAAGTCCATTTTCAATGGACAGCTCATCACGATAGGCCCAATACTCTCTTAAGGGCACTGGGACTTGTTTCCGTTTCTCAGGCCAGCCAGCATGGATGATTTCTCTCAGGGCTGATAGTACAGGATCTGCTGATGTGTCTTGTTTGAGTGTGTCCAACTTAGCGTCAGAGAACTGTACCAGGCATACCTTTCTGTGTAGGTCCAATGTGTCTACAGTGGGTAAAGGGTTGAGCCTTGACATTGGATCTGCTAGCACCATTTCAGTACCAGGCTTGTATTTGATTACCATATCGTACCCTTGTAATCTGAGTAACATGCGCTGAAGCCTTGGGGGTGCAGCTGTTAAATTCTTTAGGTGGATCATTTCGAGCGGCTTGTGGTCTGATTCTACTGTGAACTGCTTGCCAAATAGGTAAGAATGAAACTTCTCACAGGCCACAACGACTGCCAGCATTTCACGCTCTATATTCGCATATCGTTTTTCAGTGTCTGTAAGTGCTCTTGACGCAAATGCAACAACTCTGCCTTCCTGTACTAGTGCACTTCCGAGACCCCTGAGGGAGGCGTCGACTTGAATAATTGTATCCTTTTGTGGATCAAAGTAGGTGAGTGTCACTTCCTGATAGATTGACTGCTTGATAGCCTGAAAAGCTGCATTGTGGGACAAAGACCACTGAAAATCAGCATCTTTTTTGAGCAAGTTCCTCAGAGGCTCTGACATTGCAGACAGATTTGGGGTGAATGGGGCCATGTACGTTGCTATGCCAAGAAACGATTGGAGCTCCTGGGCACCCTGTGGTTCTGGAATGGCCTTAATGGCTTCCACTTTCTCTGGGTCCGGGTGAACTCCTTCTGCATCATACACCACTCCCAAGAACGTGATCCTGGACTCTTTAATCTTGCATTTATCCAGGTTGAAAACCAGCCCATGTTGCCGGGCAACCATCATCAGGTTGTGTAAATTCGCATCATGCTCTGCTTCAGTTGGACCATGTACTGCGACATCGTCAGCGATCCCGACTGTTCCAGGGCATTTCTCAAGAATAAAATCCATCTTCTGTTGGAAGATATCTTGGCTAACACACAGTCCAAAAGGCAAACGGGTAAATCTGAACCTTCCAAATGGGCTGTTGAAAGTTGTAAGATAAGATGACTCTTCGTCTAGTACTACGGACCAGTAGCCATGACGGGCATCTAATTTTGAGAACACTGTGCTGCCATTGAATTTGTGGGTGATCTCTTCAAGAGTCGGAGTATGGTGATGGCTTCTTTTAACGGCTTGGTTTAGGTCTTTAGGGTCCAGGCACACTCTCCATCTCCCATTTGATTTCTGGGAATATGCAACATTTGACACCCAGTTGGTGGGCTCAGTTACTGGCTTTATAACTCCAAGACTGACCATTTCATCAAGTTCCTTCTTGATGTCATCTTTAATGTGAATAGGGCATTTCCGTGGTGCATGAATCACTGGTAACACACTGGGGTCAGTGACGATGTGGTACTCCCCCTCAAATTTGCTGATGCCGTTGAAGCGGTCAGGATACAACATCTGAAGGTCGCCCTTGTTATTTACTGGTGGTGCTGGGCAGGATGCCTTGTTGGTGTTTGTAGTGATCTCACAGTGCAACTCCACCAGCTTGAGTTTGCATGAGGTAGGGAGACCGCAGATCGCAGGGCCGTTGACATCAACGATATAAAACTCAGCCACAGTTTCGTTATCTAATCATCGTATGAACATTTGATGGAACATATGCCATGTTGGGCTATGGTAGTGCCATTGTAAGCAGTAAGTTTGGTCTGGGTTGGTTTTGTGTCTGTCGGGAAACCATTCCAATCCAGGTGATTTGGGAACATATTTCCATAGATTCGCAAAGGCAAAATGTTTCCTTGTGCCCCCGTGTCAACTTTCACCTTCAGCATAACATTAGGATTGTCAATATCTGGCAGTTTCACCTTGATTTTTGCAAAGGCTTTATCTCTCTCTACGCCAATGTCAGTACTATCGACCCTGATGGTCTCGAATAACAGCTCCTCAAAATCTGAGCTTACTTTTTCTACTGAGTGTATCTTGCTCTTCTTTGACTTGTCTTGGGCTCTTTGGCCTTCAACTTGCGGTCGAGACGATGGTCTGGTCTGTCTATCTTGTACTTGTTTATTCCTGCAAACTTGCTCCCAGTGGTTGTATAACCTGCATTTCCTGCAGCGTGTGCCATATGCTGGGCATTTCTTTCCATGGTGAAGTCCACATTTTCCACACTGCATGTTGGAGCTCTGTCTAACAGCATCAATATTGGTCTCAACAGCAGAGGCACCTTGTAGTGCTAGGGATTTCATGTCATTTATGGTGGCTTCCCTTGTTCTCGCGATATCCATTGCCTTGTCAAGTTTCAGTTTATCGTCTTTTCCTAACAGTACTTCTTGTACTTTTCGCTCACGAGTGCCGATAATGAGTTGTTCAATTAGACGTTCCTCTAATTCAGTCTCGCTGAAGCGACACTTCTGAGCCTGAAGTTTGCATCTTGCCATAAAAGCATCTACCGACTCATCATTGGTTTGTCTGAAACCCTGCAACTGGAAACGAGCAATACGAAAATTCAACTTGGGCTCTAGGTATGTAGTGAACTTATCAAAAATCGTGTCGGTTTTCGCTTTATCTTCATCACTTAGCTCGAAAGAGTTGAAGATTTTGAGGCCTTCCTCGCCGACCCAAAGCAGGATATAGATCGCCTTTTCCTCCTCCTTCTTCATGTTTAGTGGTCCGTTAAATATCAGCTGACAATATTGTTTGAAAGTTTTAAAAGCGGTTGGCAAATCAGTGTCGTTCCAATCCATGTGAGGCGGTTTGATTCCGGATAGCTCACCCATATTTGTACAAGTGTTGACCGGTATAGAGATATCGAACTCAGCGAAGTAGTTTCACGCTACGAACAGTTGGCGTTAGAAATCCTCGTCCATCGGTTTCATCTCAATGTTCCAGTCACCAAAATGGCTATTGGCGTGTGTGTCCGTTTCTTCGCTGCCACCATGTAAAAGTATTGGGCGACTATTAAGAAATCAGAGAGGATCCACAAGGATAACTAAACAAGATATTTACTAGTACAGTAATCCAAGATGGAGACTACACAAGCAATCGCTTAGGAACCGCGCACTGACATAGTACATGCAGCTGGGGAACTGGGAACTAGCCATGTCATACCCCCTTCCATATTTATACGTAAGCTTTGTAAGTTTGTAAGCTTTGTTAAATGCAGTTAAAAGCGTTTTGTAAACAGATAAATGTTCGGCCCTTCCGGAGCACGGTGAAGGCACCCTTAAGTCAAATGCCCCAGGTAGGCTCGGGAAGCTAAGGGAAGGGGTGAATACTGCCAATCCAGGCTACGATATTTGCAAATGGGTAGATCTTCACATGATTCGGATGACCGCGTAAAGGTGTCGGCAGGTATCTGTTACTTTTCATCATTAAAGGCCCATCTTCACTTACCGTGATGCACCGCGCATTGTTTATTTTGATTTGGACCCAGATAAATGCGATCTCTCGCGAAGTGAAATTTTGGCCTCTCATCTACAGGAAGAAATGAACACTGAGTTTGAAATTTCGTTCGACATTGATTTTAAAATTTATTAGTCCAAAGAAGGGGTCCTGTTAGATATTAAAAGTCCGTATAACATGTCTCGAATTTTGTCTGGGGCCGCTCAATCCGCCCTTGTGTAGCTCCAGTCGCCGAGGTAGTTTCCTCCGCTTCGAAAGTTCGCATCGAAAACATTTTCACGTCGAGGGACGCGGAAAACCTCCTGCTATTTTTACCGAAAGTTTAAGGTCGATGCCCCTTAAAACGAAACCTCCAGCGAGCCGAGAAGTGTTTGTATTTTGTGGGCTGTTATTTGCATCGGGCATAATTAATGAGCTCCGCTGGCGGAGGACGTTTTCTCGATCGGCTTCAGAAGTTTGTATAAAAAAAAATTCAACGGCTAGGGACGGAGAAAACCTCCTTCAACTTCCATGGAATATTTCACATAGATGCTGGCAAAAACGACTCCGCCGGCGAGCCGAGAAGTTTTGAGCTTTTTTGTTGTTTACAGTTACGGTCGACCGGTCATGCATCAACGGTAGTAAAAAATTACAAAGAAAAGATTCGAAGATAAATCTTAACTAGTAGGCGATCTAATATACCTATTTCTTTTCCATGGACGACCGAATTTCTGAGCCAAACCTTCTGAAGGATCTCGTTTCTTGACAGCCGCCTCGAACCTTCGGCGGCGTTGCTTAGAAAACGTATCAGAAATCGTATTAGAAAATAAAAGAAAACATATAAAAACAAGATGCAATGTCTGGAATATGAACTAAATATTTGAACGAAATCATCTTGAAGTTAGAAGACGAAACAGATTCCCCGATGTAAACGGAAACTTTCTCGCCTCAAAATGGATTTTCTGGGCCCCAGAAATTCTGGAACGCCCGCAATGAGTCACGGTAAGTGACGATGGGCCTTTAACCCTATTCTGACCGGAAGGTGGAGGAGGGAGGGAGGGAAGGGGGGGGGGGGGGGGGGGGGGGGGGGGGGTGGGGAGTGGGCGGGTGCCGGCGCTGACTTTGAACTTTACAATTTTTTAACCACTACCCACGAAACTTCGAGACTTTTTTCTGAAATTTATCTGGGAATACTTTGATGTAACAGATTTTAGTTCATGACATGTGATGTTTCCATGGCAAACATAATTCAAGTCAAAGTATGTTGGTCACGTTTTGAATTTTCTGCTTAAATTAACGTTTAAAAGGAAAATTTTAACTTTCTCGTAGTAAATTCTACAATTTAATTTTGATTTTGTGCGAAAGCGCTCATAGATATCGCTCGACCGAGACTGCTAAAATCAGGCGATAGTACGCAAGGTACAAGGTTCAACAAATGGATAACACATTACATTTTTGATGAGGAAAAGAAAAGATAAATAAATGTTTATTTATTAAAAAGGCTTACTACAACATTTTAACCTCGCGCCATTTCTTACACAACAAGCATCCAATGAAAAATTAAACTTACCCAATTTGAGAGTTTTATATGGAGAGCTTTCGTTTACCTAAAGAACTGAGTACACGTAATAAAACACAGTAAAATGGCAGAAAATTTCCTTATGACAAGCGTTTCGTGTCTTTAAAAAGTTCAATTCAGAATCAAAACAAACTGAACAAACACACGGCTACCTGCAGCGAAAAGTCTCAAAGAACTGCAGCGATGACTAAGTTTTGCAAAGCATTAACAGAGCTAGAACACAAATATACGTTTAAAAGAATCGTTACGTGTACCATTAGTTGATGTGGGTTTTAGGCCCCTTCCATCGGCAACAAGTCTGAAGCTAACACCTGCACAGATCTTACCATCCTCTGTTTGTGTGATGGTGCGTTGTGGATCTGTAATGGCCGTGTCGGTTTGTGAAACTAGCCTAACAAAAGGCGAAATTTAGGGCTCGTAAAAACTGATGAAAATGGAATAAATACTCTCTCAATCACTGCCATGTTGTCTAACTTTGTTTTTCTGTGTTTATTTTGGCGATTTGTGGCTCACGACAGTGATTTTGAGAGATTTTACATCATTTTCAAGTTTTAGCGGGAAAACAAGCAGAGCTTGTTTTCATCCTTTCAACTAATGGAGGATTAAACAAATCGCGAACACTCGGGGAAAGCCTTTTTTAAGGTCATACGCTCTATTTTATTTTTATGCTGAAGTTGAATATTAATGTTTGCATAGGAGAAAAATCGCCAAACAATCAATCGTGAAACTTGATTACGCAATTTTAGTATTCTTCAATTATCGAAAGAATAACCTTCAAAAAATGGAAACCTTTTCATTTCTTCATACACTCTCTTCTTTTGTTTCTCAGTCCATTCAACAAAATTACGTGTTATCGAAGGGACTGGGTCCACAGTGGCCGCGCAGCCCTGGATATAGTCTTCCGTGCATGTGATTTCCAGGAACGCGCATATTTTTCTCAGAGTCTCCGCTGGATGTTTCACTATTTCCATGCTAGGGATGTCAATCACGCTGCCTGGAAGGGCTTCTCTGGCCTTGTTACTTCCTTCGGCCCAGTGAAAATACTGGCGCATTTTTTCGTCGAGTATATTAGGAGCATCAATCTGCTGAATCGAATCAGAACGAATGTAATAAAATAATAAAAATATATTTCTAGCTGGATTTTTGAAAACCATTTCGTCCTAAGCAAGTGTCCGTGAATATGCTTGGCCTTGTTTATTTGTCGTTCAAAAAAATCTCTAAACACCACAATATATGAATATAAAAACTAAAGATCTGTTGCTTGTCTTTGTTTTTTTCTCGCTCTAGCTCTCTTTCCCTCTTCAAAAATTCAGCCATACTTAAGTTTACAGTTATTTATTTTTAAGAAGTACTTCTCAACACATTTATTTTGTTTAGTCCTCAGTTTGTATAAATAATATATATAGATAGGCTTAGCCTAACAGCGTCGCTCTCTCAACAAGCTTAACTAAGGTGAAACTTGACTAAGGTGAAAGGTCGGGAGCACAAGAATAAAGATTGACGACCGGGCTATTTTTCAATTTCAGCAATTCTCAAAAACAGTATTACCCGACCGTCTGCACAGTACATTTAGACCGTACAAAAGTTCACAAAAACAACATTTTCTCCGTCTAGAATAACTATTACGACTACGTTCCGAATAAAATACAGTTGTTGTGGTCAAAAATTACCCGAGAAACTGATTTGGAAATCAAAAATGCAAACATACACAAACATATTTGCATATAAAGGCGACGCGAGTGACGATAGAACTATAAAATTTGTTTTGTTTACATAAAATCGCTTTTCAATCTGTATAATGAATGAACAAACACATAAAAATGGACAACACAATCTTCTTTCAAAAAATTTTATTCAAATCTCCATTAGTTTATGTTTAAAAGCAAAACGCGTACCATTTATATCGCATCGAGGCCGAGCCGTGCACGTGTCTTCGATGAAATTCAAGAAATTAATACAACTGAATTTAAGCTACAAGTTTTATGAACAACTCTCCAAAACTAACGAGAACACAAACAAAAAGTCAATCACAGATTGATATCAACATAAATTCCCATCGAAAAATGTAATTTGTTTTACCTTTAAGTCTCTCCGGCGACTACTGTACTCGGAAATTCTTTAAATCTCCGCTTCTTAGGTTATGAAATCCGTAAAACGAACATCTCCCCGCATTGCTAAAAAGTATGAAGTTCCTCGAAGCAAGATTTTATCCCTGAAAGCTCTTCTTTTTCCACTAAAGCGGCTTCTGAGTATCCCTTAATTAGTATCCTGTCTTGAGTAGCAAATAATTCTCCGCTAAAAACAGCAAAAGATCCTGCAACTTGAAGTGTTTACCGAGCTGATGGCTGTGTAGCCACGCGAAAAACAAAGCCTCAAAGATCCGGATGATGTGTGGCGTCATACGCGCATGTTTTGCGACGTCATACGCGCCAGCGAGCTAGCCCAACGCGTACGGTGGGCGTACGGCGGTGGGCACACAACGCGCCCGCGAAACATTCCGCTAGCCATGACCATGAAAAATGACAGGCATAGGTTCCTATAAGTATGGGGCTTCGCAGCGGGCCTTCGGCCCGCGAGTGCTCCGCTATAACAAAAACTCTGTAAACTGGGAAATAATCCTTGTGCATGTTTACGTCATACTAGTTAAGTTCACCCCAATCCTCGCTTTCGAAGTGTAAACCTGTGACAGTCTCATCAATGTATTCTCAAAAGAGCAACTTGAAAAGAATACCCACTCAAAAACAACATGAACTTTCCAAAGGTTTGCAAGGAATTTCGTACAAACGAGGCTTGGTGGTGAATTTTCAGCCGGCGACGTCATCATGCATAAAGCCTTTTCCCAACCTTGTCCCCATGACCTCCGCATTCAACATGTTACAACGGTAACCAACAGAAGTACCATCATAGTGCATCATAGTGGCGGAAGTAGGGAAGGGGGCCGAGGTCCCGCTCCCCCCCCCCCCCCCCCCCCCCCCATCTTATCTTGCCAAATCCCAGTTGTATTCTGTAATAATTAATAATTATTAATTGTATAATTAGTTGTTATAATCCCATTTGTACGGTCAGCCTTGCTTTATTTCTTTCGTATTCAAAATATAAGGCCCAAAGTAATTTCAGTCCCTAACATTTTTATTGCCCCCCCCCCCCCTCCCTTCCCCCCTTATTCACTCCGCCACCCTTCCTCCCCCTGGATCCCCTACTGTATCATGGGATAGTTTGAAAAGGATCATGGACGAGCAGGGAAGGACACACGAGGACAAAACAACAACATGGCGCATATCATGATCATCTTTGTTGTCGTAAATAATACCTTTATTTTATGTTCTCCATCCCGGCCTTTGATCTGAGTGTGTTGTAGGGTCTGGGTTGCAATATTGTCAAATGGATTTCTCACAACATGAACAAACTTTACTTTGGCACCGGATGCCTTCTCCAAAAGATGAACGGCCTCGATTGAATTGTCCCTCACCATCGCCCCAGCAGTAAAGGCGCCCGCCTTGTCACCGATTACCTATTGGTTGAAGAAAGAAGAGATGTTCTTTGGGCGTCCGACTCGTTGCCGATAAGTTATTGATTGAATAAATGATGAGTTCATGAGGCACCTACTTGCCTCCGATCGCCTATTGATTGAATTAATGAAGAGTTACTCAAGCGTATGGCTTAGAACTTTTTTGGTAAACTTTCAAAACGTTTAGTAAATTGACAGCGTATTGGCAATATATTAAACTTTAAACAGTAAAAATGACAACCTTAAAGAATCTGATCCACCCAGTTTGCGTTGTGCGCCTACGTTGGTTCATCCGCCATTTTCAGGGCCCCCGAAAATCCATACTGTATTGTATAGATGAGAAATTCACTTGTGCAAGAGGTGATATGCTTGCCCAAATATGGAATAGAGCCGTATCATAACAATAACAGAAGGGCGCAATGCAAACTGGGTGGGTCAGACTCTTAAACTTTTAAGCTAGTACTTTGTTTAACTTTTGCAAATTTCTCTCGTTTGACCGCGGTTAAGGTCTTCAGTGAGTGACCGCTGGACAAGGTTACCAAATTACTCAAAAAATCTTGGATAACTTTTTGTCACGTGACAAAATACTCCACGATTCTTGGAGTAATTTTGCAACCTTCGCCAGGGTCAAGCCCAAATCATACCGTCCAGAAGGACGTCGGACACCTTATTGAGACTTATATAACGGAGTAACTGGTTAGCTTTCAGTTGAGGTTGGGGGTAGCAGTTTATATGGTTAAATTTAGGACTAAGCAACCCGAGAAGCTAGGTGGTACAGTGGTACGGTAGGCTATGTAAGCTTAATCCTAGCTGAGGTCACAGGTTCAATCCTGAGTGGGCATTTTAGATTTTCTTCTTTCTTTACACTTAAAGTGCCGACATTACGTTATATAAGTCTCAATAAGGTGTCCGACGTCCTTCTGGACGGTATGATTTAGGCACAACCCTTCTCCAGGGATTTCTACGCCCGCCCGCCATTTTGAAAACGGAGAACGCCCTGGGGACGAGTTTGTAAAAAGCGCTCATACCTCAATGTGCCCATCAAATGTCCCTTGCCACTGGTCCGGAACATAATACGCGTACGCAGAGGATTTGTTTGCGACATTGTCATTAAACACATGTGATCTTCTGCCCTTTACAACGGCACGCTCTGAAGCCTTAAACATGGTGTCATAATACTCGTACATTGAACCCGCCCAATAGTCTTTCTTCGCTTTCCATCTGGAGAACGCCATAGTCTCGTCTGAAACAACCATGTGCGGATGAGCGTCTAATAAGGAGCCGAGTAGACTGTGACGGCTGCGTGGATAACCAATGAAAAACAAGATGGTTTTCACGTGACTGTAAGCTTTGTGCAAGTCGCTTTGGTGGTTGGTTTCATCTGTAAGAGAAAAACAGTGCTAAACTCAGGCGAACGCTTTTTATTTTACCGGCTCAACGCCCATGCAAGTATCATATATAACGCATTTTTGTACTGTTAATCGTGATTTTTATACACTCTTTATGTTTGTAACTTAAAGGCCCATGTTCACCCAATCTGCTTTGCGCGCTTATGTTTTTGTTTTGAAACGGTTCTATTGTTCAATGTAGCGTTGTGATTGGCTGGAACGTCGATTTTTTTCGATTTTCCGTCTGTGCGAAAATCAGCCTGGGCGCGCAAAGCAGATTAGGTAAACATGGGCCTTTAAAATGTTTATAAGAACGTTGAGGCTGACTTGGCCAGAATTTTATGAACGTGCTTAAAGAACCTACCCAGACTGAGATTTAGTTAACAACGCTTCTATTTACCATGTTAAGAATAAGCTAAAAAACCTAGATGCAAGTCTTTTTCCATTGTACGGGTATTATGTTCCGGACCAGTGGCAAGGGACATTCGATGGGAACATTGAGGTAGGAGCGCTTGTTACAAACTAGTCCCCAGGACCTTCTCGGTTTCCAAAATGGCGGGCGGGCGTAGAAATCCCTGTGCAAGCATGTCTAATAATTGGCACTGAAATTTTTTGAACTTCGTCTATATTTTTTTAGTCATATTCAGAACTATGATTAAACAACCTCGTTACCAGGGCCTTCTCCGCCCGACCCGCCATCTTGAATTGAACAAAGACCCTGGACAAAGCTGCCAAAATACTTCAAGAATCGTGGAGTATTTTGTCACGTGACACACAATGAAATGGCGTTTTCAGAGGTTATTTCCAGTGATTGGTAGCCGTGTTTGTTTTCTGGTAATCTAAAACTGTTGTTCAAATGAAACGAAGACATTTCAGCATGTTTTACGCGAGAAAATACGCCAGGTTTTTTTGGAGTGTTTTGGCAGCCGTGATCAGGGTCTTCTCCTGCCTGACCCGCCATTTTGAATTGAACAAAGCGGAGAAGACCCTGGTGACGAGGTTGGTAATTGAATGAAATGCTGTGCCATTTATCCTAAGAACGTACTAAGAAAGGATATACTTCATGGTGGGTTTTAATTTATGCACATCAAAGAATCCGGCACTTATTTAGGGCTAAAAACTCATTTTAAAATGATTAGCTTTTATTTACTGTTTGGATATCACTACCCATAACAGTAAATAAAAGCTAACCATTTTAAAATGAGTTTTTAGGATCCCTATATGATAGGATCCCTATATGGTGTGTTACCATGAAGTATATACCACTAAGAACGTTTTCATGCTCAAATCGCCAAGAAAATATAACAACGTCCCCCAGTCCCAGCTCAGCGTCAGCTTAATAATTATACGTTCTTATATATAGATGGTTTTCACTCACGTGACCTTCAGTCCTGTGGGACTCAAATGACAAAGGCCATGGCGGCCATGTTGGTGCACGTAACAAACGAAGTTCATTAAAATTCTTTTGTAGGTGTGCACCAACATGGCCGCCGTGACGTAACGTGAAAACCACCTATAAAAAAATTAAAAAGAGTTAACGACGATGATAATGATGAAGATGATGACGACGTTGTGGTTAACATAAATGTAAAGGTGTTTATTTTTTACCTTTTAACAGCACTTATCTAGTTAACTAACCTTCCTTCCCAAAGTGGAGATGAATACTGGTGGATATTTGCCGAACCGTGTAATAAATGTCGTTGTTAAATTAATTATTGTTTTACCTTCTAATGTGTCTGTTGTTTTATTCTGCGATGTGACCGGTTTCTTGTCTGCAATTTGGTTTTGAACTGGAGCTGTTAATAGAGTAGTATCAACATCGGCGACTTTTCCTTTTAATGCAGAGAAAAATATCAATGCCAGTTATTCATTTAGTAATATTAACGACTATTGTTTTCCCCCTACCCTACCCTAGTGCTGTATAGAGATTTATTCATTTACCACCACACCCTACTCCTCATGAATGATAATATATAAATTAGACTGGGTTATGATCAACTTTAGGTGTCTGTTTTAGCGAGGTATCCGTCTTATAAAAAGTTAAGTTACAGCATTAGCCCGATGTCAAGATGGCGGTCCCGCCACTTGTCACGAATTATGTTCAACAGAAAAACAAACAAACGCGCCCACAAAACAATAAACAATTTATATATACAAACAATATGTGCAACAAAGCTTACATACTTACAATCAATTAGTGAATAACAGCTAAATACTCCAAGTAGCCTATACTCATGCGCATGCGTAAGAACGTTTTATGGTATATTTTAAACAAGATAAGAAGTTGTCCTACATGGAGAAGAGCTACTCCTTTCACTCAATCATCGTTCCTGCAAACCACATTGTTACTATTGCATGTTTTAGAAATGAAGCCTTTACCACATTAGGAAGCCAGTGATTCTTGTGTGTTATATATACCTAACGTAAACATCAGCAATGCAACGAGGGTTGTAGGAGACGGTGTCGTGACGCTTCACATGTTTCGATTGCACCGCCTGATATGAACACTTTTCACAGTAAATCATGTCTCATTCATGACCAGACTAAATATGTTTCGCCCTAGCTCATCTCTGTTATGATATTGACTATTCTATTTCCGGTACAATTGTTATAGTATTTCCGGTACACGTTTAGACACGTGACCTCGAAGACTTGTGTAACTTTGACCATGCGGTCGTCTTGAAGTGAGCATTAAAGTGTTGTTGTTTAACCGCGTTTACGTGATCGTAACAATCTCAGGAATCTATGTTATGGGGTATTTTGTAAATTTTTGTGATTTGGGAGAAAATAGTTTTTTCAAAGGATGGTAAAATTCAGAGAAATAAGAAATATTTAAAATTTAATGTAGTTTTAAAAGTAGAATTTGCAGTTAATAATTAACATATGGACACCAAAATAGTCCACTAGCAACCTGGGATGCCCCTGAGTGGGTATCAACTGTCTGTTGGTGTTCCAAAAATCATTTTCTTTCTTATATTCTTAAAACCTCTTAAAAAAAATTCATTCAAATTTAGGTTGAGTCCCGCCTTAAGCGTGGTTAGGTAGAATGCAACATGGCGTTTCCGTCTAGGTGAGCGGTCCGTTTGGAGAAAGTTGTATATACACTATAATTCAATTCGTGAACGAAAATAAATAATAGTCATAAAATACCCTTGCAGATTTCCAAGTCCCTCCTAAGCTCACCCTTGTTGTTGCTCGCTATTGGCTTTCGTATGATGTACTGATCTCCATTCCTCCATACAATCAACAGCACGGCTAGACCCAGTCCAATTATTACCCCAACCAAAACTCCACGGAGTCTGAGCAAAGTACGCATCCACATAACCGCTTAGCTTAGTTCTGATAAGAGAGACATCAAAGACATCAAAACATGTTGGGTCAGATTTTTTAAAGGAGCTATGTCAAAGGAATTTTGATGGGTTTGGGTCAAAACTACCCCAAATTAAAATTAAGTACCTTTGTCATACACGACGGAAGCGCTTATACAACAAGAAGAGAGAGATATCAAGTGAATTTTTGAAGAGAGAAACAACCATTACCTGAGTTTTATCAAGTTTTCCAAGACACAAAGCGATAAACTTGGAACAATGACTGGCCCAATTTTTTCTAGGCTGCTATCAGTCCCTCTCTGGATAGTGGAGCGGGCGAGCAATACGTCATCGGCGATACCGATTTCCCTTTCGTAAAAAAGCGATGCCATTTTTAACGGTCGATGCTATCATTAACATGCCACAGGACGAAATAACGACTTTAAGTGCAAGTAAAGGTTCATTAAAGAGAACAATTTCGACTATCTTTAAGTGCACCGTAAGTTACTTAAATAAGCCTTTACTTGACAACACTTAAAGCAAGTAATGAACAATTTAAGTTGCCTTTAAGGGTCTTTAAGTTGTTGAAAAGTTGAATTAAAGATAACGTAAAGGTTCTTAAACACATATTAAAGATACTTACTTACTTTAATACATTTAAGAGTATTTAAGTCCCAACTTAAAGATAATTTCCTGTAGATTCTCGTTGTTAATGTTGTTAATAATTGCAATGCTTTTTCAAGTTAGTTGCCATTGAATTTTTAAATAGCCAGATTCTTCTGGACATATCCTGATGGAAGGACACCACGGCCACGAAAGTTGGCAAATAAGACGGTAATAAAAATTGAAAATTTACCGTGATATTATCTTCTGTGGAAATTGAAAGGTAATGCACCAGCTGGCCTGTTTTGAAAATTGTGTGAAACTTATTTTAAAAATAAAATGGAATATCATTGCGTTCGGTCTGTTGCTCCGGTTCACTTGAAAAGTGCGAGACCCAAACGACGTTTATCAACTCAGTTTTTATATTTTTATATTGGGGGTAATCAGGAAATTTAAAACAAACAAGGAAGCATGTACGAATTTTAAAATCCTAAAGATAACGTTATTTTGACAATGCCCCACCCCCGGGCTGACCTGTTTTAGCAAATGCCCCACCCTTGGGAAGGAAAAGTTATAAAATGCCCGACAAATGCCCGGGGAGGGGATGGACGGGCTTGGAATTGACGGAGCCATAACGAGCTTTCGGATGACACTGTCACGTGACACGGTCCATCACAGGTCACATTTTTAGACGGGAATTTATGTTGATATCAATTCAGTGTGATTGACTTTTTCTTTGCGTTCTCGTTAGTTTGGAGAAATGATTATAAAACATGCTCAAATTCAGTCCGAGTCGTATTGATATCTTGAATTTTGTCGCACCAGCTCCTCGATGCGCTAATGGTACGCGTTTTGCTTTTAAACATAAACTATGGATATTTGAACAAAATTTTTCAAAAGAAGATTTTGTTGTTCATTTTGATGTGTTTGTTCATTCATTACATTGGTTGAAAAGCGATTTTATGTAAACAAAAGAATACTTGGATTTCATAGTTCTAACTTCACTCGCGTCGCCTTATCATGGCAAAGATTAGTCTGTATATTGTTTTGCAATTTTGATTTCCAAATCAGTTTCTCGGGCAATTTTTGATACGCAACAGGTATATTTTATTCGGAAATTAGTCATACTAGTTATTCTAGTCCGAGAAAAAGTTGTTTTTGTGAGTTTTTGTACGGTCTAAATGTACTGTGCAGACGGTCGCGTAATATTGTTTTTGAGAATTGCTAAAATTGTAAAATAGCCCGGTCGTCAATCTCAGTTAATTCTTGTGCTTCCGACCTTTCACCTTAGCTATAGTAAAGCTCATCATCGGTCAAATGCCTTGTTGTAACAGTTATGTGACTGTATGTTTCGCTTGATTGAAGTCGAAAACATCCCGCAGAGGTTCTCTTGCTGCACGCCTTCGTGAGAAGTAGGGGCCGGCCGAATTAACTAAAGGCCGGCCGAATTAAGGCCGACCGAAAGGCCGAGGCCGGCAACTAGCGGCGAAAATATAAGAACCATAGGCGTCGTGTAATACGAGAGAGATAAGAGCGTGGGGTAAAAGCAACGCGAAAGAACTAACTAATTATGGATGAACATAAGCACGTTGAATGCTATATATAGGTGTACCTCAAAGGTCATTCGACTTTCAATCAAACATATAATAAATATTATTTATGGCTTTGGTCGAAAAATTTGTAAGACAAGTTACTTTTCTTAAAATGGCTTACCTTTTGGCCCTTTAGATAGCCGCGCGACAAATTTTAAAACCGGCCGTTGTCCGTGATATTGTCAATTGATTTACTTTTTAAATTTTTAAATTATGTTGATGTGAGTTAATTTCCCTTGTATTGTATGCAGTGACCTTTCTTTGCGTTGCAAACAGGAAAAACTCATTGCCAAGGAAACTTTTAAAAGAAAGTCTGTTTAACCCTTTCCCTCCCAGAGTCAATTATGGAGACATGTTATGTAGTTTTAACTTTTGAGTCCGTGGACGAAATCCTATGGTGTGACCATTCAAATGAAACCTCTTCGGCAGTACTTTTGAATGGTACCATTTGTTTTTCAATTTTCTACAAAATGAATTTCTTGAATTTTGATGTTTGGCACGCTTGGTAGTTGAAGAGTTGAGAGCCTGATTTTCCCTGTGATGTCGTTTATTTTTTCATTATAGTTCTGTGCTTTTCATTGTTTTCAAATTTCGGAAAATGATAATGCACTATTTTAGGCTTCGTTTTGATTTTGAATTGTAATGAGATGTACAAAGGTGTTAAAACTAAGCGCTTTGTTTTTTTCAAAGGGCCATTTTCCGAGACTGTCGAGAATCGAAGGACACTAACGAAAAATCGATTATCAGTGTTCTTAATTTGCCACAGTATTCCTTTTTGTGAAATGATAAAAGAAAACATAGTTTTGGGTTCCAGCGAATTATTATACACGCGAAAATTTTTAAATTCTACCAAGTCAATGCTGCCTTGCGAAATCGATTTTCTTAAAGGCCCACCTTCACCCAAAAGATGTTGCAGTTGTTTGTTTTTGTTTTGAAATGCTCCATTGTTCATACGCGTGATCTGATTGGTTGCACGCATTCAAGCGTGAATTTCGTGTTACTCGAAATTCAGCACAGAAAGTGATCACGGCGCGCACAGCATTTTGGCATTAATTAAAAAAAAAAAAAAACTGCCGGCCAGTTTTGCGTTTGAAAATTTTCTTTTTCTATACACTGCCTTGTGTTTCGGAAAATGAGCGCCAATTTGACATTGCTTCGTTATGCAATTGAATGCCCCAAAGCGATCACCCATAATGCAAAGCTAAGGTGTCGCTTATTACGGGAGGTAGTCGCTTACGAGAGATCAGACCACGCGCAATAAAAACTTTGTATTGTAAAACTTTGTCCCCTTTAGAGCCACACGGCATGAACAAACGTGATGAAATGTAATACTTTTTCGTTTTTATTTCCGATTTCGTCACATCCTGTATTACTTAATTCTTCTATATTGCGAAATTCCCCTTGTATATAACATATTGTTTATTTAGTAACATCTTGTACCTGAAGCTAGAAGGCTGGTCTGGCCAGCTGAAATATTGTACTCAACAAAATATACGCTGTTTTAAGCTTTGCTTTAAAGTTTTATATTTAATTATTTTTGGCTGAAGCAGATCCTCAAGGATTCAGCCGTACAAGCAGCGGGATAGACTTGCCACAAGTCGACCTCATGAGTTTCATAGTAAAGCGAGCGAAGCAAGCTTTTGAGGTCGCGAAGCGACCGAGCAAGCGACGAAGTCGCGAGAGGTCGACATGTCTCGCTTGAAGGGTTTTCATTTGCGTTTCGCGCCAAAAATGGGGAGTGGCGTGATTTGTCAATGTCATCGATTATTGTTTCGCAACCGACCCCATTGTTGAATTTCAACCGCAGGTCACGTTTCATTGAGCCTAATACCTTGTGATTGACAGTTCTGTCCCCAAGGGCTACTCTCGGCTACTCTGATTCGTCTAAGCGCAGCCACCCGTTTTTGGGTCGCTAAAAATGGCGTCAATCAAGTGTGAAAAGTCCTTCGTCCGGCGGGCTGTAAATATAAGGCGAAGGACTTTATTGAAAATCTAGCAGCGGGATTCTCGTATACGGTTTCTTGCCATTTAACCAGTTATTTGTCCCCTACATCAAAACTTCCATATGATATAACAGTTTTCGCTGATAGATGCTTTGTGCATTGAAATTACTACCGATTCATGTCATTCAAAGTTACAGTGCGATGCGCCTTGCCGTGGCACCCAACTAGCCTTAGATACAAAATTCCGGAATTTTTTGGAGAATTTTAGACACCGAAAAGAATTTTAGAAAATCTTGGGAATTTTAGACAATGAGTAAAATTTGGTAGAATTTTAGAGAATCAGCTTTCAGGTGACACTTTGACAATTTTACACAAGCAAAAACGTCGCGTAGAGGTTTATTTTGTGTTACCACTGACCAACTTGAGGGTTCACCCTCGCATTAGTGACTACAATGCAACTAATCAGCGGTTTCCCACTCAAATTATGCTTTCCATGAATACCATCTCCGTTGGTAGCAAATATGGCTGATAGCCAGTGAGCGGATCTACAGTTCACGGTCAGAACAAGAGAGAAACAAGATTTTTCGAGAATTTTAGACCCATCGCTCTTCATTCGAGACATACAAAGAAAAGCCATTACCGGTACGTTGGAATTCTTTTAAATACCGACTGGGCCAAGCGACATAGCTAAACAATAAACACTGAATTCTACCGGTAAAGAAAAATGAATTAACGTTAAAATTCTTTTAAATACCGACTGGATTCCAAGCGACATAACTAAATAATAAACAATTCTACCGGTAAAGAAAAAGGAATTAAAACAAATTAATTCTAAGCCAGTTGCAATATAAAAGCTAACATCGCGGGTGTCCTTCGGAAAAACAAAATCGTACAGACCCTACACGAGCCTGTTTAAAGAGTAATATCACAAACTACATATCAATAGAAAGGTTAATAAAAGTAGTTTTCGAAAAAAAAGTAATTTTAGCGCCATTTTCTTTCAAATTACAAACCGTCAGGAAACGATGAAACCGCCAAACGGCCGAGGAGTTGTTGAAATGACACATTATGACATATTATGTTCGGTAAATGGAAGATTTATTACACGTGGGTTTAAATTCGGTAAACGCCAAAAACACGCGGCCGCATCAGGAATTTTGTTAAACCAGTTAATTTTGATTAATTAATTGGAAATAACCCGGTTAACTACTCTAGTACGGCCGCAGCTAATAACAACGTCAAATGATATTAAAATTAATTATAGGTTTTGTAGAGAAAGTAAACATACGACGGTTGATTTTTCTATTTTTATTTGAAGTTAAAAGCCATCCGTACAAATTCAGCTCTTGGACAATCCAGTCACATAACATTAGACAAACTAAACAAATTTTAACAATTAATTGGAACGCAGTTTAAAATGGAGCGAATACTTTTTTAAAGTGACGTTTTCCTTGGCGCCGCCGTTATCGTTGATTACTATTACTAAGTTGTTGCCAAACAAATCATGCAAAGGTTTGTTCTTACCGTACGAAAACAAAATCTCAAAAAGAAATTATCAGTCCAATTCACTCGTCCACAGGGCCTTCTCGGATTTCAAATTGGCGCTGCGGGCGTGCGAACCTCCGGACAAGACGGTTAGCATATACTTAGCATATCCCGGGGGGATTCCCCTATAAAAATGAGGGGGTGTTCGTCGGAAAATTACGAAAAACACCCTAAAAGGTACCATAATCTCGTTTGATAGGTGTGGCTAAAACATATTTTTACTCCTAAGAGGTGCCAATTTTATACAACACAAGACATATTCTGTCACATTGTTTCAGCTCAATACCCTAAAAGTTACCGCGATAATAATAACCATGGTCATTTTAGATTTCAGCACCCTTAGCGGTACTAATCTACAAATTTTGACCCCTAAAAAGTACGACGAACACCCCCGTCATTTTCAAATCGGAGTCCCCCCCCCCCCCCCCCCCCCCCCCAGGGATTATAAGTATATTCTATCTTATATGCTAACCGCCTTGTCCGGGGGTTCGTACGCCCGCAGCACCAATTTGAAATCCGAGAAGGCCCCGTGGACGAGTGAATTGGATTGATAATTTCTTTTTGAGATTTTGTTTTCGTACGGTAAGAACAAACCTTTTGTGACTTGTTTGGCAACAACTTAGTAATGGTAATTCCTCGCGAAACGAGGTTTATAAATTTGTCGCGCGTAATCACACGTGGATCGCTGTAGGGCGATGAAATCTCGGTTTGCCTTTATATATACATATATATATATATATATATATAAATTCTTGAACTTGATTTGAATGTATTTCAGAGAGCGCTCAACTCTTAGAGGAGCATTGACAATTATAATAAACTGGTTTAAGACTTCAGAGGTAGTTCACCGTTTTATTACTACAGCTCTGTTTCGTATGGCCAAAAGATGACCACACTCATCAGGCAATATCAACGATATTGATATTGCCTGATGAGTGTGGTCATCTTTTGGCCATACGAAACAGAGCTGTAGTAATAAAACGATGAACTACCTCTGAAGTCTTAAACCAGTTTATTATAATTATATATATATATATATATATATATATATATATATTTATTTATAAAATGCTCAAGGAAATGCGCGCGCTATGATTGGTTAAACCGATTTCATTATAACTCGATAAAGCACGCGCGTGACGTAAGGTTCATTATAACCGTTTTTATTTTATAAAAAACTTGTTCCTCGTGCATTGTTGAGTTATATAAGCACTTGGGAATTTTTAAGAACACTTGAGAAGTGCAAGAAGCACTCGCCTTTGGCTCGTGCTTCTCAGCACTTCTCTCGTGTTCTTTAAAAATTCCCGCGTGCTTATATAACTCAATAATGCACTCGGCGCGTTTTTTATTTCTTTAATATATATATATACATATATACAGCAGTTTGCAAAAATTTTGAACCCCCCCCCCCCCCCCCCCCCCAAAAAAAAAAATAATAATAATATATATATCATCATTATATCCATATATATGGCATTGTTAGAGAACACTGATCTGGAAACTGTAAGCGAGTTACTCAGTGAGTTCCATTTTGCTGTAATGTATAGCACAACAAAATAACTCTTCGTTTTAGCCAATAGGCCTTTGGTTGTTAACGACGTAACACTCGATGCCGAATTTGTGGATATAATGATATATTTTTTGGGGGTTCAAAATTTTTGCAAATAGCTGTATATATATATATATATATATATATATATATATATATATATATATATATATATATATATATATATATATAGCTGAATTTTTGAAAAGGTGGTCAACGAAAATTACAGCAATTTCACAACAATTAGCCCATACAAGGGTTTTTATGACCCCGATCAGCTCGAGAATCACAGAGAAGAGAGAGAAGAGAGAATGGGAGCGAGGGCAAGAGGAAAAAAAATGACTAGCAACAGTCTTTAGTTTTCATATTATTGGGGGTTTTAGACAAGGCCAAGCATACTCACGAACGGTTACTTAGGGCGACACCCTTTTCAAAAATATATAATATATATATTTTTTATAAAAATATATAATATGGATATATTTATATATATATATATATATATATATATAATATATATATATATATATATATATATATATATATACATATATATAACTAGTAGAGGAAAAATTGAACTCTTCATCTGCTATAAAAGTGCTCAATGGATATAATCCAGAGCTTTGTATAGAAAGAAAGAATATGGACTAGTTCAAACACATATGTTTGCAACTCCGAGTTTCATGCTTCTCTCGAAGCAATCATCAGGCAACTGCCCAAAAATAACGGATACATTCAAGATATACAAATTTGAAAATTAGGAACAATACCTTCTAGCGTGACGTGTCAAGATACAATTGGTGAACAGCTTAAACAAATACGGCGTTCAATAGAAATTTTTTAGAATGTCTACAGGAAGACGTCAGTTCATTTCTATTGCTGAGAGTTGACATTTCCGGTTTACAAATTATAAAGTACTTCTCCCATAAACACAAATTACATTTTTTGTTAATGTTTGAATACGATCTTGCTTATTTCACAATTCGCCACTTAATTTCATAATTGACTTTTCTGTTCTTCAGGCTCCATATATATTTACTGAATTCGGTTGCGTTTTTGTAACGTTCATTCCTGAAAGAGCATGTGTGGTTTCTATAACGTTCCTTAAATTGAGTGTCGCAAAGGCCAATATATGTTGCTCTTGTGTCTGGTGATGTGACCTCGGCTTGATAGATAATGTTTCTCACGTTACAATTTCCGCTCATGGGGCAAGAGTTCTTGTTTCGGCAATTACAGGCGGTTTCGGTTTCATCTGAGGGCTTTAAGGATTTATTAATTTCAACTTTGTTATGGTTGGAGATAATGCTTTTGACATTTGTCATGCAGCTGTAGCTCAATTTTATAGTGTTGCGGTTGAAGATTTTGTGGAGCGGGTTTGATTTAGGAAAGTGTTGATATTTTTGATGTCACCATGGGTTCTTTTGACGGTGCTGAAACATGTGAGCTAGTAGGCTGTTACCTTTTGTCCCGACTTACTGAAATGTACGGCAACAACATCGGTCTCTATCGAGACGACGGGCTTGCAGCGTTCAAGAATAAGCCGCAGGATGTCGAGCGAATTAAGAAAAATCTGTGTAAAATTTTTCTGCGATAATGACCTAAAAATTTTAGTAGAAGCCAATATTACCCGTGTTAATTTCCTTGATGTCACCCTAGACCTCAAAAGTGGCAAGTATTATCCGTTCATGAAAGAGGGCAACACACCATTGTACGTCCATAAGCAGTCAAACCACCCACCATCTATTCTGAGAAATATTCCTGATTCTATCAACAAGCGCCTCTCCGAAATTTCTTCTGACAAGGAATGTTTTGATAATGCAAAAACGCCTTACCAAGAAGCTCTCAACAAGAGTGGGTACAAGTACAAATTGTCTTTCAACAAAGGAACCAGCGAAGTACCAAGAGCCAACCGAAACCGTCGAAGAAACATCACGTGGTTCAACCCTCCATACAGTAAGAATGTCCAAACGAATGTAGGCAAATGCTTCCTCTCCCTCATTGATCAACACTTTCCTAAATCAAACCCGCTCCACAAAATCTTCAGCCGCAACACTATAAAATTGAGCTACAGCTGCATGACCAATGTCAAAAGCATTATCTCCAACCATAACAAAGTTGAAATTAATAAATCCTTAAAGCCCTCAGATGAAACCGAAACCGCCTGTAATTGCCGAAACAAGAACTCTTGCCCCATGAGCGGAAATTGTAACGTGAGAAACATTATCTATCAAGCCGAGGTCACATCACCAGACACAAGAGCAACATATATTGGCCTTTGCGACACTCAATTTAAGGAACGTTATAGAAACCACACATGCTCTTTCAGGAATGAACGTTACAAAAACGCAACCGAATTAAGTAAATATATATGGAGCCTGAAGAACAGAAAAGTCAATTATGAAATTAAGTGGCGAATTGTGAAACAAGCAAGATCGTATTCAAACATTAACAAAAAATGTAATTTGTGTTTATGGGAGAAGTACTTTATAATTTGTAAACCGGAAATGTCAACTCTCAGCAATAGAAATGAACTGACGTCTTCCTGTAGACATTCTAAAAAATTTCTATTGAACGCCGTATTTGTTTAAGCTGTTCACCAATTGTATCTTGACACGTCACGCTAGAAGGTATTGTTCCTAATTTTGTATTTCTTGAATGTATCCGTTATTTTTGGGCAGTTGCCTGATGATTGCTTCGAGAGAAGCATGAAACTCGGAGTTGCAAACATATGTGTTTGAACTAGTCCATATTCTTTCTTTCTATATATATATATATATATATATATATATATATATATATATATATATAGCGTTGGTGTCCTGTAGTTGCCTAGTAACGGAGGAATTGCGACCGCTGACAATGGCGCAGGTTACTACTTCATGTAAGCCTATAAGAGCATTGTAAACAAAGATGGTGGACGGTAAACGGTACGCGAACCCTTGAAAGGACCTTCTACCAACGTACACCCTTCCCAAAGCTTCGCGAGGTTCTGCGAGACACGTATTTGTAGTAGGACTGAGTGGAGTGCAATTCCGTAAGAAATAGGCGCGCGGATGACCAATCACAATCGAGAATTTTGTTATATTGATACGTACGGGTATGAAAACCATACTACTGTTTGGGATGTTGTCCTCACTTAACTAAGGCATTCGAACAGATCGAAAATTTGGTAGTTAATACAATCTTTATACGGCATTTAATAAATCATCAAAACAAACAAAAACATAACTTTCTAAAGCCTTTGGTAATTACGCTTAGCCGGAATTTTTCAGGGCGCTCGTTATCCGTTCAAGGGACGGTAGTGGAGAGGGCCATACATTACCCCAGGAGAAAAGGTGATAATTTTCCCTATCAGTCGGGCAACTTCTCTAATTATCAATAACATATGCCCGTCCCGCAAAGACGAGCAGGCCTGATTAAAACCTCGTTTCCAGGGAACGAGGTTGGCCTGATTATAGCCTGCGCGCAGTACGTCTCCTTTTGCTTCATGCGGAAAAAGGACGTTTGCGTGACGCCATTTCGAATCGTGTTTACGTAGCCTGCTGTTCTCGAAATTATCATGACCGACTCGTGCTGTGAAATCATATTGGCCTTCGCCTTATCTCCCGCCGGGATCTTTCACTGTGATATTGTTTTGAAGATCTATTTTCTAGCTCTTCTTGTTCCTCGCTGTTTATTTTTTGGCTCAATGATATTGAAAGCTTTTTAAATGTCTTCGCCACAAAGGAAGGATCTGCGAAAATTTTCTGCGAATGTTTTTCTTCGTGGGGGATTAATATTTTACATCGGGTAACAAGCAGAGTAAGTTGTTTAGTCTTCTTAATATTAATATCTTCCTCCAGCTCGCCCCCTTTGTTGTGTGTGTGTTCTTTGCGCGCAGGCTACTATGATACCCTTTCACTCCCAGAGTCAATTATAGAGACATGTAGTGTAGTTCTAACTTTTCAATCTGTGGACAAAATTCTATGGTGTGACCATTCAAATGAAACCTCTTCAGTAGTACTTTTGCATGGTACCGTTTGTTTTTTAATATTTTACAAAATGAAATTTGGGATTTTACTTGTATTTTGGTATTTGGCACTCTTGGGAGTTAAAGGGTTGAGGGATATCTAAAAAATTACAATGAAAAGATTCGAAGATAAATCTTAACTAGTAGGCAATCTAATATACCTATTTCCTTTCCACGGACGACCGAATTTCTGAGGCAAACCTTCTGAAGGTTCTCGTTTCTTGACAGCCGGCCTCGAGCCTTCGGCGGCGTTGCTTAGAAAACGTATCAGCAACGATCAAAATAAAAGAAAACATACAAAAACAAGATGCAATGCCTTGAATATGAACTAAATATTTGAAAGAAATGATTCTAAAGTTAATAGACGATACAGATTTCCCGATGTAAACGGATTTTTTTTAGGAATCAAGCTTCACCGACACAAAACTGAATTTCGTGGCCTCAGAAATTCTAGAACGCACGCAATGAATCACGGTAAGTGCCGATGGACCTTTAAAAGCCGCGAGTCGCATTGACTTCATGAGCCAGTTTTTCTAAAGTTAGGAAAAATGTAGAATTATATTGTGGGTAAAATTAACATAATTTAAAAATTCGATTCGACACATTTGAAGTTCGACGTATAAAACAACTGTCGAACTTTTGTCGAATATTCGACTGACTCAGTCGAAGATGCGGCAGAAGTCGCATTGTCGAATTTAATTTGAGTTAAACGTCGAACTTCACATACATTTAATTCCTGAATTAGATTCGGCACATGTGGAATGCGACGTTTAAACCAGGCCATAGATTTGTTAAATAAGCAGCATTGTTATATAAGGTTAGATTTAGGTTTATGATAATTAGTTATATTATATTTAGATAAATAATTTTTATTCGGATAGTTTGTGCTTATAATGGATAAGGTTGTTTTTAAACGTTTTATCATTATTGTATGTAGTAGTCCACGGCTCACTGGAAGAGCATTTTTAAATGAAAGTGATCCCGTGTTTTTAAATAAAGATGATGATCATGATCATGATGTTACACTGCTAGACATATCCTGGCAATATCTTCACGAAACGCTTCGCGGTGAAATGGAATTCACTTCAGTTTCCGCGTTAAAATCACCATTTATATGCTCCATTCTACTTATAGTTATATATATTAGCGATTTTATCATCAGTTAATCCTTATCCCAGATGGCTACCGACTGGGACCTTTATCTGTTATTTTCTTTTTAGCTGACATCTGTCCGTGTGAAGCCGTCTATTTTCATTAAAATCGCCATGATCTCGCATGACAATGCCACGTTTTAGACCCGAGTAAAATTTGATTGCGATCAGTTACGTTTGGCCGGGATAAAAATTCCAACCCGGTTAACTCAAACCGGGCTGGAAGTGTCAGAGATAAATTTCAGCCCGGGCTGAAACTTTTTTCATGTAATTGCATATTTCTTGTAAGAGGATTTGTTCCGAGACTGCCGGGTTGAAGTTCGCCATGTTATTGGGCCCTAAGTTGTTATGATAAAGAGCAAAACAGCACAGCACAAGTAGTTTGGGGATAAAATGCTGGATTACAAAGGGCCTGAAATAGATTTTGATTTCTTGATATAGGCGGTCATGAAATCAAAATTTCCATTTTGGCGAAAATTTGAGTTTTTTAACCTCGAATTGTCTTCTTCAGTTAGAATTCTTAACTTTCATCCATTTGTCACGATTTTTTCCTTTGTATTCCAAGAGAAGAAAGTGTTTGAATAGCAATAAAAATATATATTTTAAAAATATAAAATATATATCAACCGGGGCAGTTGAACAAAATAATGTATTCTGTGAGGAATACTGCCGAGACAAATTAAACTCTTACATTTTTATTCATACGCGGATGAAAACCTTGAGGTAAAAATTGTGTGTGATTGCATATGCATGTTTCGCCGGATAGTGAAGGTCTAAAACATCCGAAAGCCAGTGAGAAGAACTGCCGTAACTAATAAGGCGCTCAAAAATTGGATTTCACCATCTTGTTTCGCCCAGCCCCAAATGTGCGTTTTGTGCTAGTTTCATTGAAACAGCAATATTTTGCGCGTTTGGGACTCGTATGCTGCAGTTAGAAAATGTTTACATGTCAGGCGGTCAAAAATTAGATTTCACTAAACTCCGGCTCGCACAGCGCTAAATGCGTGCAATAACCACGTTGAATGCTGTTTTTGAACCTTAAATGAAATCCATTCCACTTTCTTTAATACATATGATTGTTTTGATCATAAAAAAGACAAAAATCTTTTCTGACTTACCTTTTGATCCTTTTTATAGATGAACGAGAAATCTCAAGTTGTGTACAGCCCGAGCTCAGCAATTTTGTCCGATTGATTTTAGTTATATGTTAATTCTCCTGATGGATACACCTTATGCGTAAATGGCGGTAGATTGTTATTCTTTTGCATATATATTTATATAATTAGCTCCACTGACCTCGTTAGCATTGCAAAATTCAAGATACTTTTTACTCTTATATACTGAAGAATAAAACGTCGGTTGCCATTATATTTTTCTTTATTTATTTACTCTATTTTTTATATTTCAAAACGTTTTAGAAGCTAACAAAGAGGGCAAGGTCAAGATATAAGGTACACGTGTATGAGATAGATTTTTTTCTTTGCGTTACAAACGGGAAAGAAACATTGCCAAGGAAACATTTTTAACATCAAACAAAAAAAAAAACACCTTTATCTCTGACAATAAAATAATTCAATATCAAAAATTGAAGGCAGAAATACTGCATTATCATTTTCCCAAATTGGAAAAAACAAATAGCACCAAATGATATTGATACTCCAATTTATAGTTTAAAGTTAGTTTTAGTTGAATAATGAATCCCTTATTCGATGGTTTAACAGATAATAAGTGCGGATATTTTACTCATTGCTCGCATTTTCTCGCGTCTGCGGTGCTCGAAAAAATACTATACGCAACTTGTAAAATCTCCGCGCGTATTATCTTCTACACTACGAATAATTATAAGGTGTATGTACGGATAATAAAAACGACATCACACGACTGCTCAGTAGGTTTAATCTGAATGCCACACTTTAGGATTTTGTCCAACCTTGTAAAGTATATATATATATATATATATATATATATATATATATATATATATATATATATAAACAGCACCACAGGTCAAGACGGTTCATGCATCCCAAATTATTACCTTTTGAAATAAAAATTATGTAATGTTTTTACATCTGTCTCGATTTTGGAAAAATGATTCAATCCATATAGGGTACACTTTTTTCATCACCTGTAGTCGATCCTCCGAAAAAAGTAAAACCTCGGCAAGTTTGCATTATTTACTCATTTTTTCGACATTTGTAACTTTGAAAAACTTCAAAAAGATGTTCTATCAAATTTTTTCTATTTCAATGAGCAATTTATAGCGTGAAAAGTCCGTGTTTTTGAAACTTTTTTGCAAAACAAAAATATGATAACGCGTACAAAACGTCGTGTACGTCAGCTTGTTACTAGTAAGAATTTCAGCTTTGATCAGCACAAGTTATCTTCAGTTTTGCTTTCTTTTTGCCCGAAAAACAGTTAAATCGTGATACAAAACTAATTTCGATTTTGGGGTGTCAATACTGCATTATATTGACAGCGTTGGAAGAAAATATATTCCGTATTGGGCGGAGTCGCGAATATATTTTCTTCCAACTAGCCGTCAATATAATGCAGTATTGACGCCTCAAAATCGAAATTAGTTTATATAAATGTCATCATGCGACTGAAGTTAATTTAAGGTGGCTCCAAGTAGTTTATTTTGGGTCACACTTCCCTTTTAAATGCGCTTATACATAATCTTATTTTAGCTTAATGAATCTGAATTTGGTACCAGATGTTAGGCTTGGATGAAAGTTTCGTATGATGCTCTTTTTCTGCTAATCAGCGTTTCCATAGCGACGGTAAACAAATATGGCGAAAAAAAGTTTTTCTTAAATATCTTTCGATTTTGGGGCTACCCGCGACAAGCGAATAAATGCGCTATAATCATACACAGTGTAGCACATTAAATGGGAAAATTTTAAACAAATTAAACTGTTCGATTTTAAATAAATCCCTAAAACATTTTTAAGACGTGTTTTCTCATGTTTGAAATATAAGCGGTCAAAACATTCCATGTAGGTCTCACAAATTATCATTAAATTACCACAGACAGTTTCCTCAGACTTAGATTATCACTCCCTGCAAATAGCTCTGACTAATTCCTTGGCAATAAAGAGATCTAGCTTTTCATTCAAATGCAGGTTTAAAAGAGTGGAAACTTCAAGCAAGGATAATTAGGAAAAACAGTTTTTCGCCGTGTTTGTTTATCGTTGCTATGGAAATGCTGATTAGCATAAAAAGAGCAAAGCTCAAAACTTTCATCCAAGCCTAGCATCTGGTATCAAATTCAGATTCATTGAGCTAAAGTAAGGTTATGTATAAGCGCATTCAAAAAGGGAAGTGTGACCCAAAAAAAACTACTTGGAGCCACCTTAATATAAAACAAATTAAAAGAGATTGAAATCCTACATTGTACGGACTGAGCTTTTATATTGATATGAGAAGTGCATGCATGGTGCAGTAGAAACAAGCGAGATTTGTACAGCAGTTGCGGATCCAGGAATTTCTGAAAGGGAGGGTCCGAGTTCATGCCTCCCCGGAAAATTTTCCGATTTTACCTTCTGAAACGCCATTTCCAGCACTGAAACTCGAAAAGCGTTTGTTAAGTAACAAAATTGACAATCAGTCAACTGGTGGAAGTGAAACAACTACGTATAAAACAATTTTATTCCATTATTCTTATAAACCACAATGGAGACACAGGTCTAAAAGGGGGGTCCGGACTCCCCCGTTAAAACGAACACATTTCCCCCGTACCTTGGCACTTCGTTATATCGGGGTTTCGCAATATTTGTAAATAAGTTTTTACAACTTTTACAACGCGGAAGAGGTTAAGGGTGGGGGGGGGGGGGGGACGCACATAAAAATGAAGGGGATGCTCGTCGGACATTTTGGAAAAACACCCTAAAAGGTACCAGAATCTCGTTTGATGGGCGTGGCTCAATAGAATTTTTACCCCTAAGAGGTACCAATTCTAAAACAATACATGTTATATTCTGTCAATACCCTTAAATACCCTAAAAGGTACCGCGATAATTCTAACGGTGGTCATTTTAGATTTAGTACCCTAAGCGGTACCAATCTACAAATTTTGACCCCTAAAAGGCACGACGGGCACCCTCGTAATTTTTATATTTACGGAGCAGTACTTTCCTGTGGTGCTGTTTAGTACAAGGTGGTTCTAACGTTTGAGTCTGTGGACGAAATCCTGCAATTAGTAATGCACCATTCAAAAGAAAGCTGTTTTTTTCCATGTGTTGTTGAGCAGTAATTCTCTACGGTACTGTTTATTGTGCTATTAACCCTATTTCGACATTCATAACTTCTTTAATATGTATTCAAACGCCATCAAACTTTGTGACTTTTCCTAAAATTTATCTGGCAACAATTTCATATGACGATTTTTTGATCACGTGACTTGATGTTTCCATGGCAACAAGATTTTTGACAGCAATATTTTTTGAAATTTGCATATTTATACCTTTGAATGAAGGAAAACAATGTTTATTGGTATAACTTTTGTATTTTTACGTCATTTAGCTTTTATTTATTGGTTTTGATTAATTTTGCGTCAATTTGGACGGTTTTTAAGAGGTTTTGAAAAATTTTAGAAATCCAAGATGGCGGCCGTATAACTAATTATCTAATAACTACGTCATATGACGTCATCGTTCCATTGTTCGGACCGCAAAGGAGACAGTTTTTTGACGTACTATGTGCCCTCTCGGTTTCATTGTCAAAGCCTTAATGTTCGGGATATAATTCATGGTGGGTTTTAATTTATGCACATCAAAGAATCTGGCACTTATTTAGGGCTAAAAACTCATTTTTAAAATGGTTAGCTTTTATTTACTGTCATGGATATCACTACCCATAACAGTAAATAAAAGCTTACTATTTTAAAATGAGTTTTTAGGATCCCTATATGATAGGATCTCTATATGGTGTGTTAGCATGAAGTATATACCTAATGTTCTTGAAGTTACGAAGGGGGGGGGGGGGGGGCGTGGGGGGGGGGGGCGTGGGGGGGGGGCGTGGGGGGGGGGGGGCCCAGGTTCAGGAACTCAAAAAAAGCCCAGGCTGAATAGGGTTAATATTGAGTCTGTATATGAAATTCTGACAGTTCTCTATCTTTTTAATAGAACTAGAAGTCGCTAATACTGGAGCTCAGCGGTATTTGTCGAAGGTTAAAAGGTTCACTCCCTTTCAGTGGCAGTTTGGCGTCTAAATATTTGTGGAGCTGTGTTGTACGAAAGAGACGAACTTGAGCTGGAAGTATTCAACTCTTCTTCAGAACTCCCTAACGAAATAAGCGGCGAATACAGCGCCTTTCTTTGATTGTGAGAGTTGGCAATGACCCGAGAACACATGACGCTGAGATTTTCGTAACAAAAATGCGAGATTAAGTGCAAATCGTTCGGTAGTCGTGACGTCAGTCTCTCCTCCACTCCTAAATACCACGAGAAAAAGGTTTTCTTACGGGGCATACAAAAAGCGACATTTATCAACTGCAAAACAACGAGGACAATCGAAATATCGACGAGGAAAATGTTTGTTATCCACGCCATTTTGAGCAAGTCAATATCCGGGAACGCGCACGTGACCAACGTCTGCCTGTGCACGTGACATATAAACAGTGCTTGCAAGTTGAAATAATTCAGAATCGGATAGGACAGATAAAAACAAACAATCAAAATTAAAATGCTGAGGTTTAGCATTAACTTTGTAATGTAAACCCTGGCGAGAAACTTTCTGCCTCCCCAGAAATCAACTTGACTACTTAGGTCCTCTGAGAGAATCTCAAAACTTTGTTCCTTTTTGCGATCGTGGGGAGAAAACTCGACTGCGGGAGAAATCTTTTCTGAAATGTCCGCGATGAATCTTACAGAAGCCCGGAGTATTACTGTAGCCCAGGTTTTCCACAGAAGTGTTGGAATACAGCATAAAGCAGCTTGGATGATGAAAGCGAAAGGGAGAAACTTTTGATAAATGACACGCTCTTCGCCAGATTTGATCCCCGTTATTGTCACTCCGGAAATGGTATTTGGTTCACTTCTGGTTGCAACGATGAGGTTGTCCTGGAAGTCAGTCATGGACATCGAGCAGTAGGCCTTATCATAGTCCGCTTCTGATTGGCTGTAGGAAATGTTCACTCTAACGCCTCTGTTGATTGGCTGACAGACGAGGAAAGGACCTTTCAAAAAAAGAGAACAACCATGGGTGTGCGAAGATATGTCATATATATCGTAACTGGTGCCCAACTCAAGTTGGGTCTGACAAGCTCCTGGTTGAACACGACATCTTCGAAGGCAAGCTCGTTCCCTGGAGCTCTTGGGGACGGGAAGAAGAGAGACCCTGGGAACGAGCTTGCCTTCGAAGATATGTCATATATATCGTAACTGGTGCCCAACTCAAGTTGGGTCTGACAAGCTCCTGGTTGAACACGACATCCTCGAAGGCAAGCTCGTTCCCAGGGTCTCTCTTCTTCCCGTCCCCAAGAGCTCCAGGGGGTGCGAAGATGAGAGACCCTGGGTACAAGTTTGCTTTCGTCCCCATGTCTTCCCCGCTCTTTTCTAATTCAAAATGGTCGTCGGCGCCATGATTTAAGTAATTCTCCACATAAGAACAATATTAAACTTCATTGTTCTGCGGCATTGGCTCTTTCCCACATAGAATATCTTTGGTTTCAAGAATAGAGTAGGATCTGATGGTTCATAATTATATTTCATTATAAAAATAAAGAAAATCCATTTGCGTCAAATAAATTTTAGGAAATGTTCGTGCTTAACCAATCAGAATAGCAGAAGACAATAGCTAACAATATTGCTTCTTTGATGAAGTTACCCAAATACAATATCTTTTAAAACTTGCATGTTGTGCGATTGGGTCTCAAATTACTTGAAACCTTAAAATTAGACTTAATGCACCTTAGTGAACCTTAACTTATTAGCGGTTTTTGAGTCTAGGCCAATGAGACCACCAGTTGAAACAATGAAAAAGTTGACATTCCATCGTGCATTGCCGTTGAGCACTATCCTTCTTATGCGGATCATTACTTAATTTGAAAAAAGTGCCCGGGGGGTACTCCTTATAATGGGCTATACGGGGATGCTCCGCCCGAAAGGGGTACCTTTTTTATGCTGGCCGGGTATATGAAAGGGTCGGGATTTCACGAGTTGAAGTATGTGAAAGGGTAGGGATTTCACGAAGAATAGGAAATGGTAGCGAAAACACGAGTTGAAGCATAAAAAAGGAAGGGAAAACTGCAATTTAAGTATTATAAAAAGGGCCTTTCAAAATATATCAAACAGACGCACGCAAAGGCTATATGAAAGGGGTACCATTTTCAACGAAAGGTATATGAAAGGGGTACCATTTTCAATGAAAGGTATATGAAAGGGGTACCTATACTGTCAAAAACAGTATATGAAAGGGTAAGGGTTTGGACCTTGGGCCTCGGGGTGGAGCATCCCCGTACAAAACTTTGTTGAGTACCCCCCCACCCCCCCCCCCCCCCCCCTCCGGGAAAAAGTGTAGTAATCTTATATATATATACACTGATTTTCAAAAACATAGCTACTTGAGAAATATATATCTCTATATATATACCTTTTGTATTCCTATCAAAAATGTCACCTATTTGATGGGAATACAAAAGGTATATATATATATAGATATATATTTGTGAAGTAGCTATGTTTTTGAAAATCAGTGTATATATATATATATATAAACAGAGAAACAATATAAAAAGTGCATCTTAACTGCCGACAGGTCTTCACTCCTCAACAAGAAATCTGAGTTGATTACGAAATGCCGGCATGAAAATAAGTTCTATGCAGCCAATCAGAAGCGGGATCATTCCAACCGCCCTCCTTAATTTAGTTTAAATTTTATTTCTACTGCCTCCAACGGCACAGTCTGATGATCGCTTAGTGCGTGAAACTCGAGTAACTGTCTCTAGAAATTTTCTATCTAAAATTGTATATATAGATATATATATATATATATATATATATATATAATGACAGAGAATGCTTGCTTCATGTACACTGACCTGGATTATTTTTCTGATATATTTACTTATATACTGTAATGATAGCATTTTTGTGCGTGTGGCGGGGAAGCGGTAGTGTAGTTCTAACTTTTGAGTCTGTCACCGGAATCCTATGGTGTGACCCTTCAAATGAACTGTCTTCGGCAGTGCTTTTACATGGTACCATTTGTTTTACAGAATGACATTTGGGATTTTTCTTGAGTTTTGATTTTTGGCACTTTTGGCAGTCAAATGGTTAACGAGCTCGCTCGCACGTAAACGCGCGCATGCGAGTTCAATCTGATACATTAACAAGCCAGAATATGTACTTAACGATAAGTTTTCTTTTTTTTTTTTAATGAAAAAGAAACTTTTATTGCCATAAAAGTGCGACAAGGTTTACACATCACAGTCGATCCCTGTTTCAATTTATTCTTACGTTGCTCAAGAGACTGCATAGTTGCGCTTAATGTTCCAGTCAAATCCAAGAGTAGGCCTTGGCGGATTGTGCTAGAATAATTTTTGGCATAATTGGGGCAAAAAAAGCATTATTTTTTAAACGACCACTGCCACGGCATAATTAGCAAATTTTAGCACTTTTTGCCTTTTTTGAGCATAAATTCATATTCATTTCTACAGAAATACATTAAATTTAGGTAGTAATTTTGAGTTAGTTTAAATCAAGAGAGTACTATATTCTTTTGGTTCAGTCAGTATATACAAGTCGTTGAAGGCATTTTACAAACGATTCAGAGATGCGAGCAGCTAATTTGGACAGCTGAGGGCCGAGACAAACTGCCATAAAACACAAATAAATTTACAACAACAGTTTATTTGAAAAACATCATAATTTGGTATCGTCATTGCGCGCCTATATGTACAGAATATACGTAATTTTGTGAGCATAATTTCGGAAATCAGGAGCATAATTTGGGAATTCTGGCATAATTTGGCAAAATTTCGAGCACTGCTAGAAGCATAATATGCCACATTTAGGAGCACAATCCGCCAAGGCCTCCAAGAGCGCCCACCCACCCCCCGGGCATACCCTGGGCATTTGACGAGAGGTTAGTTCCTTATAGTGGGGAATTTGATGCGAAACGGCGCCCGACCGGGCGGGCATTTGACTTCGACAAAAACGATGGTCAGCGGTCGCAAGGTAAAGGTAATCCATTCTATTCCGGTAGTTTCCACGTGGTTCTAGCTTTGTCGGCTTTGCTGGGTGTTTCTTGGTGTTGCGGAAACTATTGTTGGTTAGCTATTGTGTTGTGGTGTGGGTATTGTTTACTTTCTTTTGAATCTTTTGTTTTACGTCATTTGGTGATCGCAACACCAAGAAACTACCGCTTTGCTGTTGTGTCTGTTGACCTCTATCGTATAAATATTCATTGTTCTGGAGTTCAGATGCCTTTGTTCAAAGTGGGGAGCGCGGACAAGGAAATCCGGAAAGGTGTTTTGACAGAAAACTATTCAGAGCTCCTATCGAAAGGTAAAGTAATTTAAAGTAATGGTTACCTTCTTGCGCGGACGGTGGAGAATTTGACGCTCTGTGAAGCCCTACCCAGTGGAGCATTTGACCGTATAAACTGTCCACAAAGTGGGGCATTTGACCAATTTTTTTTTAATAAAGTCAAATGCCCGGGTTTTGCCCGGGGGAGGGGGGGGATGGGCGCTCTTGGATTTGACTGGTACATTAGCATGACGAGGAATCGTAAAATATTTTATGATGACAAACTGATGAGTTGCGCTTTAATGCATTCAACTTCACTGAAGCAAAACAGACAAAAACAAAATTGAAATATCAACAAGCTAAGATCAAAATTTTCCTGCTATTTCATATGGCCTATCCCCGGCACAAGTTGATTACTGTATCTCTGGACCGGTTATTCAAAAGAAGTCTCACTTAGCCACCATCTGTTTATAAGCGGATCATATTAAGTAGATTTACGGTTTTTTCTATATGCCTTCGGGACACTGTTTACTATAAATAACGTTTAAATATTTTAACCACACTCAAATTGGTCGAGACCGCGGTTTTGTTAAACATTGTCTAAAGCCGCGGCTACACGTACGATTTTTTGCTTGCACAGGTGATACGATTTTTTGAAAAATTGTCGTGTCGTCAGCGCACGGTAAAAATCGCACGTGTAGCCACCAATGAGCATGCGACGCGAGAGCTGGAAAAATCGCAGAAAAAAGTCGCAAGAGTTGAATGTTTCGTGATAAAATCGCGGACATTGTCGCTCGTGTAGCCGCCCTGCAACTTTTTTCTTGCACTTGCGACGCGACAAAAGGGTATCTAGCCAATAAGATTTAAGAACTAAAACGAGGCTCAGGTTTAATTATCAACCCAGCCTCGCGCGGTCTTTGTTGCATTTGTCACGCGTGTAGCCACCACCGTGCGCTGGCCTGGCGACTCGACAATTTTTCAAAAAATCGCATCACCTGTGCAAGCAAAAAATCGCAAGTGTAGCCGCGGCTTAAACCTCGTTTAATTAACCGGCGCTTAGCTTTTATCAGTTTTCATAGACGCACGTAGGGCGTGCGTTAGCGCTACATGCACGTGTGTTAACGTAATAACATAGCACGCTTTGACACGCTCCGCAATTTCACGAAAGCAAAACTGCCGAGAACTGCGAAATTACTACTAAAACAGAAACAACTAGTGTAGTTTACTTACCTATCAAGAAATCTTTTATGATGAGAAATAAACCGATTGCAGTTACTGCGTAAACTGTGAGTTGTCTCACAAGCGAGTCCAGGAAAGTTTCTACCTTGATTTTTTCGTCCTTGCCGCGGATTCCCATCCTTAAATCCATTTTATGTATGGGCTCCGTCTGTTCATCGAATCCAGTTAATTCAAATCGATCGTGAAAGCGTAGAAGCGTGTCATGAAAAACTAGCTTTTCCAAATGAGCTTTTCTAACATCGATTAGTTGTAATAGTCCATTTTGTATCAGTGCTATCTCTTGCCGTTTATCCAGTCCGCTAACTTATTCAAAACAAACAAACTAGCTTATTTTCAACAGACCTTTCTTCAAGGTCATTAAACATCATTAAATCACAGCACGAAACCTCTTGAAGTCAAATATTCCTCTTAGCACAATTTTTTACATCCACAACAATCTTTCCTTGACCAACTTTTCACCGTAAAGTCAGCTTAGTTTGCGAAGCCTGAAATATTGTTCCTGACAGAAGAAATATCCTAGCGAAAATAACTTCAGGCATAAAATCATCAAACGCCTTGTCTTCGCTAATTATCTAGCCGGGAAAGAATTTGCCGTTTTTCTGCTAAGCCAGTGAATCTATTTTAGCAGTGGATTTGGTTGAATAAACGCTGTAAATTCTCACACCAAATTTACTCGTTTGAACCGCCCTTTACGCGTAAAGTTCAATGAACCTTGCTGACATTGGCCGATGAGATAACGTGAAAGAGAAATCATATTTTCCGAAAATGCTACGATAATGTTCTATTTTTGCAAGGCACTATTTTCGAGAAATTTGTTAACCTAGCTAAAAATCCCAAAGTCGGGAACTCAAATTCTACGGATCTCGCTGTGAAAAAAAGCTGCTTCCTTACCTATTCTGTAAAATGCATGTGTTGACTTTGTTCTGAAAAATGTAGCACTGAAGAGAAAGTTCTCTTGGTTGCAAAGAGTCTGCCTTCTCCTCCTTCTCCTACTTCTCCTAGTACCCTAATTATTTTCTCTGCTCTAAGGCAGTAAAAAGGGTGTATTGACCAAAAGAAACTGATCTTTTCTCCAGCTTTCTTCTTCTTTTGAACTAAAGCTGGTTTATTACGGTCGAAAGCAGGAAGAAAACACAAAATTTGAAAGTGAATTGGGAAAAGGAGGAAACGCAATGATCGAGTTTTGCGCAATCAATTGCGTATACCACATACCGACAGAAACCCATATGACATTCTGATACTAATTAAAACTGTAGCGAAAGTATATTTCCCAACTCAATAGATCAATATGATAATTTACCGCCCCTTGACAATTTAAACATCATAAACACAGTTAACAAACAAATTGTTGAAATTTCGAGTGTGTCTACATGTAAATTACAAAAGGAATACTAAATTTCATATTTCCAGAGAATTTGACTTTAGAAAGCTTCTAATTTATTTACAGGCTATATATCACGTTTGCCGTAAGTTTTAAAATTTGTCAAGTCGAACCAGCTTTGCTTTGCTTGGAGACGCGTGAGAACTTTAAATAATTAAGGCCGATGGAAAAACGCGAAATCAAATAGCGTTCATGCATGAAATGAACTCAGCCGTTGAAACTTTCGAATTGTTTGTCCTCTGCCACTGTTAATTATAATAAATATTAGCACAAATATAGATGGAATGTTAAAAATGTGCCGGGATTTTAGAAACTGTTTTATTTATCAAGATTGGGAAAAATCACAGCATCATTGGAGAAATAAAATAATTATTTCTTTCTTTCACCTGATTTCTTTCATTCTTTTCTTAATTTATTCATTTTTTCCCACATGACATCGAGGCTCCCTCAGTTGACAACCTCGTTACGTAGCAACTTTATCCAGAAACAAAATGGCGGACAAAATCTGTGAAACGTAAATATGTAAGGTTTCTCGTGCATTTGGTCCGTTTATTGCAGTTTGGATTGTTTATTAAGAGGTTTCTCCAACAATTGATGGCATAAATCTCAAAGAGAAAACCTTTCGATTGGTGCGAGGAGATATATTAGCACCAAAATGGCCCAAAACGGTGCAAGCACTTTGGCGAACGGCAACAGAAAACCAGCAAACAACGGTAGATCCGATGGGTTTTCTTTGCCAGGGATCGACGAGAATGAGCTTCGTGCACGTATTTATGCAAAACCACAATTGAAGCCAAATCCGAGGGCTCTAAAGTTTAGCGGTCCGACTCCTGTCCAGCTAAAAAAGGTAAGAATAAGACATATTAACTTTACACTACAGGTATAAAACTACAAAACGAGCTCAACTTTGCATTTTGCAAATTACCTGAAACCTTTAGGGAATTTGTAAAGATGTAATCAAGTTAACGTTTGTGTTTTGTATGTGTATTCTTAGTTTAAGTAGAAAAATATTTATGGATAGGCTATTGCAAGTAAAGTAAAATTGATTTTACTACATGCATAAATATAATTAAGTTTATTATGTGGAGGGATCGCGATCGATCGGGGGCCTGTTTGCTTTATTCAGGTAGCTCACGATAGGGGATAGAAACGTTACTTGCACTTTATTTTTTTCTTGCTAGCTATAAGCTAAACATTGTCTCCGATTTGCATTGGTGCTATACAAAAATCTTTTCCGAGTGTAAGACGTCAGAAATGTACATGAATTGTCCCGTTTCAAGGAAAAATAATTTTAGCGCCAAAATCAAATTTCCCAAGTTAATTATCACTTCCTTGATTTGTAAATTGAAACGCGCTTATTTCAAATAATGTTGTTATGGGTCAGGGTTCTCACTAAGTTTTAGAGTGGACAAGATATAATAGCAGAGATGCCAACTCTCCCGGATTATCTGGGAGTCTCCCGGATACGGAAGGAAAAAAAAAACCGTCGCTCGATTCACGCCTTCGGCGCGAAACATTTCGCCCTCAGAATTCACCCTCAGAAAAAAACTCCCTATTTTCAATCTCCAGAGGTTGGCATCTCTGTAATAGTAGGCAGCTTGGCAATTGACTGTTGACGGCACAAATTTCTAGGGTGGACTGGGGGCATGCCCCCCCCCCCCCCCCCCCCCCCCCCCCACACCAAGGAAAATTTGAAAATCTAGAGGCTCAGAATTGTCATTTCATGCATTTTTGGGAAAAAGGCTTTTTTCATAAAAACCTTCAACTGAGGGATTACCTTCAATGTGAAAATAAATTTATGAGAAACCTGTCTGTTCATTAGTTTTCAGTGTAAGTAAGCTCACATTTTTATTTATTTACATTGCTTTGCACACCATTCACTGTTCATTCAGGTTTGTTTAACCCATTCGCTCCTACACCGGCCAAAACCGGCCGTACAATACTCCACTGCTTTAAAAAATTGCAATTTTCTCAATCGTGCGAACATTGCCCTAACTTGCAGTTCTGAGCATTGACTAGAAAGTCCCTCAAATTAAGATACCCAATAAACACAAAAAAGGCAGCGATTTTTGCAGAATATCAGTGTTTGAATTTGGACAATAACAAAAATGACCGTTTTTAACGTCATAGAAAAACAACAAAAATCACGTTTTTGCCTTTAGTTTTTTTTATTCAAATCATCATGGCAAACCCAAAAGTCAACATTCACAGCAAAATTCAGTCCTAGTCCTAGCTTAGCAGTGATTTTTTTTGCTCTTATTCGTTGCTCGGGCCGAGCTTTAGCCTCTCGTTCTAATGCATACTGACCTTGACTCGATTTTCAATATCACCACCGCACTGCATGCTGGGAAAAAGCCAAAAATTTTGACAGCGCTCGATTCTTTCCGCACACTTTTCATATTTATACTAAGTCCACAGCCACTCCGACCCACCGCCGAAATTTCGCGCTTGTTGTATTCTCCTGTGGTCGCAACTTCCAAAATATGCCGCGGTAGGTCGAGAAATTCATCCAGAGTCGAGTCCCAAAGCCACTTCGTTTCCAGGCGGCCATTTTTCCAGTTTAACGAGCAACGAGCCAAATTCGTAAACGAAGTACAACACCTAACTCGCTTCATTGAGAAGTGGACTCTGAACTACCTCCAAGCTTAATGATGCTCATCAGGCAGCTACTAAAGATGAAAAATGGCTGTGAACTTACCAAAAATCGTAGATAATTCATATTGGACCCTTTATTGCAAATCAACCAAGCAAAATGAGATCGTCACAATGACGTTTCCAGTAAACTCGAGCCTTCAGTGTTTTAGAACAGCAGCACTTTCAATGGTAACTTTAAATATGGAGTCACGAAATCCTATGGGGCGTGTGAATGCAGAAAATCGCTCAAAAACGTAAAAATTCTCAGGAGTGAATGGGTTAACACATATTAAGCCTTTTCACTGAAAAGTAGGCAGCTTAAAATTCAAAGTAGCTGTGTTTTTAGCCGGTTGCCGGCACTTATGTCATGGTGATTTTGAGGTTTTCGGGTCAAAACCGTCGCAAATTAAAACTAAGTACCTTTGTCGTACACGAAATGCTTAAAGAACACTAACAGGAAGATATCAAGTGAATTTTAGCAGAGAAAATAAACCATAATCGGAGTTTTAGCGAATTTTCTAAGACACAAGCGATAAACTTGAAAAAATTGGCCCAATTTTTTCAAGATGCAATCCATTTCCATCCTGGCCATCTGCAGCCCAAGACACTTATTTTTACTTTTAGAGCACTAGTAGAATAATTTTAAACAAAACTGGATTCTTAGTTTTGGAATTTCATTGATATAAAGATGTATTTTGGCTTTTTAAAGTAACGCTAAAAATGGTGACATAGCCCCTTTAATGAGAACCCTGTGGGTTATTGAAAATGCTGTTAAAGTTAAAGTTAAAATTGAGAACAAGACCTACATGCAAATTTAGTGCATCATATGTTATTAATAATACTATTTTGTTAGGCCATTGATGAAATGGAGATGCAAAAATAAAACTTTCCAATTACCACTCCCTCCCCCCAAAGATGGCAAGTTTTTGCTAAAATGGGATACAAATTTTTCTTCAAAGAGCCATCAAAATGTTGTCGCATATTTGTGGATTGTTTATTCAAAGGTGGTGTAAAAAATCAAGCTGCAGATTTTTTTTTCTTCAGAGAGACTGCCAACCAAAAATTTCAGGCGTCAGATTCCTGCCATCTTTAGAACATTGGAGATAAAGAAATGTAACATTTCATAAGGGACCAATTGTCCCACGGATAATTATCATGTTTTCTTGAGTATTTGGCCAGGAGCTTGTTTACATGTACATGTACATTGTATTTTAATTGGCGATTTGAGGCTTGGGAAAGCAAATCAAACCATTATTTTGAACACAATGTCTTTGTGAGACTCAAATCACCAAAATGAACACACAAAAAAGAAAGTTAAATAACAATGCAATGATTTTCAGAGTTTTAATTTTTAATTTTCATCCGTTCTAATTTTTGTCTAAAGTATTATAGGCTACATAGTTAAAATAAACTGATACAGCTACAGGTTCATGTGTTACAAATGCACAGAACACCACACAAACAGAGGTTGGTAAGCCTGTGGCTACCCAACTCAATACACACGTACAATGTAGTTCTTGTATACAAATTGTGATTCCAAAACTCTGTGACTTGCATCTCCATTTGGTCAGGGCTTTCTTATGACCACATGACTGCAGTTTCAGTTTCTGTTTAATTTCATTTCAGAATGTGCCGACAGCACCCAGACTAGAGCCATTGGTAAGTTAAGACACTATTTTTGCTATAATTTTGCAGTTAAATTATGACAATTGCCACTTGTTAGAATTATAGTAGTTTGCAAGAATGTACCCTGTAGACCATATTGACACTAAATACTACTCTTCAGAGAAAACTGCAACACCCACAAATTTTGTGGCTGCCTTCAGATTGTGATGCTGCGAGTCTATTTCACATGGTACACAAAGCATTCGACTGAAATAAACTCACAGAATCATGATCGTTACATGATACCATGCAAAAGTATACTGCCGAAGATGGTTTTCAGGGATTGGGAAGGCAAAAGAGACAAATAGGCCTTAATGGCCCCTGACTTTGAAAAGTTATGGGCCATTTGGTAAAAGCATGGGCCGGATGAAAAGGAATACGGAAATGATAAAGTGCAATTCATGATACTATGTAGAGTATTTTAAGCTTATTTATTTAATATTTTGTTTTTGCAGTTTTTCACTTTTTAATTTTATTTATTTAGGTTTTACATTAAAAAAAAAGTTGAAAGTTTTCTTTGGCCTTGAGTACTATCTAGCTTCGGTAGTTTCTTCGGAGTCATTATCTTGATTTGAAAGGCAAAAGAAATGAATTCATAACTCAAAACACATGTCAAGCCGCGGCAGAACCTCGTTTGCGAGCTGAGTGCTAGTAGAGGTCTGGGGAAGAAATTAAACGAACATGAAAGATCGCTGATCAAAGAAGCAAATACACAAGTCAATATTTCATTATTTTATTTGTTGTAATTGCACAAAATGAATACAGAGATTGAACTGCTTATCACCTATTACGCGACTAGGGCGCATGTTGGGCTCGGTAAGCAGTTTTATAATGCGACATTTTTAAAATTTTTGCGCCATATGCACATGGCGCACGGCCTTCCCAATCCCTGGGTTTCATTTGCATGGCCCTACCATAGGATTTTGAAGTTAGTACCAAAATACATGTCTCCATAGTGAATAGTGAAAGGGTTTACATGTAAATATCCCACTTTCCTTTCAGCCAAACCTTGCCAGATACCAAGAGAAGCAAAGAAGCCTTCCTTACACATCTCCAACACCGCCGGCAACATCTGAGCCTGAGAAGAAAAAGACACGACGAAGAGATATTGTGGAGCCTCTGGAGCGGACAACATCTCCATTACCAAACTTGCCAGAAGATTTGAAAAGTAAACAAGAAAAAATTGATTCTGTAGCTCAGGTTAATGCCGTTAGTCCGCAGCGACATACTTCACCGAAGCAGAAGAGCACTCAGTTTCATGAACCTGTTGTTAATGGAAGTGCGATGCCACAAAAGACTGATGTTATACCTGAGGGGTTAAGAGACCCTCTTCAGATCATCAGTTTGATAAGAGAGAACCCCAAGCTGGGTTTTCTTTATATGACACCTGCTGTGGATAGGTCATCCATCTTGTACAATCCTTACAACCTCAAGTAAGTACATGACACAGTCAAACCAGTGTATTAACAACTGCCAAAGTGCCCAAAATCAAAATTCAATAAAAATCCCAAATTTCATTTTGTAAAATTACAAAAAAAAAATGGTACCATGCAAATGTACTGCCAAAAAGAGGTTTCATCAGAATGGTCGCAGCATAGGATTTTGTCCACAGACTCAAAAGTTAGAACTACACTGTACTCTACATGTCTCCATAATTGACTCTGGGAGTGAAAGGGTTAAACAGACCTGTGTTATTTATTTAAGCAGTCATGCTCCATTTGGCAAACAGTAAAAAGTCCAGGAAAATCCCCCATCCCCTTAATAACTGTAACCATTTCTCTGACCTCCATTAAGTGGTCACACACCTTTTCCCAGCTTCCAACAAGTTATTCTTATTGTCTTCACCTACATGTATACATTAGAGAGGTTTTCATTTGAGTGTTGCCAAACCAAAACCAAAGTACAGTGTAATTTCATAGAGCAGTTTTCAGTTGAGTGTCAAAAGTAATTTTGCAATTGCTTTCAGGTTTTGCTTATTGGTACATGCATGCTTTGTGATTGGCTAACAAATCTCGCGTCATTTAAGAAGTTCAAACAAAACCAATTGTGACTTGCTCGCACGCGTTTTCCCATGCTTGGTGCCAGCTACTTGTGTTTGCTTCGAGTTTTGATTGGTTCATTGGACTGTCTGTGTCTGTTGTGATTGGTCAGAGTAATTACTTTGGTTTTGGTTTTACGACTCTCAATTACAGTTTTGCTACTGTTACCGGGGCCACCTCAACAAAGTTAACCAATCACAAAGCAGAACGGGAACAATAGATTCCAACATTCTAAAGTTAAAATGTCATTGTTCTGTGCTCAACATTTCATTATTCAAGCCGCAAATTTTAAAATCTATTGTTCCCGTTCTGTTTTGTGATTGGTTAACTTTGTCTAGGTGGCCCCGGTAACAGTAGCAGCACTGTAAAAACCTCTCTATACTCCAATCAATTAGAAAGATGCAGACAGTTCAGTGGACCAATCAAATCTTCAAGGAAATACGTGACGTACATTGTGTAGATTAGTTCTGCTTTTACTTCTGATTGGTTAAGAAAGTGGTGCAAGATTTTTTAGCCAATCACAAGCATAGCAATGCAAAACTAAAGAAACTGCGAAATTATTTGCAACACTCAATTGAAAGCTCTGTAAGTAGTTAAAGAAACCATAAGACTATACATTAAAGATGCCCTACTGACACAGCATATGAGCAAGTTATCTAATTTCTTTTCATGATTATAATTATTATTTAATACACTGTATTATAATTATTAATTATACAAATTATAATTACAAAAAGAACTAATTTTTAATGCTTTGTGGTCAGTTTGTCTTTTGTGAAGTGTGATATATGTATACTTGTAAAATCGATTAATAACTCATAAGGGTACTAACAAATAGAAATGAGCCATTCCAATCACATGGTTAACCCTGTATATCAGACACAAGTCACTTGTGGTTGTATCTAATTTACATTCCAGATACAACCACTAGTGAGTTGTATACATATCGGCACTATACATTCACTCGGCTGCGCCTCGTGATTGTATTAAGGCCGATACAACACTCCCGCTCATGTAGTAAACATTACTTACAGATTGTTATAACTTTATATCTAAACCAGGATTGTCAAGCATTCAGAAATCAACCATTCAGATTACTACACAATAAGTAGTGAAGGAGTTACTCATCTACGAGACAACGAAGCTGAGTTTACTGCTCTTGAACGCTGGGAGAAGGAGTACAGAGACTACAAACGTCTCGTCAAGATTCCAACATTTGCTAACTTTAGGATGTGGAAGGCCTTTGTTGTGTGGAGAAAGAATGTCAAGACAAAGTAAGGTTTAAGCCAGTTAACATTGTCAGAACTGGCCAGCCAGACCTGTCACTTTATAAAAAAGACTTTGCCTTTTTGAAGACCTGGTGTGTACCTGAACATGTACAGTACATGACCGTATGCTATTAATGCATTGACCAGTCTGGCAGCTCAGTTCTGACAATTGATAAGCACCCTTAATGCTAGTTTGCTTTCCTTTGTTCATTTTGCAACACACCCCCTTTAACTCTTCCACTACTAGAGTCAAATTACTTACCTTGTGTCATGTTGCTTGTACAATCATGTATCCTGTACATAACTTACACTACTTAGTCTTATTGGAAATTAGGGTTCATTTAAAGTGCCTATAACCCCTAGAAAAATATTTTCAGAATCAACTCTATGTACATTGAATAGTTGACTGGTAAAATATTTCTGGTTTTGAACGTCGCGTTTGTGAGTTATAGAGATTTGAATTTACAAAATGCTAATTAGATGACGTCAACCCGGGAATCATTTATTATACAACTACTTGTTTTCACCTCCAAGTAATTTTTTTTACGAATCAATAGACAATCCACAGTCTATTTTTAGCATTTATCAAATTAATTATCTTCAAGCTGTAAACTGCGCATTGTAAATTGGTGTAGAAATAATGGCAAATTCCCGGGTTGACGTCATTTAATTAGCATTTTGTAAATTCAAATCTCTATAACTCACAAACGCGACGTTCAAAACCAGAAATATTTTACCATTCGACTATTCAATCTACATAGAGTTGATTCTGAAAATAACTTTCTAGGGGTTATAGGCACTTTAATGTTTGATCTTTGGTTAGCAACAGACTAAATCACCATCATCTAGACTGGTCAGTGTTCCACCCTTGAAGAGTATCAGATGATTTTCTTATTTTGGGTATCCACACAGTCTACTCTTAAGTCTGTTGCAATGCTCTGCTAGTCTGGAAGAGGCACAGAGGGCAAGGGATCTGTAAAAATACTTTAGGCCTTTAATTGGCTTTTGCTTCTTTAGGTAATTCCAGTTCCCACCCCTCTTTATTCCAGTTTCACCCCTTCTCTCCCAGTTTCTATCCTCTTTTCAGCTAGTTTTCACCTACTTTTCTCCAACCTTTCCTCCCAGTTTCCACCCTCTCCACTCCCAGTTCCTCTTCCATCCTCTCCCAGTTCCCACACCCTTCTCTCCCAGTTCTCATGCCCTTCTCTCCCAGTTCCCACACCCTTCTCTCCCAGTTCCCACCCCCTTCTCTCCCAGTTTCTGCGCCCCTCTTTCTCCCAGTTCCCACGCCCTTCTTTCCCAGTTCCCACCCCTTTCTCTCCTAGTTCCCACCCCCTTCTCCCCCATTCCCATAACCTTCTCTCCCAGTTTCCAGTCCTTCGTTTCCATTTCCCACTCCTCCACTACCAGTCCCACCCTCTTTTCTCTCAGTTACCACCACTCTCTCTCTCTCTCAGTTCCCACCCCTTTCTTTCCCAGTTCCTACCCCCTGCTCATCCAGTTCCCATGCCCTTCTTTCCCAGTTCCCGTCCCCTCTTCTCCCAGTTTCCATCCCTTACTTTCCCAGTTCCCATCCCTTTCTTTCCCAGTTCCTACCCCCTGCAAATCCAGTTCCCGCGCCCTTCTTTACCAGTTCCCGTCCCCTCTTCTCCCAGTTCCCATCCCTTACTTTCCCAGTTCCCATCCCTTTCTTTCCCAGTTCCCACCCCCTGCTCTCCCAATTCCCACCCCCTTCTTTCCCAGTTCCCACCCCCTTCTTTCCCAGTTCCCACCCCCTGCTCTTCCAGTTCCCACACCCTTCTTTCCCAGTTCCCACTCCTCCTTTCCCAGTTCCTACCCCTTCCTCTCCCAGTTCCCTCCTCCTTTTTTTCCAGTTCCCACCCCGTTCTCTCCTAGTTCCCACCCTCTTCTCTCCCATTCCCCAACCTTCTCTCCCAGTTCCCAATCCTTCTTTTCCATTTTTCACCCCTCCTCTACCAGTCCCACCCTCTTTTCTCTCAGTTCCCACCACTTTTTCTCTCAGTTCCCATCTCCTCCTTATTCAGTTCCCATCTCCTTCTTATTCAGTTCCCACTCCTTCTTTTCCAGTTCCCACCCCTTCTCTCCCAGTTCCCACCCGCTCCTCTCCCAGTTCCCACCTCTTTCTTTCCCAGTTCCTACACCCTTCTTTCCCAGTTCCCACTCCCTTCTCTTCCAGTTCCCACCCCCTTCTCTCCTGGTTCTCAATCCTCCTTTTCATTTCTTATGCCTCCTCTACCAGTCCCACCCTAACCTCTCAGTTCCCACCCCCTTCTCTCTCAGTTCCCACCCCCTTCTCTTGCAGTCTCCACCCAGTTCTCTCCCTTTTCCCACCCAATTTTCTTCTGCTTTCCCACCCCCACCTCCCCTCCCCTACTATTGATCCTTCTCTCGCCCTAGCCCCCTAGCCCCCTAGCCCCCCTAGCCCCTACTGCCATTATTGAGGATTTTGTGTTATGATTTGGGATCTTGGTAATTCTGGTAATTAATTTAATTTTGTTTTTGACATACAGAAAAATTACTCAATGCAAAAACCAGCTGCAAGAAAACCTCTTCATTGTCAATGCAGTAAGTATAATTTTGATAGTTTACATGTATAAACAAACAAACAAACAAACAAACAAACAGTATTATACCACATGACCTCCACATGACCATTCTGCTTCAGATTAGTTCTCAGTGTGCTGACTGAATTTTGCTATAATAAAAAATAATATAAATGTGGGCCACTTATTAATGGTGAATTGCTCATTGAGTGGTTCATCTGAATTAATGTGTTTTAAACACAAAACCAAAATTAAAATACTAACTGTAACTTTTACATTTTCATGAGTGTCTGGTTGGTTTAAAAACATCTGTAAAAACAGTATGAGAAATGTTTATAATTGAAGGCTTTCCTGCAAAAAGGGCGTTTGTCGCTTTTTGGGCTGATTTTCATTTTTTGCAGAATTGAGTTTAAATTTTTGGCAGACTGACTTGTTTTGACATGATCGACAAACGTCGTTCCATAATTTTTTTGCTGATTTGTGCCTTGTTTTTGAAAAAATAAGTTTCTTTTGTTTCTGGTTAAACAATACCTTTGCATGGCTTTCCAAAGATGCCGCCGTGTATTTTTGCAACATTATTGCTCAAAAACTAGGTGCAAATCAGCAAAAAAAAATTACGAAAATATAATGTTTGTCATGCCAAAAATTAGCTCAATCCTGCAAAAAATAAAAATCAGCCAAAAAACGATATACATGTACGCCTTTTTTGCAGGAAAGCCTTCAATTAATATTAATTTGTAGCTAACGTTTTCTTTGTATTCAAGTTTGGTAATCTATTTGATTTTATTCTGGTTGATAATAATTTGATGTTGATAGATAGACTAAAATATTTTTCCTTTAGTCCTTGCGCCCTGCCCTGTTGAATGTACGTGAAATGTGTTACCGTATCAGTGACATGGGTCTATGCCGAGTGGAGAAGGGACACACATACACTTTGGATGAGTTCCGCAATGCACAGTTTGAACAGCTGGAAGAAGTATGTACTGTGTTACATTCATATTTATGAGGCATTAATTTTAGGCTTTTAAGCTTGTGTTTTTACTGAAAGCGAGGGTATGTCATACATTATAATCAGTGCATTCATTGCTCAATTAGTGATCTCTTTAGTTACCATCTTTATTCTCGACTGCTGCCTATCATTATGTTGTTTCTAAAGGAAATAAATTCACTCAGCATAGAGTGGTTTTTAAAGTGCCCCTATGATCAAATTTTTGATTTTTTTTTTTTTTACATTTTCGTGTACTATTAGACTTTCTTACTCATCTTGCCAATAATTTCAATCCATTACGAACATCAGAAGTCATTTTATTTTAACATTTATTTACGAGAATTTACGGCCGCCATTAATCAACCTTGTTCCAAGGCTTGGTTGCGAATGGGAGAAAGTGACGTCAAAGACTCAAGCATACCTCATGGGCATAGAAAATTGCACGAAGAACAAGTCCAAAGTTTTTTTTTTTTTGCTTTTCGCATGATTTTCAATACTATAATCGCGTTAATTTCGTGTTGGTTGTCCTGTGGTTTATGTGCAGTAAAATTTGAGATTTTTTGGTAGACGGTCTTCCAAATGGCCGCCCCTATTGTTTTTTTTTCAGTGGCTCATTTCCGCCGGAAATTCCTTCGAACGCGTCTCCATAATCTGTGATTACTGCTAGTTGTTATTATAATTTCAACCCGTGAGGTATGTTTGAGTCTTTGAGGTCATGCACTTTCTCCCATTCACAACCAAGCCTTGGAACAAGGCTGATTAATGGCGGCCATAAATTCTCGGAAATAAATGCTAAAAAAAATGACTTCTGATGTTCGCAATGAATTCAAATTTGGCAAGATGGGTATAAGAAAGTCTAATTGTACATGAAAATGTAAAAAAAGTGAAAATTAAAAATTTGATCGCAGGCTGGGGCACTTTAATCGAGTGTCAAAAGTTACATTGTGATTGTTTTGGTTTTGCATTGCGATTGACTAAAAAAAATCTTGCACCACTTTCTCAACTGATCAGTAGTACACGTGTCATGTAAAACCAAAAAGCAATTTGACTTGCTAGCTCCCACTCATTTTCCTGCAGTTGACACTGTGCTTCATTGAGTTCTGATTGGTTCATCATATTGTCTGAGTGAGAGTCCTAGCTGTGATTGGTCAAAGTGAGAACATGTACCGATACTTTGGCTTTTGTTTTATCACACTCAATTGAAAACAAACTACTCTTGATGCTATATCTCATCTTAGATGTATACAGTCTTTTGATTAAACGTTGTCATTGATCGGTCTCATCCCTACGCGACCATCAAAATACGGAACGTACCTTAACCAGGGATTCTGACAGGGTGCGGGAAAAAATCCAAAATTGTGCGGGAGTTTTGGGGCAAATTGTGCGGGAAATAACTTCGATTGTGCGGGAAATTGTGCGGGATTGCGCAATCCTGTGACCAACCAAATATTCAATCACCAGTGTTCTAGCCAGGCCAGAAAAATTTGACAGGGAGGAAATTATGCATAAATGAAAAATACAAATGGATGTTTTACTTTGGGGATTAAAATATACCCAGCAATCGCCAATTTGCGGCTGTTTTTCTTCACCAAAGTTTATTTGTCTCAACAAAATCACATTGCGTGACACGATGAACTCGATCGGGTAAAACCGAAATACCACCTCTAAATAAAATGTTTCCGATCTGAGCGAGTTCCTTTCTGAAAAATCCGTACATTTTATGTACAGCTGTAGTGTGAATAATTTCCATTAAAGGTTCACACAATTTCTTCGCAAGTTTGCCGCAAAAACACCACCTCGAGATGTATGCAAATTGCGTGCTAAATGTAATTTGATAGCATGTTTGTTTTCCTTTTCCCGAATGAAAACGTCTTTCACTTGATTGAAAAAATAAAATCCAGTATATATATCCTGATCAGAACTTAATAATTTTCTCCTATCAAACCGAAGTTCCAGTGCTTTAATAGTTTGTTTGTCGATTCGCAAACTTGATCAGTTCTTAGCGAAAATAATTCAGACAGAGTGACATTCATTTCGGCACAACCGAGTACATTTCTTCGGTGTTTCTTCTTCGGTCCCCAACATATTAAAGAGGAAGCGAAAGCGCTCGAAAAAATATTGGCTGCTAAGAAAAATGACATAATGTCTGGAAAACGACAACTAAAAAGCTACGCGAAAAATTTTGTAGGAAGTCGGAAAGAAGTAAAACTGAGACTAGTTCCCAGGACGGCGAAGAGAACACCTTGTTGTTTTTATATCGATCCGCTCGAGCTGTTCGAGGAAAGTGAAGGATTTCTCGATTGTTTGAAAGGAAAATGGGCTGAAAATTAAGCCTAAAACGTTTTTCGAAATCTTGGTAATCAATAGAAATACCTGATTTAATTAAAATTTTAAGCAAATATTTCAGTATTGTGCGGGATTGTGCGGATTTTTAGGAATTGTGCGGAATTGTGCGGGTTTGACCGAATTGTGCGGTCCCGCACCCGCGCACCCTGTCAGAATCCCTGCTTAACGGAATATGTATCGAAGCGACTCTTGTTGTCTTTGCATAACACACGAAGACAAAAATGAATTTTGTTCTCCATTGTAAACGCGATAGAGAATATTTAATCATGCATTTTAATTCATCCATATTCCCTTTTGGTCTGCTCGCGTAGGGGTAAGACCGATCAATGACAACATTTAATCAAAGGACTGTATGTTGTGGTTCAAATTTTTCTTTGGTTTGAAAATTTTCAAACCAGTTTGAATTTTGTTTTCCTTTGTCTCAGAATATGATAATGAATCTGAGACAAAGGAAAATAAAAACTAAACTGGTTTGAAAATTTTCAAACCAAAGAAAAATTTGAACCACCACAACATATTATATAAAAATAATGGGTACTTAAACAAACCGTCTGGGAAACCTATCAATTTACTGGGGTATAACCCTGCAATAGTACTGGTGCAGTCTTCACAAGCCTAGTGGCTCTGTGCACAACTACCAGAGCTTAACCCTGTTTCCGTAGCATGAAGTGACTGAGAGCACATGTATTACGTACTACTCTCGATCCCCTTGGATGGGATGCTAGTCCATCGCTAGGTTACCCCCTCAGCATTAATGTCGCTGGTACCTATTTATACACCTGCCCCGGTTGTTCGAAAGCCGATTAACACTAATCCTGGATTAAACATTAACCAAGGATTTCATTTCTCGTTTTTAAAATGTTTTCAAAACTTTAAGGTCACTTATAGCTAGTAGTGAAGACAAGTTAAAGTTGAAACTGAATATAAAGGGCAGAAAGCTTTGGAAAATTTTCAACTGTTGAGTTATTAAACTGGATTCAAAATTGACGCTAATCCTGGGTTAGCTTAATTGTGCTTTGAACAACCTGGCCCTGGGCAGAGAGAGGCAAAGTTTCTTGTCTAAGGAAACAACACAGCGACAGAGGCCACCGACATTCCTGGTCTCTGCCCTGAGGTACTGTATACATGTCATTTAACTGCCATATAATAGACTAGCCTCCATGCAATCTATGGGGAAGTGATCATAATTATGGTCTTGAAATAATTCATATGACAACCCCTGCCCCAACCCCCTGGAATTATTTTGGCCTTCATAATGGGAGGATTCAATAATTGACATTGAGTAAATTAATGAATGGGATGTAGGGACAAGAAAATATTACCATGATTGTGGAGAGTGGCCACCAGTGATGGTTGGACTGTGCTCTTTGCATTTTCATACAACAGTGCTGGCTCTGTGGGCTGACTGTGGCCCAGGTGTGTCTTGACCTTGTCTACAAAATATAATGTCTACAGGAAGTTGACTTTAATAATTTATACACTGCAATTTTTTGTTTCTGTTTCTTAAAGGTTGCTGGAAGGTTGGCAGAGTTCCGTGATCTTGTGAAGGAAGTTGTAAGAAGTGCGTGTCGCACAGCTCTGCTTGAGGCAGGCTTCACCCCTGATGATTACTTCATGGACATGGACAGCCCTATGGGCATGTATGCAGGTGCGGCTGATCTAGCTTAAACCCTTTAACTTCCAAGAGTGCCACAAATCAAAATTCAAGAATCCCAAATTTCATTTTGGAAAATGGTCACACCAAAGGATTTCGTCCACAGACTCAAAAGTTAGAAGAAATGATACCATGCAAAAGTACTGCTGAAGAGGTTGCATTTGAATGGTCACACCATAGGATTTCGTCCACACAAGTTTGAAGCTTTTTACTAGGCTTTTCGGGAACAAGTGCAAGACATAAAGAGTATAAAATTATAAAGTGTAGTGTAAGCGAATAATTTCTCACCAATTGGCAATCTCTCCAGTCTCAATGTAAGATTTTTTCTTAGGAAAAGCCTGGAGAATGGCATTGAATCAACAAAAGTAACAGTGTAGCTATAAGCTATAAGCTGTAAACATAAATTATTCTCTTTTTGTACAACTACTATAAACATATTCTCTTTTAATTGTGTAAATGTAAATTCATACTTGTATGTTGATAAGCAGATGAATATGGAGGCGCACAGTCCATGTCATCTTATTTAATGCCGAGTGGGTATGAGATGGATATGTATGGTGATGCACCGGACAAGATGACATACACTGAGCAGGCGAATAAGAGAAGTCACTGTAAAAGGCTCACAAGGTTAACTGATAAAATTTTGTAATATATTTGTATAAAAACCCACAGACACACACAGGTCATGTTTCAATGACTTGTGAAGTTGGTCACTTTCAAAACTACAGTCACTTTGTGCAGTGGAACCCCACTATATCACCCTATTATTGGTAATGGGGTTTCATCGTATGTGTACAGTATATGTGCGGGGCAGGACAGGGGGACAGGAACTCTGCAGAAAAAAAATTGGTGTGGGACGTATCAGGGGTGGGAAGGTTAAGGGCAGGGAGTGGGAATACCAAGGTGGCAATTGAAAGCGTGCAAAGAGGCAGGAACCCCCAAGGAAGGGGTGGGGACTAGGAACAAAGAGTAAGGTATGGGGGGAGTTAAGAACCCCCTGTCTGTCTTCCCCAGTGATCAAAGGAACCACCAAGAAAGGGGTGGGAACCAGGATTAAATGGTACAGGAAGTGAGAAGTTGAAATCCCCCTGTCTTCCCCCCAGGGATGGCAGGAACTACATGTAGGGGGAAGTTTACATCATTTTAGGAAGAGCTAGGGTGGGAGCCAGGAGTAAATGGTTCAGGAAGTGGGAAGTTCACATGCCTCTGTCTATCCCCAGGGATGGCAGGAACTGCATGTAACAAGGAAGTGGTGGGAGCCTGCAGTAAGGGGACAGGAAGTGTGATGTTCACATCCCCCTGTCTTCCCCCAGGGATGGCAGGAGCCACCAAATAATGGATAGGAACTGGGAGTAAATGGACAGTGAGTGGGAAGTTTGCATCCCCCTGTCTTCCCCCATAAATGACAGGAACCACCAAGGAAGGGGTGGAAAGTTCACATTCCCCTGTCTTCCACCAGGGATTGAAGGGACTGCCAAGGAAGGGGTGGGAACTAGGCATAAAGGGTGTAGAAAGTAGGAAGTTCAGAACCCCATCCCCCCACCCTCAACAGATATCAGAGCTGATCAAATGGAGCAGTTACAGTAGATAAGCAACTTATCTACTGCACTTCTGATAAGACAAAATCCTGCAGTCCCTAAGTTTACAAAAAGTAGTCACGTGTATGGAGAGACGTGGAATTCTGTAATTTTATGTATGACTTGTATGTATGTAATGTATCAATATGTACCGGTATGTATGTAAATTGTACATGTATGCATGTATGCATGTGTACAAGTGCCTTCTGCAGCAGACTCAAAAACATTGTTTTTTGCCAACCAATGTTCTCATTTACAGTTTTATCCGGCTTGCTGACTATCTGATTGTAAACACCATGCACGTCCTTGCGGCAAACTCAGTAGCAACCCTACTGAATTATCTTGAAGAGCAACTGCAGCACACACCCACCCCCGCACAGATTCAGGGAACAAGTGAAGAGGAGGAGGATGAAGAGGAACAACCTGAGGGGGAAGCGGTCGAGCAAAAGGTATCATGTCTTTCAATACATGTATGTGTCAATGTACAATGTATCTACATGCAGGGCTGTCATTAAGGGCCATCACCCATAGCATCAATTACGGGTGAGTGCACTTGATGAGACCTTGATGTTACGAGTGATCTTGCCTGTTATATGTTAAATTTACTGACAAAGCAACAAGCTTGTTACAGGTGTTAAGATCAGAGCAAGGCCTGTGTTAAATCTTAATGACAGCCCTGTACATGTATATTTGGTCAAGATATCATTCATGTAAAGGCTCTTTAATTATACAAAGCAGTGTTCTCTCCAGACTTTTCAAGCCAGGCGGCCTCCTACACTGTAGCTTCAAGCTACCTGGCTTGAAAAAGATGCTGTCATGCTTGAAAATTAAAGTACAGTGTTGTGTAGTTCATACTTTTTTCCTCGGTCTTTGTATACTTATCACCTTAGTGATCAAATTTTTCAATATTTTGTTAATTCTATTGTCATTAATAATTCAAAAAGAAAACTCAAAAGGAATGATTGTTTAACTGAATATCTGTAAATCAGATACAGATTTTCTTTCTAATTACTTAAACATTTCCTTTAATTTACTCGGCTAAAGTAACAGGTGTCACGAAAACACTCCATAAACATCAGTATATGATTTCTTGGTGAACTTACTGTACTTTCTCACCAGACAGCGGAGAAAGGCCAAGCCAAACAACCATTTCATGCAACTCAAAATAATCTGTGACCTTCCCAAAATCATGGGGAGAACACTGCAAAGTATTATAATTTATTAAATTTATAACAATTTGTTTACTGTAACATTATGTAAATGTATGCCAATTTATGCAATGTTTACAACACAGACTTATGTTTGTATTGTACTGGTCTTAGTACTAACATTGTCACATGAATGTCTTTGTAACAGGATGAACAAGGTGAACTCCATCCACTGTACACTACAGAGCTGCTTATAGAGCCTCAGGCACTGCTGTTCTTACCTGGGTTAGATGACTTTCAGGAGGGACTCGGTGAAGTTATCAAGAAATTCCAGGATGCTGTCCTCAGCGTACAAAATCTGGTGCCTGATCCTTACTTTGACGCCTTCACACAGTAAGTCTGGATTTGATTTAGTTACCACCATACACTTGCACACATGCAGCCATGTATGTAGTAAGTTTGAGAAGGCAAGTCCAATTTCTGGCCATCCATCTGGAGGCATGCTTGTTCAGAATTTGATTTCAAAATTGGAGTTGAAAGAGTGTAATTTTCTTTAATTTGCTGTTATATAAAAGAGCACATTCCTTTTTACAAGACAAACATTTTGCAAGTCATGCAGGCAATAATTTTGGCACAGTTTTATAACAGGGTAAAGTCAAAATCCGAGCCAAAAAAAATGGAAAAACCCATTATCTGCGGACAAAATTATTTACAAAATTAATGTCTATCTGTAGACCTATTCACCCCACTTCTTGCCTAAAGGTCAATACAGTACATGAACATGTAGCTTAAATTGTAATCACTCATGACCTAAATTAGTAATCAACATGGCATATGATCGTGTACTTACAGTTCATTTAGTGATGACAGTTATTGCAAAGCATTCAACTGTCACTCTATGAACAAGCACTTGTATGGACAGTGAAAGGATGAAGTTTTTTCTAAACTAATATTTATGGTGCATTGTTCTATAACAGGCCATTTATCAATTGTAAAGTTGAGGAGAAAACTGCTGGTGATGGTCCAAGCTTGGCTACCATGTTTGAAGATGACAGGCATCTGCAGGGAATTATACAAAGCATCAAGGTTTGTGGCTTGTTTTTTTTTTGTTGTCATGTAAATTAAAAAAAATTATTGAGGTAAGAGGTGAAATTGAAGGGTTGAGTGCCAAAAAGGACCAATGTCATTTTTAGGCCAATTTTCAAGTTTTGCTTTTTTGGCAAAAAAAAATCTTACTAATAAAACTTCTAATTTTGATGTCTAGAAGGTGAATATTTAATGATTGCTGTCTTGAAGAAAAACTGAATCCTTTTATGAGTTTATGTCCACGTGATTTTTTACATTTGAACGTTAAGGCTGTCTTGAAAGTGTAACATCTTCTCATGGGACTTTTATCGATTATGAAGCTGAACAGTTTGTTAATACAATTTGGAGGTGGATTGATTGCGCGACAAGCCCTCAGGATGTCTGCATTGGAGGCTAGCCCTTCAGTTGCCTTAATATCTAAACAATTTATTCCCATTATTTCTACAAGAGACATATAATTACAAAATTGTCCAGGGGCAGTTCCAGGGGAGGGGTTGAGGGGGTTGCAACCCCCCCCTTTGAGCAGCATTTTTTTTTAAATTGTTTGACTCTTCTTGTCTCTCCCTTGTGGTTTAAAAATGATAGAATAAAATTGTTTTATATATGTAGTTGTTTCACTTCCACCAATTGACAAGTTAGGAAAAGATGTCTCTGGAATGCTGGAAATGGCGTTTCAGAGGGTAAAATCGGAAATATTTTCTACGAGGGGCATGCCCCAGGATCGCGGACCCCCTAGAAGCTCGCGCCTACGGTGCTCGGCATAGTCGTTAACTAACTTAAGTGTACAACCCCCCCCCCCCCCTTTCAGAAATTCCTGGATCCGCCCCTGTTGTCAACCAGTAATGAGATTAATTTCCACATTTTCATATTTGTGTTAATTTCTTTATCTGATGTTTAGGATGCCATCTCAGCTGCATTTGACTCTGCCTGGATGTATGCCAACACATTTGAACCTTATCGCCAGTTTTACCAAGAAAATGAGAGTCTGGACCTTGAGGCCATCCGACAGGAAGAACATGGTGCAGTAACACTTGTTTGTCTAGTAGTTTGGTAATAGGGTGAGGTGCCCCAGTATTAGAGTTGGTTTACGCATGTCAAAGGGTTTATTCATGCATCTGATCACAGATGGAAGTTGACTCCGAACCTTGGTTTTCAAGCTTCAATCCGAAGAGCACCAAAATTGAAAATTCAACAAACATTCCAAATTTGAACATTAACCCATTCGCTCCTACACCGGCCAAAACCGGCCGTACAATACTCCACTGCTTTAAAAAATTGCAACTTTCTCAATCGCGCGAACATTGCCTTAACTAGCAGTTCTGAGCATTGACTAGAAAGTCCCTCAAATTGAGATACCTAATAAACACAAAAAAGTCAGCGATTTTTGCAGAATATCAGCGTTTGAATTTGGACAATAACAAAAATGACCGTTTTTAACGTCATAGAAAAACAACAAAAATCACGTTTTTGCCTTTAGTTTTTTATTTATTCAAATCATCATGGCAAACCCAAAAGTCAACATTCACAGCAAAATTCAGTCCTAGTCCTAGCTTAGCAGTGAATTTTTTTGCTCTTATTCGTTGCTCGGGCCGAGCTCTAGCCTCTCGTTCTAATGCATACTGACCTTGCCTCGATTTTCAATATCACCACCACACTGCATGCTGGGAAAAAGCCAAAAATTTTGACAGCGTTCGATTCTTTCCGCACACATTTCATATTTATACTAAGTCCACAGCCACTCCGACCCACCGCCGAAATTTCGCGCTTGTTGTATTCTCCTGTGGTCGCAACTTCCAAAATATGCCGCGGTAGGTCGAGAAATTCATCCAGAGTCGAGTCCCAAAGCCACTTCGTTTCCAGGCGGCCATTTTTCCAGTTCAACGAGCAACGAGCCAAATTCGTAAACGAAGTACAACACCTAACTCGCTTCATTGAGAAGTGGACTCTGAACTACCTCCAAGCTTAATGATGCTCATCAGGCAGCTACTAAAGATGAAAAATGGCTGCGAACTTACCAAAAATCGTAGATAATTCATATTGGACCCTTTATTGCAAATCAACCAAGCAAAATGAGATCGTCACAATGACGTTTCCAGTAAACTCGAGCTTTCAGTGTTTTAGAACAGCAGCACTTTGAATGGTAACTTTAAATAATTATTATGGAGTCACGAAATCCTATGGGGCGTGTGAATGCAGAAAATCGCTCAAAAACGTAAAAATTCTCAGGAGTGAATGGGTTAATATTGAAAAACAAATGGTGCCATGCAAAAGTACTGCTGAAGAGGTTTCATTTGAATGGTCACACCATAGGATTTTGTCAACAGACTCAAAAGTTAAAACTACTGTACATTACGTCTTCACAATTGACTCTGCGAGTTAAAGGTTTAAAACTTGTATGAACAATACAGTGGTAATAGATTTATGAAGAAAATTTTGACTAGAAACTGAAGGAACACCTAACAATTTGAAGTTCTTTGATCAAAAATCAAAGAAAATAGGGTATGCTTTGTTCTCCTCAAAGTCCTTCAAAGTGTTAAATTAAAGTGTTTGGAAGCAGTGTACACCATCAAACAGTGTAAACCGCCCCTTTTCGTTATGTTAATTAATGTAAATATATTCAAATTTAGTTATTGATGTAAATTTATTAAAAATTTATGCAAATTGTATTACATGGAAATCTCATGTTGTGTAGTGTTTTGTGACCTAGCTATAAAACTGTACTGTACACTAACCTTATTGTCTTTCTGCTGTGTTGAATGTGTGATTTAGACGTTGGCTTCTTCTCTGAGTCACTGGAAAAGTACAACAGTGAGCATGAACAAGCGGTTGGCATCTTGGAGCACAGGCCCATTGGTATGATACTTGTGGACTGCAAAAAACTCAAGGAAGTTCTGATTCCATCGCCACTTAAGTGCTTGGAGGTTAGTAAAATATATGTCCAAATCTCGATAATATCCCAAACAAGACCTGCTAATTCTTGGTTTGCACTTACTTTATATCACTGTCACATAAAAACTCAGAAGCATTGATAAAGAGATTTTGATTCCAAAATGTTTATGGAGAGAGTTTAAAACTACACATCTAGGCCAAATTGTGAAGCACAAGAGCATTAAATTTTTTGTTCAAGAGTTATAGGCAAACAAGGTTTAGACATTTTTAGTAAAAATATATGTAGTGACCATCTTGGTGTCCCACTTCAGTACACTAACATGGCGGCCAAAACTTCAAAGTCTCAATTATGTAAAAGATTGGGTTCACTATAAAAGACATGTAAGTTACATTTAATCGGCTTATGAGCATCTATAATGGAAAATAACTTTTAACTGGTTCAATTTTGTTTATTTTCATGGCTTATCTGAAATTGCTTGACAAATTTAAAACCTTTACAAATCAGAAGAAAAACATCGTTAAAACCTGAAACTTTTTGTGAAGGATTTTAACATTAGTATATATGTTCAATTGTTGTGGGTCAAAATTTGCCTTGGTTCAAAATTTACCTTTCCTTTGTTTTTGGGTATGAAAATGCATGATAATGTATGATAATGAGGTTTAAACAAAGGAAAGAAAATTTTGAACCAAGGCAAATTTTGACCCACAACATATACATACCATGTTAGAAACAGCTTTGCAGGATGTATGGTTTAGATTTTTGAATTTTTATGATGCCATATGCAAACCAAGAATACACGGCTGTCAATTAGTTCCGGGTGCTGAAGATATTCCCCAGGTAATTTATGTGTTTGATCTCTGACTACTTTGATAAAAAGGCAAAACAATGACAACACAAGAAACTAAAATGGCCACACTGTAGTAGTTAATCCATTTACTCAAGAGTAGGGCCACCTTTTTCAGCGCAATGAACAGCACAACAGGAAAATGCTGCTCAATTGATGAATTGTTTGAGTGTTTTTGTACAAGGAACACAACAACAACATTTTTGTATGCATAGCAACTTCCTCCAAGCTCTTGAAATTCCTTGTGTGTTGCCATGGTTTTTTCCTTAGCCTTTATCTTGTTTGTGATCCTGGGTGGGTCGGGGGGGGGGGGGGGGGGGGGGGGGGGGATAAGAAAGGCTCTGCAGTACTCTTGTCCTACCTCAAGTTGTGGGGGATAAGTGAGGCTTAGTTTTGTGCACATGACCTGAAGTCGCAAATTTAGCTGCCACAGGGCTGTACCCCACCCCCCTGTCATGCCACATTGTTGTTGTTTACTTGCATCTCAACATGTTTGTTTGGGTTTGGTTACATCTATAGTCCAAATAAAGGGGTGCCTGAAAAAAAAGACCTAAATGACTTCTGATAAACTGCTAGATTCTCATTCCAAATTGCCTTATATACCCCTGTGAAACACAGAGAGAATTTGATGTTACATCAAAAGTCACTTAGGGCCTTATTCCGCACACTCCTTCAAATAGTGATATGAGGAACAGTGACATTCAAGGATGTATTTATATTTTCCTGACTACAGCTATTATTACTACTCTACAGGTTATAAATGATATTTTACCCAAACTTGCCAAGAAGAGAACAGACACATTGATGGAATTCTGCCAAGATGCTCAGTTTAAACTTGAGCTTATTCCCAGCAGTACAACGGAGTATGTCGAGAGCCTCACATTCCTGGATGACATTCAAGAGAAGGTAAGACATTTTGCTTCTTCATCTAGTTCTGTGTCATGGAATTACCCCTAGCAGTGCTAAAAAAAAAGAGATATCAGTCCATTTTCTGAAAAACATTTTATAAAGTGGAACAACAGCATGTGACATAACATGACATAACATGGTTCTTTACATATAATATTATCAGGCTTGAATTAAAGGCAAGTACAAAAAATATTTTATTTAATTTATATTATATGACATCTCTATAAAAGCTGTAAGTATGCTTTTTCAATAATCATCGCGTTTCCTCATTCTTGATTCACTAAACATGTAATAAATTATATAACATAGTTCTCACATTGTTTACCTCATTCTTGATAATTATTCACTATAAATTATATAACATAGTTATTATCTGTTTATTGTCTATGAAGGTGGATGACATTGAAAGAGATGCTACTGTTGTCAAAGAGCTGTATGATTTGATTGAAACATACAAAGTGCCGACTCCTCCTGAAGATCTGGCTGTGTACCAGGTATGATGTTTAACTTTATCCCTTGATGCTTTCCCTCAAGTAAACTGTATGTAGTTCTCTTCTGTCATTCCAGAAGGCCAAGGGCTTAAGCAAACTGAGATACATGTACACTGCATTGTACAGTAGGTGCATGTTAAAGTTGCCTTTTTGAGTAGGAAAGAGGCTGGTTATACATGTATTCCAAATTTTTCATCAGTGTAAAAAAAAAAAACAGTCATGACTTTAATAGATTAGTACTCACACAATCTATAATGAATATTGCTCATTAGGTTTATCAGACAGCTGGTGTCTTATATAGGCTCTTGCCCAACCCCTTCTTGTACCCTTGTTATGACCATTTCCATATCACCAGTGAAGTCCTTCACATTAAGGTGATCTGGACTCAGAAGACAGTGATTGTCTGGAGCTGAAGGGAACCAAACATTGGTGAATCAGGCTTGAGAATCAATGTAGCCATCCATCCTGCAAGATATGTTTATGTGGAACTAGTTGACCCCATTGCTTGATGACAATGGGGTCATGGAAATTAAAACTCGCCCACTCGCCCAGGCGAGTGTGAACTCTTCTTGGGCGAGTACAGATTGTGCTTTGTTTGGTGCAGTTTTGAAAGTCACTTGCCCAAATGGCAAGTGCTGTTAATATTAATTAAGTTTCCAACCCTGCAACAACACGTGATAGCTGTTGAATCATTGTGATCCACTTCCTTATTGAGGACTACATGTACAATGTAAAACAAACGCTTGTAAATGCACTCTAAAACATGTTCAATTACCTCAATTCTGATATACTGTTTTCATGTACCTTCAGACTCTAAGACCAACTGTCACAGCTGTCAGAAATGTGATTGACAAGTCACTAGCGGAGAGGGATGCCAACATTGACAAGATGTGTACACATATCGACAAAGACATTGTTTCACTGGGCAAAGAAGTCAAAGAAGTTAAACAGAAAGCACAGGTAGGGTTAGATGATAGTGGGACATTTTTTCAATAGATCAGGGCAACTTAACTTTGTGAAGCAACTTATTGAACTGGAAGAACTGAAGAATTGGTTAAAAGTGATTTGATTTAGCAGCACCTTTTCTAAGTTGCTAAAGTCAAGTTCTGTATGTGTTTTTTAAGAACATACTTATAAGGGCATATGCTTATTTCCTTGAATAACAGCTGGGGGCAATTATTATTTTATCAGTTATTGGCCGGGGTTGAATAAAATATTGTGAAGCCGAAGGCTGACGCAAATAATTGATCTGGGAGACACCGACAAATCACAATCTTTTGTGATAGTCGAGTTCAATAATTGGGTAATGTATGGGGTGTAGAAGAAAGGGGAGTGGATGCAATAGAATTGTAATTATTTCAAAGTGATTCTTCCACACAGAGGAGACAATTGTTCAAAAGTGGTGCGAGTAATCAAGGGATGGCTATAATTCAAGGAATTGTGCTATCTACATCTGATGACTAAAATTTCACCACGGAGTTGGATTAATGGTGTATTTGAAAGTCCATCGTTATTGCATTAAGAAAATTCAAATGTTGAAATGCTGAAGGTCCAACTTTGCGAATGAACATTTTATGTTTTTTCAGGATATTGAAGATCAAATTACTGCTACGCTTCTTGTTAGTTTGCGTCATTCATTACCACAACATTTGCATTATTTTATTGTATCACGTTAACTGGTGTTGTTTAACAAACATGCCACATTCTCATATTCTGATGTGCACAGATGCTACACTCTGAAAACTTTACATTATCACATCACGCCTTATGACATAAGGGTCTATAATTATGCTGTGTTCACATTGGCACTGAAACATGATTAGAATGTAAACACGTTTTAAACATGTACAGGAGCCCATAATCCCGGAGCGTGCAACTTCTATACTGCGCCTGTGAAACGGCGTTTTTACAAGTAGGTTTATTTTTAGATAAGCCTTTCCCGTGAATTGGTTTCGGAAAACCAATCACAAGCAATTGCATAATTAATAACATTCACATATTCACATAGCGACTGGAAATCAGACATTCGCCACACAGGAATGTGAACATGTGAATAGTTATTAATTATGTAATTGCTTGTGATTGGCTTTCCGAAACCAATTCGCGGGAAAGGCTTATCTAAAAATAAACCTACTTGTAAAAACGCCGTTGCACGAATTTATGGTAGTTGCACGCTCCGGGTAATGGGCTCCTGTCATGTATTAAACACGTGTTTCAATGAAACATCTTTCCCCCCAAACATGTTTGCTATGTCACTGTTCACATTAGTTGCATGTTCATTTCAAAACATGTTTCACGCTTGGTTCGATAATTTATGCTGTTTTACGAAAGTTTTTGTAGGTTCTAGCTATAATTGTCTATCAATTACTACAAAACATTTAAAATTCACAACATGCACCATGACAAAAATTTTTCTATGAACTCTGTTACCATGCCCTTGTTATTATGTCGATAATAGTCACTGTAAACCAAGCTACATGAATACTGTAATTCCAAATACAAATTGTGTTTGATAAGTAAGTAAATTTGTGTGGCCTGCAGGATCCCAAGATCTTGGACTCCAGCTCCCAGTCAGAGGACATTATCCAGTACCTTAGTGCACTTCTGGAGAAAATGGGGACACTTAATAATTTGGCATCAACATACAAGTCACACCAAAAGAACTTCAAGGTACTTTATAAATAAATAAATAAATAAATAAATAAATAAATAAATAAATAAATAAATAAATAAGTAAATAAATAAATAAATTTACAAACTTCACCAAAAAAGGCAGGGATGAGCCTCACGAAGCTAATGCCCCATTATGCGTTTCCAGCAAATATCCATACTCCCCCATGGAAGGTCATTGGAAATTCTGTGGGGGAGGCGGGACTCAATGGCCAAAGTTTTTAAAGGAAAGTAATCAACTGAAATTTCCAGAGGGGTGGGGTGGGTTGAAACCAAAAATAACCTTCTGTGCGGGAGGTATGAATATTTTCTGTAACAACACATTACGGGGACCCAATCGACATGCTTATCAACATATAGAGAAAAGATAACTGGATCATGCACACAAAACTTCAAAAAATACCAAGCAAAAACAAAGGCAAAAAAAGAAGCATTTCACAGTGACGCTTACATAGAAAGGTTAAACAGCACATCCTGTCGCCTAGACTAGAAATTGGACAACATACATGACATTTCACACATTCAAATAGTTTTAAAAATTGGGTGTGAGTCCACATCAAAAAAAGTTGTAGTGAGTGTCAAAATTACTGTCAACACTCGACTAACAACCGCTTTTATGTAAAGTTTTAATTAACCCATTCACTCCCAGAGTCAATTATGGAGACATGTAGTGTAGTTCTAACTTTTGAGTCTGTGGACGAAAACCCATGGTGTGACCATTCAAATGAAACCTCTTCAGCAGTACTTTTGCTTGGTACCATTTGTTCAAACTTTTGAGTCTGTGGACGAAAACCTATGGTGTGACCATTCAAATGAAACCTCTCCAGCAGTACTTTTGCATGGTACCATTTGTTTTTCAATCTTTTACATAATGAAATTTGGGATTTTTCTTGAGTTTTGATATTTGGCACTCTTGGGAGTTAAAGGGTTAATAAGCCATTTTCGTATTTAAAATTACTACATTGATACAGGTTTAGACTCGACCTGATGTAAAATATTCACAAATACCGGCAGAAGGTGCGTGAAATTTGAAAATTAAACAATAGACAGAGCTCTAAACAGGTCATCTTCTCGCCTGAATTTGTGAATATTTTACATCAGGTCGAGTCTAACCCTGTAAAATTGCGTCTTCAATGCTTTCATTCAGCGACCATAGGGAATTCAAAACTGGACTATTGCTAAGTGGTAATATTCCTGTGGTTGATGTACCCAAGCTCTTTACACTACGACATTACTGCTTCACCCCGATTGATCCCATTTATAGGTAACCACGTTAATCTGAAATTATTCCTTAGGTTGAGGTGGCTAAGTTTGAAGAACTTGAAGAAGTTCACGCAGAGCTGAAACTAAAGCAGTCACTTTGGAACTCACTTGTGGAGTGGGATGTGGTCAACGATGAATGGCTTGAGGTGGGTTGTTCTTATAAATGCATAGCGTGCATGGAGGTGCAAATTTGTGGCTGTCATGCAGGAGTGACAAAGCATCAAGCTCAGTGCTCGCATGTGAACCCCAAAATATACCATAGCAAAATTTTTGCTACCCTCCCTTTGACGTTTTATACAGTGTATCACCCTTTAGCATTAGGACAATCATTGGTAGAAACCCATAACTCAGACCTCATTAGAACTCAGGCTGTGACATGTTAAAGGCTTCTACGGCAATGTTAAATACAGTGTTGGTCCAACCCTAACTTTACCATTTTTTGATGCCCATGCCAACTCTTTAGGTGTCCTGGACTACAAGGTGTTACAATTAATTAATAAACACTTAATGGCTGATCCCGAGGGAAAAAGTGAATTTTGTTTCCCGAGAATCTCGATGTTTCCCGAAACGAAGTTGAGGGAAACATCGAGATTCGAGGGCAAACACAAGGCAGTTTGAAAAATGCACCGAGCACTCGAGGTAAACATCAATGGCATCATAATCATGCCACCTTTTGTCACGGTCTGATCACATGCGCTTACGGGCAACAGTGCACTGTTACTCTGTGATGCCAAAATTGTTGCCCGCTTTCGCAAATGTTGGCCGCTTGTGGACATTCTGCGGGAAACAGTTTGTTTGTTAGATGTGGCCATGAATCAATCAATGAACGCGCTTGTATTGAAAATAAAAACGCCAGCTATATAACAATTACCATTAATTACGGTGTTTTGGGCTGTAGCGATAGTCCTGAGGAGAACGTTGTTCCCTCTTTACATGGAAAACAGAGAAAGGGTGTTAATACAGGAGACTTGTAACTACTTAACACGCTAGCAACGTTTCATATAACATGCCTCATAAAACATTTTCTTTCCTTTCATATTCCTCACCAAAAAATATGTTTTAAAGATGAGCTGCTGGGTCTATGTTACATAAATTTAGGCGGTAATATAATGTCTTGATGTCAACTTGTTTTTCAGACCTCTTTTGAGGAGCTTAACCCAGAAACTCTAAGCAATCAAGTGATGAAGTATGCCAAGACGGTCATGCAGTTGGAGAAAGGTCTGCCACCCAACTCAGTGGTACCGATACTGAAGGAAAAGGTGGAGGGAATGAGACATAAGGTATTGGAACACAACGTACTGATCTCATAAGGTTTTCCAGTGTACCTACCACTTGGCATGAAAGTTTTGAATTTTTCTAGTTCTTCAATTTTTTGGCTCTTTGTAATATCTACTAAACAAAAACCAAAACGAATTACTCTGACAATCCAATGAACCAATCAGAACTTGAAGTAAATGGCGTAAACTTTTTTAGCCAATCACAAAGCGCAGAAATGCAAAACAAGCTAATCGCGAAATTGCTGTCTACGCTCAATTAAAAACTGCTCTAACAAGTTAACAATGTCAGACTCTCTGACCACTGTACAAGTTCTGTATATAGTTGAGTATTTATAGTTTCGTTTTTCATGAATTCAGTTGTTTCTGTTTGCATAAATAAGCTTTTAGCAACCAACAACTTTCTGGAATCGCAAAAATAAAATCTTGATCTCAAAAATGTTATCCCTGAAAACTAAGAAAGATATCTTTTATTTTAGCTGCCAGTTATTACAAATCTGCGTAACCCGGCTCTGAAGCCACGCCACTGGGAGCACATTCAGCAGATCTTTGGTTATCACTTCACTGAAGAAGAACCTTTAACGCTGGGACTTCTCAACAAGATTGATGCATTTGATCACACAGAAGCGATAGAAGAGGTGTCTGGACAGGCATCCAGTGAGGCCTCTCTTGAAGGAATCCTGAAAAAGGTGTGCTTGTCGAGATATAAGGACGATCTATATGATCAGAGAGAGAAAATAAGGTCAAACCAAAAAACAAATGAGAAGTGGTTCTTCATCTTGCTCAATTTAAACTCACAGTTCTTATTGGCATCGTTATTCCTTCTCCTTCCCACAAACGATGGGGTCTTAAAAGATAGGATGAGTCACCCGGCTTCCTTTCAGGCAAAAACAACAACAACAACAACAAACATTGCTATTGGACAGTATGGGAATAAATTTCCAAAGGAATAGTCTTCGCAATTGATGTTCATGTGTGGCCGTTTTTCTTCCAATTATTTGTTTTTGTTTGGGTTATTGTGAAATATAGAAATTTTGATGTTTTTAATGTTCAGTTGTATTTTAATTTATATCTGAAGTAAGTCTTTCTTTGTGCTCTAACTTTCTTCTCATACTTTGTTTTGCCATGTATTCATTTTGTAGGTTGAAGATTCATGGAAGCAAACAGAGTTCATTGTGTTACCCCACAGAGACTCCAAAGATGTATTCATTCTGGGAGGAATTGATGACATTCAGGCTTTGCTGGATGATAGCATGGTGAATAGACAATTCATTTGTGAAATTAATTAAACATCATCGCTATGATCATCTTCATCATCAGCATCATCAACATCATCGTCATCATCATCATCATCATCATCATCATCTTCATCTTCATCTTCATCTTCATCTTCATCAACATCAACATCATCATCATCATCATTATGATCACCTTCGTTATCATCGTCTCCATCATCATCGTCATCATTTTCTGATCGTCAATAGAGCGGTTTTCAATTATGTATCATAAAACCAAAACCAAAGTTATCACACTGGGCAATCATAAAAGATGCAGACAATCCAGTGAACCAATCAGAGCTCAAAGCAAATATGTGTAACAGGCGTTAAACGCTGGAAAACATGTACGTACAATTTAACATTGGTTTTGCTTCGGATTGGTTTAGAGAGTGTCGCAATAAACACTTAATGACTGGTCCCTCGGGAAACAGTGAATTTTGTTTCCCAAGAATCTCGATGTTTCCCGAGGGATCAGTCATTAAGTGATTTGTTATATAGCAACACAAAAAAACACAACACAACACAACACAGTTTGAAAAACGTGCCGAGCACTCGAGGTAAACACCAATCGCATCATAATCATGCCACCTTTTGTCACGGTCTGATCACGCGCGCTAGCGGGTAACAGAGTTATGTTACTTTCTGACGTCAAAATTTTTGCCCGCTTTCGCAAATGTTGCCCGCTTAGGACAATTGGCGGTAAACAGTTTTTTTTGTCAGATGCCTGTGACCATGAATCAACCAATCATCGCGTGCATTGTATTCAGAAAAACTCCAGCTATATAAGTTTTTTTTAACCAATCAAAAACATAACAATGCAAAACCAAAGTACATGTAACAGTGAAATTATTATTTTCGACACTCAATTGAAAACCACTCTGGCAGCAGCAGCAAAATCATTATCATTCACTGCCATCATGATCATCATCATCAGAAGTATGCCATCATCTGCAGCTGCGTCAAAACTATTCACAGAATTATCTTTGCTAGGTGAAGATGTAGAAGAACTATGATTTGTAACCTTTTTGCTCCATTTACAGATCAACATTTCCACCATTGCTGGTTCTCGTCATGTTGGTCCCATCCGACCAAGAGTAGAAGATTGGCAACGACAACTGCACCTCTTCAGTGAAACACTGGTGAGATAAATTCCCATGAAAATATTGGATATAGCCTCTTTTTGTGTACTTACAGTCATTATATAGCAGTTTTGAGTAAGATGTATATGTTAATCGTGTCACGAGCGTGGGACGGAAGACCTTAGATAACAACGGCCTGGACCACCTCGGACGCCTTATTGAGACTTATATAACGGAGTAACTGGTTAGCTTTCAGTTGAGGTTAGGGTTAGCAGTTTATATAGTTAAATTTTGGCCTAAACAACCCAAGAAGCTAGGTGATACACTGGTACGGTAGACTATGTAAGCCTAAGCTTAAGCCTAGCTGAGGTCACAGGTTCAATCCTGAGTGGGGATTTTAGATTTTCCTTTTTACACTTTACACTTATTGAAAATAAAATTCTAAGAGTCGACATTACGTTATATAATTCTTAATAAGTGTCCGAGGTGGTCCAGGCCGTTGTCATGTAAGGTCTTCCGCGTGGGACACAGAAAAAATATGACTCCCCAATGGGAATAGAACCCATGACTTTCATACACCTTTCACATGCTCTGACCACTGAGCTACAAGCGATTCGTAATGAGGTAGAACTGTTTAAATTAGCACTGTTTCCTTTTTTTTTCCCTTTTGGAAAGCAATGATCCTTTGTTGATTTTCTTTGTCGGAAATACAATTATTGAGTATGACATGCCAAATGCTAAAATACTTACAGAAATGGAAGAGACGGTTTTTAGTGACTTTAGTGGTGTTTTTCATGTTCTGTTTTAACTAATGTTGAATAACTTTTGAGGTTCTTGAGAAAATAATGATCTATAGAATAATGATCGTGTGCCATACTGAAGTAGGATTCAAGAATTTACTCATATTACTGACTTACTATATCTTTAATATCCAGGATGAGTGGATGACATGCCAGCGTAACTGGTTATATCTTGAGAGTATCTTCAGTGCACCAGACATCCAGCGTCAACTGCCTGCTGAAGCCAAGATGTTTCTCACAGTAGATAAGTCATGGAAGGAAGTCATGAGAAAAGTACACAGGCTACCCAATGCTCTTAGAGCTGCTACCCAACCTGGTGAGTCTCTTTTATCTCTTCAGTTAACAGCCACAAATAGAAGAACCTTTCGTTAATTAAATGGGCTGTGACTTCTTTGTCCCAAAAGTGCAATGGAAAGCCATTGAGCAATACATACTTTCCTGTGGTACTGTTTATTATGTTGTAGAATGTGGTCCTAACGTTTGAGTCTGTGGATGAAATCCTAAAGTGTGACCATTCAAATGAAAGCTATTGAGTAATACTTTCCTGTGGTGCTGTTAATTATTCTGTAAAAGGTGGTTCTGACTTGTGATTCTACTTGTGATTCTACAGTGTGGCAATTCAAATGAAAGCTATCAAACTGTACTTTCCTGTGCTACTGTTTGTTATGTTCTACACAGTGCTTCTAATGCAGAAACACAATCACAACGTCTGAGTAGTTGTAGGGTGCAATTAAGGTTACAGTGTACCTTCAGATCGAAAATTTATTGAAATTTTTTTTTGGCGTCAAAATAAAGTTTACAGAATAAACTTTCATCCAAAAACAAATTATCGAAAAATAGTGAAAATTGACGGAGTTATGACGGTATAACTTTTGTGGGCGGAGTTTGTTTATGAAGCGATATGTTTTTCTAAGCGCTGTTTTCTCAAAGTTAATTTTTCGCTTGTAGGGGACACTTTAAAGAGCTACAACTCAAAGGGAATTTGTTCGATTTTCCTCAAATTTGGACACAAGCTAGGCTAACATATAATCAACAAAAAAGTGTCGGCGAATTTCTTATTTCCGAAAACTTTTTCGTCAAGAGCCATTTCTGTGCGATCACTTCAATTTGTTTTCTCCCTTTTTCGAAAATATTCTGTAACTTTTCACTGCAATTGAATATGGGAAATCGCCGACACGTTTTTTAGCGCTTCGTGTCCGGAAACCCGAGAACAAATCAAATTAGCAAAATACAATAATCGCTTTGAGTTATAGCGTTTTAAAGCTGATTCGGACGTTCGAATTTAGACGTCGTAAAAAAATTCGACAATTCATTTTCTTACCAAATGGTTTCCATATTTAGATAGCCAGCTCTATAAGCTTTAATTTGATATCTGGGTTTAGGTATATTAAGTGTAATCTTAAGACGCTAGAGCTGTTATACTGGAGACACCCGCGAAGGTACACTGTAACCTTAAATGCAACCACCGGAAACTATTCATGATCACCTGATTTGTTTAGAGATCTTTATCCTCATAAAATAATTTCAAATAGGGGATACATCATTCACAAGACGTTTAACTTCGAAACTGGGATCCAAGATAATTTTTAAAAGAGGGTAGCTGGCTATCCATGCCCACCCTACTCCTGCCGCCCTCACGAGTACCTGCAATTGACTAATGTCCCATGCAGGAAGGAAATAATAATGATTTTAGACACTTTATTTTATAAAAAACCAGTGCTTGCCACAGGCACCTATGGTCCATGTGGCTTATTGAATCCATTGCACTGGACACCAACCTTTTACTTGAGTTTTGCCCCAACTTGTTTGTTACTTGTTTGCTTTAGTGGACTGGCCGACACCAACTTGAGCTTTTCTCTGATTTACTTCTCTTGTCTTTGTAGCTTCAATTATTTGTTACCAGTTTGCTTGAGTGGACTGGCTTCGCTCTCATTTACTTCTCTTGACTTTATATCTTTTCTTGTTTGTTTTAGGTTTGCTGGAGATATTTCAAAACAACAATGCCCTCTTAGACCAGATTCAGAAATGTCTGGAAGCTTATCTGGAGTCTAAATGCGTTATCTTCCCAAGGTACCTGTCATTGAACTTACCATAAAAGAGATTGTTGCATAGAATGCGAAAAAAAATCTGTGGTTGGAAGAGAGTGGTGTTAACAAAACGATGCCTCGATGATCAGTGTTAATTTTTGTTACAAAATTGATTATTTGGGAAAAATAAGCAACCGATATGAAATCCATGGATACCCGCAAATATGCTGAATTTAGTATTTAGCACTTCATTCACGTAATTCCTTCGCGCCAGACACTTTTTTTTTTAGCAAGAAGATAGCCTACGTGGCAGGCGTCGGGGGAGGGGAACTGGGGAGAGAAGGAAAGGACGCCTGCAATAAAGACTCCCTTTTGTCCATTTTGTTCATTCATCCGATTGGCTAATTCGCGCTGGTCGATAAACATATTAAATTCCTGCGTGAAGTCAGCCATGCGTAAAAGCGCGAGTCAGTTTCTGATTGGTGAACATATTGACAGTTCACATAATTTGGTTATCGGGAAATTGGTGGCGTAATGCGAATAGCCCGGTTCTTACAGCAGGCATTCCGTCCCTTCTCCTCAAATTCTTTTTCGCGCCACCTCCCCCCTTCCCGTTCTTGGAACTATTGCCTCTGATTGACACTGTTTTTCCTTGTTGTTATATTAGGTTCTACTTTTTGTCTAATGATGAGTTGTTGGAGATCCTGTCACAGACACGGAATCCTCACGCTGTTCAACCTCACTTGCAGAAATGCTTTGATGCCATTGCAAAGTAGGTTGCGCCCACTGTATTTCAAGGTAGATCTATGTAGCAGATACAAACTCATACAAGTCAAGGTAATTCAGTGGTCAGAGAACTTTGATTTGCTCGGTCCATTGTGTGCAGGGTTTAAGTCCTGGACTTGGTATTATAAGTGAGTTAATTATGTTTTTTTTTCTCTGAGTTCTCGAGTTTACTCTCAAAATATAATAAACAGCTAATCTAGTAGTTATTTTGACTCAATTTTGGCGGTTCTCTAACATTATGAAAGTCCAAGATGGCAGCCATTCCGAGTGATGCCGCAATTCCGCATCATGACATCACCACGTCATGTGACCTACCTTAACTGTCTTAAAGGCGAACCTGCGGTATAAAAGAGCAAAGCCCCACGTCGAATCTAATGCAAATCAGCAAGAACAATAGATTTTGCTCATTTGCATGAGATGGACAGCTAAGTCCAGCCGCCTTTTATATCGTGGGTTTGGCTTTAAACAGTTTTTGAGGTACTATAAACCCGGTAAGTTTGATAGCCATAGTTTTAATATTCCTGAAGTTATGGAAGGGAGGCGAACAGAATCTGTCCGATTCCAGAAGACCAAAAAAACCCCAGTCTGACTAGGGTTAAGGAAGCCAGAAAAAAGGTCTGTTTCAGTGGGATAATTATGCCCCCTGTCCCTCCCCCCTCCCCCCTCCCCCCTCCCACTGCCCCCGTAATTATTGCGAAACCGATTTAAGTGCATTTGCGAAGTCAAATACAACAACTTACACACTTGCAGCCTCTTGATTTGTCTAATATTAATTAAAACTTTGTAGACTTGAGTTTGGCACTGCTGCTCAGCCGCCTACAACACCTCAATCAGGAGCAGAAAAGCCAGTCACACCAACTGGAGACAGACGTGAGTACAACAACTTAGGTGTGACTGACCAGGGGCTATCAATAATTGGTGGGGAAGAGATGAAAGTATAGCTGGAGAAAGTTGGGGATCAAACACCAAATAGCCAGGAAAACTCCATGGCCCCTTTACTCTAACCCTTTAGCTCCCAAGAGTGCCAAAAATTAAAATTCAAGAAAAAGACCAAATTTCATTTTGTAAAATATTGAAAAACAAATGGCACCATGTGAAAGTACTGCTGAAGAGGTTTCATTTGAATGGTTACACCATAGGATTTCGTCCACAGACTCAAAAGTTAGAACTGCACTACATGTCTCCATAATTGACTCTGAGAGTGTAAGGGTCAAGGAGGTTCACGCCCAAAATGTTCCCACATACAGATTTGTTTAAAACGTGCCATGCAGTAAGGTAAAGATCAACTTTTGCCGAAAAGGCAAAAAGAATTGGGGGTCACCGTGCTCGTTTTCAAGATAAGACCTATTGAAGACTTTGCGTTTTTAGAAGCTTTCGTTATTTTAAGACGATCTTAGCTTACAACTATCAGCAATAAAAGAAGCTACATTAGTGAAATTTAGATCAGGTTAACATACTCAATTCAACGCAACTAAGTCTATTAAGTAAACTTTTGCAGCTGATGTCGTTCCTTGTGGTAGAATAGGCTTAAAAAACGAATACATATTAGTCTTGCTTGTCCACATTCGAAGAAAACTTTGGTCGCATGAGAGCAGAAAAGGTGAAATATTTGTAACTTCTCACATACAGATTTTTTTGTTTTTGTTTTGTTAAAATGTTGAAAATCAGGAAAGGAAGTGATCTACGGAAAGACGAATGGGGGTCAGCAAGCATCCAAGAGAGTAAAATCGCTGCTATATAAGTTCTCAAAGCGACCATCTTTTTGCCATGTTTGTTTACCTCTGACAATGCATGACGTATGCGTTACAGTATGTTTGCGTGACATGCGCGAAAAAATGCGCAGTAGCAATGGGCGCGAAAGTCCTTAAGTTTACATGTAGTTCATAAGGGGCTTACCATTTGTAAGAACTGGCCAGCCATGCTGGTTCTTTAATTTATGCAGATAGCCATCCTTATCAGTTCGATTCGTGTTTTTGACACAACCATCAACAAATGTGCACTAAATTAAAAGCACATTTCAACTTTGAAAACTAGCTTAGGTTTTTAAAATAATTTAAATAAACTATTTTAAAACTACCATAGTTTACTTGTTGGGTCTTCATTTTTGCTGTTCTAGTTTACGTAGGCTAGTTTTAGACTAGTTTAAGTAAACTAGTTTTAAACTAGGAGTAATCACAGGTTATGGAGACGCGTTGGAAGGAATTTCCGGCGGAAATGAGCCCCTGAAAAAAAAAAAAACAATAGGGGCGGCCATTTGGAAGACCGTCTACCAAAAAATCTCAAATTTTACTGCACATAAACCACAGGACAACCAACACGAAATTAGGATTGCGTTCTTCGAACGTGACTAGTTGGCTTCGACTAGTTCAAAATTAGTTTTATCATTGGGTCTTCATAGTTTGCTGTTCTTCCACCTTATTCCATTAACTTAAGATTAGTCTGTCTTAGCAATAATGTATTTTTATAATGTATTTTATTTTATTTTATTGCTTTTTTCTGCAGCTACCTCTGCCAGCAAGGCTGCTGAAACAAAGACTAACGACATTCTGGCTATGATCTCCCCAGAAGGAGAGAGAGTAGGGCTCACAAAGGCAAGAGAGGTTTTCTATATTTTGAGTTTAACCCTTTGACTCCCAAGAGTGCCAAAGAACAAAATTCTAGAAAAATTCCAAATTTCATTTTGTAAAATATTGAAAAATAAATGGTACCATGCAAAAGTACTGCTGAAGAGGTTTCATTTGAATGGTCACACCATAGTATTTCGTCAACAGACTCAAAAGTTAGAACTACAGTACATGTCTCCATAATTGACTCTGGGAGCGAAAGGGTTAAGTGTGATGTAAGCTATGTCGGCTACGCATGCCGACACCTTCACCAACGCATTGATGAACACAAGGGAACGGCATTTGGAAACCAACTCAAAGAGCAGCATGATATGGACCCAGATGACATTACGCAAAGCTTTAAGATTTTAAGAAAGTGCCAGAACAAATTTGACTGTCTTATTTTTGAAATGCTTTTATCAAAGAACTGAAGCCAACGCTAAACAAACAGTGCGATTCAATTCGCGCCAAATTATTTGTTCAGACTTTATATTTATATTTTTTTCCTATTTATTGTTGTTTTCATTGTTTCATTGTTTTATGCCCTTTTTAACTTCAAAATTTTTATCACTATTGTTGGCATATTTTATCACATTTATCGTCCGTGACATTCTTAACTGTTAAATAAGACATGTATAGCTAGATGCTAATTTTCTATTTTACTATCACTTGAAAATGACCTTGGAGAGGTCAAAACGTCGTGACTTTTTATCGTTCATTTTTATCACAAAATCTATTTCCAAGAAATTACTTATTAAGAGATGAAGCCTTCAATTTAGGTAAATAACTGACAAAGGACCGTGAACGAAAATGCTGCTGGTGTACGTAGGATCTAGAGAAGATCTAATCAGCCAAAAATAGGAATACAAATGAAGTAAGCAAGGCTGATACTATGTAGGAGACTTAACGCGACAACGACACGATAGAACCCAAACTGAAAGCCAAAACACAACCGTGCTATCACTACACCATGCTGACGAGACCCAGTCAGGTCGAAACAGCTGTCCACGGTTGCATTTTGGCTTTCAGTTTGGGCTGTATCATGTCGTTGTCGCATTAAAGTGCCTATCACCCTTAGAAAGATTTTTTCAGAATCAAGTCTTTGTACATTGAATAGTTAAATCGTAAAATATTTCTTGTTTTGTACGTCGTGTTAGTGAGTTATAGAGATTTGAATTTACAAAATGCTGTTTAGATGACGTCAACCCGGGAATCATTTATTAAAAAAACTACTTGTTTTCACCTCCAAGTATTATTTTTTTACGAATCAATTGACTATCCACAGTTTATTTTTAGTATTTATCAAATTAATTACCCTCAAGCTGTAAACTGCGCATTGCAAATTGGCGTAGAAATAATGGCAAATTCCCGGGTTGACGTCATCTAATTAGCATTTTGTAAATTCAAATCTCTATAACTCACAAACGCGACGTTCAAAACAAGAAATATTTTACCATTAAACTATTCAATGTACATAAAGTTGATAATGAAAATAACTTTCTAGGGGTGATAGGCACTTTAAGTGTTCTATGTAGTATCAGCCTTGCTTACTTTATTTTTAATTTAGGGCCTCTTAAATGCGCAAAGTTGTTGCCGAGCTTAGGGCGCTTGTCATTTGTCAGAACTGGCTGGCAGGCAGGCAAGTCAGTTAGATAATAGATACCAGAAATAAATAAAGAGGAATAGATAAACAGAAATAGATAATAGATAACAGGAAATGTTTACCAACAGGACAATGATAACCTTGCCTTTCTTTTTCTCCTTCACAGGGCTTGAAGGCCCGTGGTAATGTGGAAGACTGGCTGGGTAAAGTCGAAGAGTCTATGGTGTCCTCACTCAGAAGACTCGCCAAAGCTTCCATTGCTGATTACGAGAGCAGGGCAAGAGAAGAGTGGGTCACACTGCACTCTAGTCAGGTACTTATTAAAAATGGCAATAAAAATAAGGTAAAAGAATCAATTTTTAAAAAAAAAATGCAGCTCTCATTAGTGGTCTTTAGTACAAAGTTATGGATTAAATAAATTTCAGACATAGACAAGACTTAGTATACATCCGCCTAGTTGCATGTCAGTGTTCCATTTCAGGACACCAACATTTCAGGTGACATTTTAGGATCCCAGTGTTTTAGGATGTCCCAAATTTGATGAAACTTTAAAATGCCATAATTTATTTCTAAAAGGGATATGAAGCACACTTTGTGCATATCCAGAACGACTCATCTCACTGATGTGACATGTAAAATATATCAAAAGAAGAGTTTTGTGGTGTTCAAGTAGTTTACGTTTTAGAATTTTGATGATGTAACATGAAAACCAGCAATAACAGAAGAGATTGGGACACTTTACAGAAAAAAGAAATTATTGCCATACGTAGCTCGTATATGTATACAAAATGCATGAAGAGATTGCTTTCATAACTCACTTTCCACCTTGCCTGTGTTAAGTGTGTCAAGTGAGGGAATCCTTTTGATTTGCAGAGTCTTATTCTTTGAGGATAAATTGCTAACTATACACGTTTGTTACACTAGAGGTTTAACATTGTTAAAAAAAAAATTCATTAAAGAAGAAAGGTAAATCTCTACAACTGCAACTTCGATTTGCCAAATGAATACAAGCCCAGTTATTATGGCATCGACTAATAATCCATAAAAAGTCAGGACTTTGTTTAACACTTCACTCATTTACAAATTTAACATTTCTCATTTACAAATTTAACATTTCTCATTTACAAATTTAACATTTCTCATTTACAAATTTAACTTGTTGTGTTTGCGCAATCCTAATCTTGTGTTGGGTGTCCTGTGTAGTAGCCGGATTGAATACAGCTTTCCGCTGTTTCTCTGTTTCTTTGTTTCGACACCACTTTAGCCACCCCTCCCCCTCTCCTCACCCCTGACCCCCCTTTACCCCTGCCCCCTCCCCCTGACTCCCCCTGACTCCCCCATTTACCTCTCCCCCTCCCCTAACCCCCCTTTACTCCTGCCCCCTCCCTCTGACTCCCCTTTTACCCCTCCCCCCTCCCCCCTCCCCTCTGAACTCCCTTCCCTCTGACCTCCCTTTACCCATCTCCATGACCCCCCTTTACCACCCTGACTCCCCCTTTACCCCTCCCCCCTCCCCATGACCCCCCTTTACCCCTCCCCCTCCACCCTCCCCTAACCCCCTTTACCCCCTCCCCCTGACCCCCTTTACCCCTCTCCCGTCCCCCTGACTGCCCCCTTTACCCCCTCCCCCTGTCCTTCCCATTACCCTTGCCCCCTCCCCCTGACTCTTCCCTTTACCCCTCCCCCTCCCCCCTCCTCCGACGATTCTTTTGTTCTTTTCGGGGGCAAACCGGACGGAAACTGTTATCTACTTTGGCATCTCCTTGAACGTTTTCACCTACCTTCTTTTGTGCGAACGCATTTTGCTAATGGTTGACTACTACTAGTACGTAGTATTTTAGTTTGTAATTTTTTTCCTTCTCTGCAGGTTGTTCTGACAGTATCTCAGACCATGTGGTGTAGAGACATTACAGAATGCTTGCTTTCAGAAGGGGACAGATTAGAAGCAATGAAGGGAGCCGAACAAATGTGTGTCCAGGTATGTTTTTGATTATGCCAGGCTTCACAGTTAGTGATGTCTCAGGAGAGGTGAAAAATATAAAGAGAGAACTACAAAGGAGTGAGATAAGCTAAGATAAGGGTGGAGAAAAAAGTCAAAGGGGAGAGAAGGGGGAGAGGGAGGAGGTGGGGGAGAGGGGGGAGTGGAAAGAGGGGGAAGTGGGGGAGAGGGGGAAGTGGGGGAGAGGGAGGAAGTGGGGGAGAGGGAGAGAGGGGGGAGAGGGAGAGAGAGAGGAAGTGGGGGAGAGAGGGAAGTGGGGAGAGGGGAAAGTGGAAGAGAGGAGGAAGTGTAAGGGGGAAGGGGAAGTGGGGGAAAGGGGGAAGAGGGAGGTGAGCGAGGGAAGACAGGGTTTAAAGCAGAAAATGTGTGATGAAGGTAAAAAAAGAAGGAGGGACAAGAGAGGGAAAAGGAGATGGAGATGTAATTTTGATGTTGTTTTTCTTTCAACTTAGAACCTAAATAAGCTTGCAGCTCTGGTTCGTGGAGAGCTTCCCAAACTGACAAGAAACATTCTTTGTGCTTTGATCACCATTGATGTGCATGCCAGGGATATAGTCACTGGAATGGTGGAACATCAGGTCAGAAGAACAATCGTAATAATGAGCTAGTTCCTTAAATGGGGCGCTGTCACGCAATAATCATTGCCGAAACATGTTATGCACAGAATAGCCACAGAATGGTCTATTCAAATACACTAGTCAAAAATGTAATCATGGCTGTTTTTTACTGTTGCAGGTTGATAATGTGAATAGCTTTGAGTGGGTGAAACAGCTGCGCTATTACTGGGACCCAGACCTGGACAACTGTGTTGTGCGCATGTCTAACTCCCTGTACATATATGGTTATGAGTACCTGGGTGCTTCAGCTCGCCTGGTTATCACGCCACTAACAGTAAGACGTTTTATACTCTTTTTTATTATCATGGTTGAAGTGTATAAACATACCAGCATTCATAGATACGCACTTTGCACCAGTTAAAGCGGCCATGACGTTATTTTCAATAAGCAAGAATGAAAATTTGCATCAATAGAAACGTAAAAATACTCTAAAATTGCTCTTATATGACACTGGAAATATAAACAAAATAACTTTTCTGCACAAAAGTTATCTTTAGGCCTTTACACGGCAAGAAGATGCATTTATCCACATTGCGAACAATAAAGTTCATTTCCTCTGGTTACTGATGGCTAGGTTGAAATGAATTGCAACTTTTAAAAATGGGCCACATTTTTAGAGTTCTTACCTCTCCCTTTGATAATTGACCTGATATTTTCCGCTTGGTTTACTAGGAGCATTTCATGTAAAAGCAAACTTTTTACCCTCAAAGCACTATCTCCATGACATATCCCTTTAATTTCCTTGTGGCTGATTATCAGTTAAGTAATGCTCCACATAAGAAATATAGTAAACTTCATTGTTCTGCGGCATTGGCTCTTTCCCACATAGAATATCTTTGTTTTCAAGTATAGAGGAGAGGCTGATGGTTCATAATTATGTTTCAGTATAAAAATAAAGAAAATCCATTTGCGTGAATTAAATTTCAGGAAATGTTCGTGCTTAACCAATCAGAATAGCAGAAGACAATAGCTAATAATTCTGAACTTGCATGTTGTGCGATTAGGTCTCAAATTACTTGAAACCTTAAAAAAAATAGACAAAATGCGCCTGGAATCTTCACTTCTTAGCAGTTTTTGAGTCTAGGCCAATGAGATCACTAGTTGTAACAATAAAAAATGTTGACATTCCATCGTGCATTGCCGTTCAACGCTATCCTTCTTATGCGGATCATTACTTAAGCCACAAGAGTACCAAAGATAAAAATTCATATAAAATCCCAAATTTCATTTTGTAAAATATTGAAAAACAATTGGAACCATGCAAAAGTAATGGCGAAGAAGTTTCATTTGAATGGTCATGCCATAGGATTTCGTCCACAGACTCAAAAGTTATAACAAATGGTACCATGCAAAAGTACTGCTGAAGAGGTTTCATTTGAATGGTCACACCATGGGATTTCATCAACAGACTCAAAAGTTAGAATTGCTTTACATGTCTCCATAACTGACTCTGGGAGTGAAAGGGTTAAAAGATATATTTATTATCTTTGTTGTAGGATCGCTGTTACTTGTGCTTGATGGGCGCCTTACAGCTTGACCTGGGAGGAGCACCTGCAGGGCCTGCTGGGACAGGAAAAACCGAGACCACCAAGGTAAACCAATAACAACTAAGTTTAAGGGAAGTGGTCATAACAAATATACTTGATGTTACTTTAATATTCTGTGTACATGAAGCATGCATTGCTAGTAAGACTGCACAGGGAGGTTTGAATCGTTTTCACAGTTTCTTCACCTGATAGAAATGGGGTTATACCAACAAGACATCATCTTTTTCGGTGGGGGAGGGGTGGGGTACATCATAAAGAGACCGCCAGTCGTTTTGTAAAATGGTGGGTCCTGTCCGAGTACCATAGTTCTGACCTTTTCTCTTATGTTGAATAACCATGTATCCAAGTATACAACACGTAAAGCCCCAGCAAACAGCTGCTCCATAACTCCAGATTTGCCGGTTCTGTTGTGAATGTCCTGTCGTCATTAGTAAGCTTAAGAAGCCACAATAGCAATGCCAACGAAAACGTCACTTGAAAAAGAGAATGCACGCTCTTTTAAACTGAGTACTTTGCAATTGTTCCACGTTGTTTAATTTGTCTACTGTGACTGAATTGTCCAGAAACTGAATTCGTAGGGACGCTGTGTGTTCACTTTCTCCATAAAACCTATAATTACATCATTTGAGGTTGTTGTTTTGCAGGGAACGGCAAAGAATTGTACCAAATTGTAAAAGGCATATTGTTCTTGCTCTTTTTTTAACCTGTTGTTTTTTGTCGTCACTGTCGTGGTTGCTTCAGCTCCCTGTTAGTCATCCCAGAACCCATGCAGCCCACCACTAAGAGGATTTATGAACATGGCCTGATCTTCTTAACAGAAGGACGAACACTATATATTTATTACTCATGTCATGAATGTGCACTTCCGGTTCATAGCTTTGCCATATACACTTCCGGTTTCTAGACTTCCGGCTACTCTCACTTCCGGTTCTGAACAATAACGTTAGCAAAACAGCATTACTGAAGTGTCACGACACCGTCTCCTACAACCCTTGTTACATTTCTAATGTTCACGTTAGGTATATATAACACTCGGAAAAATCACTGGCTTCCTTGTGGAACAGCCTTCATTTATAAAACATTCAACAGTAACAACGTGGTTTGCAGGAACGATGGGAAGCGAATTCCCACATCCAGGTTGTGATCCCCCTTCATATACGTCAATCCTAAAAATGAGGGGTGGTCAGTGACATTTTTAGGACTAACGTATATGAAGGGCGTCACAACCTGGATGTGGGAATTCGCTTCCCAGGAACGATGACTGAATGAAAGGAGTAACTCTTTTCCATGTCGGACATCTTCTTATCTTGTTTAAAATATAACATAAAACGTTCTTACTCATCCGCATGAGTATACGCAACTTGGAGCCACTTGTTCACATAAAAACCAACACTTCTAAACTCCAATTCGATCTGAAAACAGTGGATAAAGAGCCACCCTGTGGATGTGCCATTGCAAATACCCATTTATTGCGGGCGACCAGAGGAGCCTGCAATCCTAATTTCAAGGTTGCTATTACGCATGCTATTACGTTGCTATTATGCAATACCACATTTTGACGTCTTCTGTAATCTATAACTGAACAGACATGGCCAAATGGAATCTATTTGTTTTATACAATTAACGGAAAAGTAAAAAGAGTAAAATTACGAACTTGCCTCGTAGCGCTCGACTGTTCGAAGATTTGTTTCAGTTCAGCTATTTTTCAAGTCGCCAAGAACATTTTTCGTTTTAGTTTCTTCTACTTCTTCTTGCACGTAAACAGCTCCTGCTAAACATTTTTCGAGGCTTTCACTTGCTCAATCCAGACTAATATCGCAAACATTTTTAAAACTGTGCGCCATGTTGGACAAAACAAAGCAAACAATTTTTCTATGACGTCAGCCGTGCGTCTGTACTCTGATAGATCATAGGCAATGACCAATCACAGAGCCTGTAGTATTCAGTTCATTGTATAAAATGGCATATACAGTGTTGGTTTTCTTTACAGGATTTAGCCAAGGCACTGGCTAAACAGTGCGTTGTGTTCAACTGCTCCGAAGGACTGGACTTCAAGATGATGGGACGGTTCTTCTCTGGATTGGCTCAGTCAGGGGCGTGGTGCTGTTTTGATGAGTTCAACAGAATTGACATTGAAGTGCTGTCTGTTATTGCACAACAGCTTCTCACCATCAGAAATGCTAAAGTGGCAAAGGTACATGTACATTAGTACTGTCTGTCGGTTGTTGTTAAACTCGTGTTGGGCCTTTCGCTCCAAAGAACGATCACAATCAATATGTAAGAAAATCCCAACTTTTATGTTGTGAAATACTGAAGAACAAACTAATATACCATTGGGAAGTACTGCTGAAGAGCTTTTATTTGAACGGTTACACTGAAGGATTTCCACCTTGTACAGCATAATAAGCAACACCTCGTTAAAGTACTGAATGAAGCGGTTTGAGTGTCGAAAGTATAATTGTGATTGCTTTCCTTGGTTTTGCATTACTACGCTTTGTGATTGGCTAAAAAATCTTGCGCCACTTATCAACCAATCAGAAGCAAAATTAAAGCCAATCGTGACCTGTTTTCCCGCGCTTGGCACCCGCTACATGTATTTGCTTCAAGTGCTGATTGGTTCATTGGATTGCCAACGGCTGTTGTGATTGGTCAGAGTTATGACTTTGGTTTTGGTTTTACAACACTCAAGTGAAAACCGATTGAATGGTCACACTTTAGGCATTTATCCACAAACATAAAACGTTAAACGAAAAACGTTAGTAACCCATGCCATCAACATGTAAAGGTTTGATTGAATTGATTATTCTTTTATATGCATGTTAATTAGCCCTCTTGGCCTCATTTTCACTTGAAAATTCTTTTGTATTTTACACATGCTGACGAGGCCAGTAGGGCTAATTTGCGTGGATGTAAAAGAATAATAAAAAAGCCGCAATTTTGGAATAAGTTGTATAGAGGTGTCCCTTTAATAGAGGTGATAATTGCAAACTAAATACTAGAAATACGTGTCTCGCAGAATCTCGCGAAGTTCAGGGGAGGGTGCACCGCAAACTTTTGTGACAGGGGAGGGAAAGATGGAATTTCTCTTTTAACTGGAGAGGTTGGGTTGCATAGCCACAATGGCCTCGAAATTTGAAGTTAAGAAATTGTCGTTCCCAGTCGCTCACCACACTGGATGACGTTAATTGGAGCGGCTTTGTCATTATTTTGTTGCTAAGCAACTGCAGGACACCAACCCGATACATCTTTTAAGGTAACCCGAGATTCTACCGCCCTAAAGCGACAAATTTATGAGTGTGTCCGCTTAAAGTTACAGTGTACCTTCGCGGGTGTCTCCAGTATAACAGCTCTAGCGTCTTAAGATTACACTTAATATACCTAAACCCAGATATCAAATTAAAGCTTATAGAGCTGGCTATCTAAATATGGAAACCATTTGGTAATAAAATGAATTGTCGAATTTTTTACGACGTCTAAATTCGAACGTCCGAATCAGCTTTAAAACGCTATAACTCAAAGCGATTATTGTATTTTGCTAATTTGATTTGTTCTCGGGTTTCCGGACACGAAGCGCTAAAAAACGTGTCGGCGATTTCCCATATTCAATTGCAGTGAAAAGTTACAGAATATTTTCGAAAAAGGGAGAAAACAAATTGAAGTGATCGCACGGAAATGGCTCTTGACGAAATAGTTTTCGGAAATAAGAAATTCGCCGACACTTTTTTGTTGATTATATGTTAGCCTAGCTTGTGTCCAAATTTGAGGAAAATCGAACAAATTCCCTTTGAGTTGTAGCTCTTTAAAGTGTCCCCTACAAGCGAAAAATTAACTTTGCGAAAACAGCGCTAAGAAAAACATATCGCTTCATAAACAAACTCCGCCCACAAAAATTAACCGTCATTTCTCCGTCAATTTTCACTATTTTTCGATAATTTTTTTTGGATGAAAGTTCATTCTGTAAACTTTATTTTGACGCCAAAAAAAAATTTCAATAATTTTTCGATCTGAAGGTACACTGTAACCTTAATGGAGGCATCCCAAAATAAAGGTTACACTGAACTGAGATTTAGAAACGGAAATAAAAGTGGTGCAAAACGTGTTGTCTACCTTTCCTTGTAGTTTAAGGTTATATTTAAAACTTACCTCCATTTCATTATAGGCATCACGCTTTATGTTTGAAGGCCGTGAAATCAAACTGGTTCCGAGCTGTGCAGCATTCATCACTATGAACCCTGGATATGCTGGGCGTACGGAGCTGCCGGATAACTTGAAAGCTTTGTTCAGACCAATGGCTATGATGGTGCCAGATTATGGTTAGTACAATGGCGTCTTCTGTTAATGACTGCTGTTGTGTTGTACAAATAAAGGTTGTTGTTGTTCTTGTAGTGTTCTAGATACACCAAAAAACAAGAGGGTACACAATTTAAATACATGAACAGAAATGATTTTACATTTGCGTTACATTGGCATCACATTTGCGTTGCACTTACATGACGTTTGCATTACATTTGCGTTACATTTGTGTTAAATTTGCGCTATATTTGCGTTGCATTTGCGTTACATTTGAATCACATTTGCGTTACATTTGCATTACATTTGCAGCACATTTGCATCACATTTGTATTACATTTGCATCACATTTGTATTACATTTGCATCACATTTGTATTACATTTGCATCACATTTGTATTACATTTGCATCACATTTGTATAACGTTTGGGTTACATTTGCATCACATTTGCACCACATTTGTATTACATTTACATCACATTTGTATTACATTTGGGTTACATTTGCATCACATTTGGGTTACATTTGCATCACATATGACATTTATATTACATTTGCATCACATTTGTATAACATTTGGGTTACATTTGCATCACATTTGCATCACATTTGTATTACATTTGCATCACATTTGTGTTACATTTGTATCACATTTGCACCACATTTGTATTACATTTGCATCACATTTGTATTACATTTGGGTTACATTTGCATCACATTTGCATCACATTTGTATCACATTTGCATCACATTTGTATTACATTTGCATCACATTTGTATTACATTTGCATCACATTTGTGTAACATTTGGGTTACATTTGCATCACATTTGCATCACATTTGTATTACATTTGCATCACATTTGTATTACATTTGCATCGTATTTGCATCACATTTTTATAACATTTGTGTTACATTTGCATCACATTTGTATTAAATTTGCATCACATTTGTATTAAATTTGCATCACATTTGTATTACATTTGCGTGACATTTGTATTGCATTTGGGTTACATTTGCATTACAATTCCCCTTCTTGCTGGTGAAACGGTAAAATATCACAAAGTTATAATTGCTGTTTGATAAAGTACCTTTGCTGATTCCTTAATTCTCATGACGTCTCTGATGATTAGTCATTGATATTACAGGGAGAAATTTTGTTATGATCTCTTCAAACTCAAGTGATACTATTGTATTAAGTTGAACACTTTTCTTGTCTCTCTAGCCTTGATCGCTGAAGTCATTCTATACTCAGAAGGCTTTGAATCGTCCAAAAACCTTGCCCGTAAGATGGTTCAGATGTACCGCCTCTGCAGTGAACAGCTCTCTCAACAGGATCATTATGACTTTGGTATGAGAGCTGTCAAATCTGTGCTTGTCATGGCTGGAGCACTTAAGAGGGGAAATCCTAACCTCAGTGAAGACATTGTGCTCATCAGGGCTCTCAGAGACAGTAACTTACCCAAGTTTCTTAAACAAGACGCTGAGCTTTTCAGAGTAAGTCGAGCAAAGACTTAGGCTGTGTTTTCTTGGGGAAAATCCAAATCCGGATTCTTGAATCCAAAAAATTGATTTTGTGTTTTTTTTTTTCTTTCTAAAATACAAAAACGGATCATGAGTCCGTTAATTCTAAATCTAAATCGGGACTTTTGAGATTCGCGAGTGTTTTCTTTTTCGGGAATGGATTCCAAAAAAGTACATTTGACAAACGATCATTTGTGCCACTTTACTCGTTCCGTTCGCTGTTTTGTTTCTTTCGCGATTTCATCGCCAATTCAGGAAAGATTTAAGGTGACTCGACCCAGTTTTTTTGGGGGGGTATCATCCTACTTTGAAGCTCTCTGGTATCCCCACCTTTACTTTTATCATAAGTCTATCACATAGAATGGATAACATATAGATCAATCTACAATATAATATAAAATATTTGACGATCGGAGTAAATGTCACGTGGTTATAATGCCACGCCCCTTTGAGGTCTGAGTCGAAAATCTGCTGTTACCGGCATTTTTTCGTGGAAATCTCTCGGCTACACATAGTGCGCATTAGTGCCTTGCGCTGAGCAGAGTTTCACCAACATCGCAAAGACCCAATTCGAGAAATTCAGTGGTTTCCAAATTTAGGTCATAATTTAAGCGAAAATGATAAGCAAACTTTACACGATTATATCCAATAAACTATGAGACTTATCCCTTTATTTTGGGGATCGTTATAACAGATGAGTCCTTGCAAGTCAGCAAAAAGCTTTAGGGCCTTGTAAATGCGCGCGATTTCGAGCAAAGGAAACATATAGAAATTATAGTTTTAGCTATTTGTTGACGTTTGTCAGCGTTTAAGAGTCCTTCTCACGAAAAAAGCATTTTCTTAAAAATTCGTAGTTTTTTTTTCCTTCAAATTTTTCAGGGCCACAATTGATTAACTAACTGCCCGGATTCTGAATTTCATGGTCATTGAAAAACTGTGACATTATCTTCTATAAGCCCAAAGTTGAGTAAACATTGAAGATTTTTAGCGTTTTGGCTGAGTTTGTGCTCTGGGAGTTGTCTATTGTTTCTAGTCTGTCATTATACAGCATTCTTGTTCAGCACGCGTTCAATGACTACGCTTGGCTGACTTCCGAATGCTCACCGAGATATGGTAATTAGTATGAAAAAATAGAAGGGATTCCCGTCACATAACGTCTGCAGCCAGGAGTGTACATCATGCCGAGAATTGATTAAAAATCATGCGTTAAACCTCTATGATGTATCACGCGATCGCCTGTCTCAGGCCGTACCAAAATTACCATATCTCGGTGAGCATTCGGAAGTCAGCCAAGCGTAGTCATTGAACGCGTGCTGAACAAGAATGCTGTATAATGACAGACTAGAAACAATAGACAACTCCCAGAGCACAAACTCAGCCAAAACGCTAAAAATCTTCAATGTTTACTCAACTTTGGGCTTATAGAAGATAATGTCACAGTTTTTCAATGACCATGAAATTCAGAATCCGGGCAGTTAGTTAATCAATTGTGGCCCTGAAAAATTTGAAGGAAAAAAAAACTACGAATTTTTAAGAAAATGCTTTTTTCGTGAGAAGGACTCTTAAACGCTGACAAACGTCAACAAATAGCTAAAACTATAATTTCTATATGTTTCCTTTGCTCGAAATCGCGCGCATTTACAAGGCCCTAAAGCTTTTTGCTGACTTGCAAGGACTCATCTGTTATAACGATCCCCAAAATAAAGGGATAAGTCTCATAGTTTATTAGATATAATCGTGTAAAGTTTGCTTATCATTTTCGCTTAAATTATGACCTAAATTTGGAAACCACTGAATTTCTCGAATTGGGTCTTTGCGATGTTGGTGAAATTCTGCTAAGCGCAAGGCATTAATGCGCACTATGTGTAGCCGAGAGATTTCCACGAAAAAATGCCGGTAACAGCAGATTTTCTACTCAGACCTCAAAGGGGCGTGGCATTATAACCACGTGACATTTACTCCGATCGCCAATTATTTTTATTATGTTGTAGATTGATCTATATGTTATCCATTCTATGTGATAGACTTATGACAAAAGTAAAGGTGTGGATACCAGATAGATTCAAAGTAGGATGGTAACCCCCCCAAAAAACTGGGTCGAGTCACCGTAATTGCATATATTTTGAAAATAATATGTTGAAGCAGGGAAAAAGAACTCAATAAAGCATTAGCCAAACGTTTTTTTTTTTTTTTCACGTAAAATGATTCGTTTTCGGATTTCGTTTTCGGTTTTCGTAGTCTAAGGGATGCTTTGGTTTGTTCTAGGAAAATTTTAAAAAGCTCAAATACGACCGACACTACTTAGCTGATGTTGTAGAATGCAGAATTGATGATTGCTGAAAAATTATAAAAATGTGGCTGCTTTGATTTGACGTGAAGTTATCGTAAAGGAACAAAGGAAAGTTCAAGTTGGATGAAAGAACACCCTGTTCCTTTTTTTTTTTTTCAAAGGGGTTAGGGATAGGAAGCACAATGAACTCCTGCTACAAGAGATACCTTTGTTACAATCTGCTGGTTTTCTTGAGGGATTTGATTTGTATGCGTTGCAAATGTATGCATTTATTCTACCTCACAAGCTTTTGTTCTGTTTGTCTTCAGGCCATTCTATCAGATCTTTTTCCCGGGAAGGAGATTCCAGATCATGATTACGGCAAATTACAAGCCACCATCGAAGAATGTTTGATCAAGAAAGGTTGCCAGGTAATGTGGCACTTCAGGGCCCAGTTGTTCTAAAGCCAGTGAACGTTAATCTGCGATTAAGGTTTCGTTCCTTTTAACTAATCCATATAGGGACAAACCACTCTTATTTTCAGGAGGAGGTGGATCGTTCAGATTGGTATCGAAATCGGGTTTCAGATATATGCGTTCCATTAACCTATTCAGCCTGGGCTTTTTTTGAGTTCCTGAGCGTCGTAACTTCAAGAACACTAAAGCTATGACAATGAAACCTAGAGGGTACATAGTGCGTCCAAAAACTGTCTCCTTTGCGGTCCCTTATATGACGTGGTTATTAGGTAATTAGTTATACGGCCGCCATCTTGGATCCGCCATCTTGGATTTCTGAAATTTTTTAAAACCTCTTAAAAACCGTCCAAGTTGACTCAGAATTAATCAAAACCAATGAATAAACGCTAAATGGCGTAAAAATATAACAGTTATACCAAAAAAACATTGTTTTTCTTCATTCAAAAGTACAAATATGCAAATTTAAAAAAAACATGGCTGTCAAAACCTTGTTGCCATGGACACATCAAGTCACGTGATCAATAAATTGTCATTGTTAAAAAGCTCGCTTAAAAAGAAAAACAATAAATTATTTACAAGATGTTTTAAAAAGCTGAAAACGTTACAAATAAAAATCAACAAAGTTTACAAAGTCTAAAAAACATCTACCAAAAAAAAAACTGTAAAAAAAAACTTGTAAAAAAAATCTACAAAGTTTACAAAGGAAACTCATCCGTTATGTTGAATGTCTGTTAATTGTCGCTTCTATTATATATTTTGTTCAGCTTGTTCCATCAATGGTGAAGAAGACAATTCAGCTGTATGAGACCATGATCGTTAGACACGGTGTGATGACTGTTGGTCCAACAGGAGGCGGAAAAACAACAAGCTACGAAGTAAGGAAATCATCAAATCCTTCACTAGCAAGCGCAGCCATATTTCCTAATTTCATTCTGTAAAATGCTGACAAACAAACAATGCCATAGGACAGTACTGCTCAAGAGCTTTCATTTGAATCGTCACACTTTAGGATTTCATTCACAGACTCAAAAGTTAGAACCACCTTGTACAGTATAATAAAGAGTACCAAAGGAAAGTATTGCTCAATAGCTTTCAATTTAATGGTTGCACTGTAGGATTTCATCCACAGACTCAAAAGTTAGAACCACCTTGTACAGTATAATAAACAGAACCACAGGAAAGTATTGCTCAATAGCTTTCATTTGAATGGTCACACTGTAAGATTTCATCCACAGACTCAAAAGTTAGAACCACTTTGTACAGCATAATAAACAGCACCACAGGAAAGTTCTACTCAGTAGCTTTCATTTGAATGGTCACACTGTAAGATTTCATCCACAGACTCAAAAGTTAGAACCACTTTGTACAGCATAATAAACAGCACCACAGGAAAGTACTGCTCAAGAGCTTACATTTGAATGGTCACACTTTAGGATTTCATCCACAGACTCAAAAGTTAGAACCACCTCGTACAGTATAATAAACAGAACCACAGGAAAGTATTGCTCAATAGCTTTCATTTGAATGGTTACACTTTAGGATTTCATCCACAGACTCGAAAGTTAGAAACACTTTGTACAGTATAATAAACAGTACCACAGGGAAGTACTGCTCAATGGCTTTCATTTGAATGTTCACACTGTAAGATTTCATCCACAGACTCAAAAGTTAAACCACCTTGTTCTGGTAATTGGAAAAAAAAAAGAAAAAAAAAAAAAAGAAAAAATCCACTGGTTTCGGCCAGGCTCGAACTGGCGACCTTCTGCGTGAAAAGCAGACCTGATAACCACTACACTACGGAACCAAACACGGGTGTCCAACCGTATATTTTAGTGTTATGAACAATGACAGTACCACAGGGAAGTTCTCCTCAATAGCTTTTATTTCGATGGTCCACGGTTTAGGATTTCATTCACAGATTCAAAAGTTAGAACCACCTTGTACGACATAATAAACACTACCACAGAAACACTCTTCTTCGTGCTTGTTCTATTGCATAAAATATTGAGACATAAAGTAACAAGTTAATAAGTCGTTATAGAGCGGTTTTCGACTGAGTGTCGTAAAACCAAAACCAAAGTAATTACTCTGACCAATCACAGCAGTTGTAAACAATCCAATGAACCAATCAGAGCTCGAAGCAATTACATGTCGACGGCGCCAAGCGCGGGAAAACGCGTGCGAGCAAGTCACGATTGGTTTTGGTTTTACTTCTGATTGGTGGAGAAAGTGGCGCGAGATTTTTTAGCCAAACACAAAGAGTAATGCAAAACCAAAGCAATTGTGTAATTACTTTCGATACTCAATTGAAAACTGCTCTAATAACATCATTCCGGTTAGCACTTGCTACATAAGTTAATTGTTTGTAGGCATTTACTTACCGTGAATTTAACGTCCTATTTCAACAGGTGCTTAAGGACACTCTGACAACATTACATGAAGAAGGAGACGATAATCCATACTACCAAAAAGTGCGCACCTATGTTCTGAATCCCAAGGTAAAACCATCAGCTTGTTATACATTGTTGAACGCAGATTTTGAACACAATTTCAAACTTTTTAAACCGTTCCTAGTTCGTATAAAACCCTGCAAAAATGGTACTCATTTTGCACTGCATGACAAATGGCAAGAACTGCTAAACTATCACCCTCACTTCCAAATCGGCGACAATACAAATTGATTGCAATATAGACTGGGCGAACCTGTGGAATATACCCTAACCATCACAGCTTTGAAACTATTGGGAAAAGGTTTATTACGCGTAGTATTTTATTGTTAAAGTGCACATGAAGTGAAATTTCAATACGGTTTGTTTTAGGGTTTTATGTTCTTTATATCACCTTTATTTCATTTTCAATCAGTTTTCTCTTTTGCGTGAAAAGGATGCACTATTTTTACCAGTCGTTTTACTCCACCGTAAAACGACTGACGCGCTCAGTTGTAAACACAGTAATGACGTCACTAGAACCCAGGTCCTTGTCTTATACGCCCACCTTGCGTCACTTGTTAAAGTGTTCTGTCTTTGCTGTCATAGGCTGTTAGCATGGGTGAGCTGTATGGTGAGATAAACAAGCTGACCATGGAATGGAGGGATGGACTCATGGCTATCACAGTCAGGGTCTGTGTTCAGGTAGGAAATGCTATGGCGTATGTGAATTTGGCCCGATCAAAGCAACCATAACTACAGCAAGAGTTGACCTTGCCGATAGGTTAACACTTGTTTACATATCTCAAACTGATCGAGTCTCTTCTTACCCCTTTTCCTCCCAGAGTCAATTAGGGAGACATGTCGTGTAATGCTAACTTTTGAATCTGTTGAGAAAATCCTATGGTGCGACCATTCAAATGAAACCTCTTTGGCAGTACTGTTGCATGGCACCATTTGTTTTTTCAATATTGTACAAAATGAAATTTGGGATTTTCCTTGAGTCTTGATCTTTGGCACTCTTGGGGGTTAAAGGGTTAAATTCGTAGGACAGAACACTTTGTCTATTAGGCTCATCACATTACGTCTATTGTTTACCCCTTCCCAGACTTTTTAGTACCACCTCCCTGTTGATCTGGTCTTTGTTTTCTAAACAGGACACAGCTGTTTCGGCCCTAACGCAACCATAACTAAGTGTTGACCTTTCCATTAGGTTAACACTTGTTTCCATGTCTCAAACAGAGTCTTTTCTTAAATTCTTAGGACACAAACCTTTGTCCATTAGGCTCAGCACATAGCTCATGGATTACCTCTATTGTGTACCACCCCTCCCCCCCCCCCTTCTCCCCCCTCTCCCCCCCCCCTCCTCTTTACCCCTAAAACAGATTGGCCCCCTTTGAGTAGACGTGTTATGACCACCTTCCTGTTGACCTGATGTCTTTGTTTTCTAAACAGGACACAACTGTTTGGACCCTAACGCAACCATAACTACAGCAAGTGTTGACCTTGCCATAAGATTAACACTCATTTCCATGTCTCAAACTGAGTCTTTTCTTAAATTCTTAGGACACAAAACTTTGTCCGTTAGGCTCATCAGATAGCTCATCGGATTACCTCTATTGTGTACCCCCCCCCCCCCCCCCCCCCCCCCTCCCGCTCCCCTTACCCCTACCAGAGATTGGTTCCCTTGAGTAGACGTGTTATGACCACCTCCCTGTTGACCTGATGTCTTTGTTTTCTAAACAGGACACAACTGAAGATCACAAGTGGATTGTGTGTGATGGACCTGTGGACGCTTTATGGATTGAAAACATGAACACTGTCCTGGATGATAACAAGATGTTGTGTTTGGCCAACAGTGAGAGAATCAAGCTTAACAACACCATGCACATGCTGTTTGAGGTGCAGGATCTGGCTGTTGCCTCTCCTGCTACTGTCAGCAGGTATCATGTCTGTCCAATTGAAAATTGTGTACAGTCAGTTAGTCGACTTGTTATTGTAGCCAGATTTGAAAAATGATTCCGAATGTTTTGTAAAATCAGTCTCCAATGAGCTAACTGGTGAATAGGAAATGCTCTAAATAAAATATTTTTCACACCTTCGGACCCTCCCCTCACCTGCTCCACCGATCTCCAACCTCCTGCGTCAACTCCCCACCCTCCCCTCCCCCCTGCGTCAACTCCCCACCCTTCCCTCCCCCCTGCATCAACTCCCCACCCTCCCCTCCACCTGCGTCAACTCCCCAACCTTCCCTTCCCCTGCGTCAACTCCCCACCCTTCCCTCCCCCTGCGTCAACTCCCCACCCTTCCCTACCCCCTGTGTCTACTCCCCACCCTCCCCTCCCCCTGCGTCAACTTCCCACCCTTCCCTCCCCACTGCGTCTACTCCCCACCCACAGATCCTCAAGGTCTCGGAGTCTCGGATACTTTTGTCAAGCATTCTCATTCTTCATCCTTGTTTGTTGTTTGATAGGTGAATCAGATATTTTTGGCACTGAGGCTCGGGCTCGGTTTTTTCCAGCATTGGGTCTCGGGCTCGGATTTAAAAACGTAGCTGCGGTCGCGGTCTCGGATTTTGAAACAAGGGTCTCGGCGTCTCGGCGTCTCGGCGTCTCGGCGTCTCGGCGAGTCTCGGATTTACGATTCGCCACCTCAAATATCACAATTAACACCTTGCTGCATTCCCTGCCGTTAGGTTGCCTACTTTTTACTAGGACCATTACTTAATAACAGTACCATACTTTTTGTCAAGCTTTAAAACTTGCGGCTACTTTGAAATGTACAGTTAGTGACTGAGTGTGTTTGTTAGATGCGGTATGGTGTATATGGACCCCAGTGAGTTGGGTTGGCGGCCTTATGTCAAGTCCTGGATGCAGAGAACTTGTAAAAAGATGAAAGAAGAAACACAGGTATTGAACTAGACGTGTACTTCTGTTTTGGACCTTTTTTAATCGCCTTTGACGAAGGAGAGCACTCCTAATTGAGTGTTACACGAATTGAATCGATCTGTTTCTCCGCTTCGACACCAATTTAGCCACCCCGCAGAGTTTTTAGCGGCCTTTTCTCTGCCGGGAATTGGTACATACTTTGGCCTTGCTTTCATAATGTCTCATGACCTCACTTCCACGTATGAGTCATGTGGAGTCTTCGCCTCGTTTTCAAATTTGATTGATTCAGCCTGCGTATGAATCGTGCAGGTTACTGACAGTAATATCTGTTGTACTCAGTCTCTTCTTGGTATATAAATTATGTTTCTCTAATTATTTGGCATCTTTATGTCATCTGTAAGTTTTTAAAACATATATTTACAACAATCAAACTTCGGGTCATAGTAACTCAAAACCTCCTTGTACGACCACCTGCTGTGAGCGACCATTCCTCTCAGACAACCCACTTATCCACAAAAATTATACAGGATTTATCTTCCTCAGTCAAATCAATATATTTGAGACCAAGGCCACCTTTTCTGTCATTTTGGGTGGTTGCGTACGACAGGGATCTGTAATCTGTAATCTGGTAAGCTGAGTTCTAAGTTTATTTTTACAATGAACTGCTCTGTGATTGGTCGTTGCCTAAGATCTATCAGCGTACAGACGCACGGCTGACGTCATAGAAAAATTGTTTGCTTTTGTTTGTCCAACATGGCGCACAGTTTTGAAAATGTTTGCGAGGTTATTCTGGATTGAGCAAGTGAAAGCCTCGAAAAATGTTTAGCAGGAGCTGTTTACGAGCAAGAAAAAGAAGAAACCAAGACGAAAAGTATTCTTGGCGACTTGAAAAATACCTAAACTGGAACAAATCTTCGAACAGTCGAGCGCTACGAAGCAAGTTCGTAATTTTACTCTTTTTACTTTTCTGTTCATTGTATAAAACAAATAGATTCCATTTGGCCGTGTGTCTGTTCAGTTATAGATCACAGAAGACGTCAAAATGTGGTAAGAACATCAGTGACACACTCGCCTGCGGCTCGTGTGCTACTTTTTTGTTCTTACCACATTTTGACCACATTTTGACGTCATCTGTGATTTATAACTGAACAGACACGCGGCCAAATGGAATCTATTTGTTATGTAAACATTTGGATGATAAACAGAAAGATGTCAACAAGTCATCATCATCATCATCAATCTTTATTTATACACGAAATCGTATCATATTTACATGGTCTTCCTAGGAGTCGTGTGAATTTACACTAGAGTACATTACCTGTAGAACTACTTAACTAAGAAAGATAAAGTACAATGAAAACTACGATCAAGGTTTCTTCAATTTATCAAACTACATTAAACTAAAAATTGAACTATAAAACTTAACTAAATTACACGTAAGAATAGAATGCTATAAAAACTTAAATGAACATGTTTCATTATAATCTTTCACACATAAAGAGGTTTGAAAATCATTCAAGTTGGGCCGCTGTCTGATCTCTAAGGGGATCTTGTTCCACAGAACAGATCCCCTGTAGTGTAAGCTACCTTTGGCGTATTCAGTTCTCGGTCTGGGAATGTAACAATTAGACTCAGAATTTCTAAGATTATGTGTGTGTATATTTGAAATATTGGTAAAAATCCGCCTCAAATACAATGGGGCACGTTTATTATGGATTTTATACATAATTACAGCCAACTGTTTTAGTCTTTGGTTTTCTAACCGTTCCCAGCCAAGCTCATCCAACAAATCACTCGAGCGAACCTCATAATTAGAAAGGGTGACAATTCTGGCAGCCCTATTTTGCAGCTTTTGGAGTTTCAAAACTGTTTTCTTTGCTCTATAGTTTGTGACATGTTGTGTCATTCTGACTCTGTAGTGATGATCTTTGTTGTCCATAGGAGTATTTGATGAACTTGTTTGAGAACTACGTGGATAATGGCCTCAACTTTGCTAGGAGAAAGTGCGTTCAGGCCATGCAGCAGGTATTACATGTAAAATGCAGCTTCAGTGGGATTTGGTTTGTTTGATTTGATTTTGATTTTGTTTTAAATTGTTTTTAATGTTACTTTAAAAGCCAAAATACATCTTCATATTAGTGAAAACCTAAAAATAAGGATTCAGTTTTGTTTATAATTATTCTACTAGTGCACTAAGAGTAAAAATAAGTGTCTTGGGCTGCAGATGGCCAGGATGGAAATGGCTTGAATCTTGAAAAAAATTGGGATAAGTTTATCGCTTCTCTCTTGGAAAACTCGCTAAAAACACTGATCATGGTTTATTTTCCCTTCAAGAATTCACTTGATATCTTCCTCTTGGAGTTCTATAAGCATTTCGTTTTTCCAAAAAAATGTACTTAGTTTTAATTCGGGGCAGTTGTAACCCAAAAACCTTAAAATCACCATGACAGCTCCTTTAACTGCGCTAATTCCCTACGTAATCCCTCACTCTAAACACTCTTTCAACTTTTTGATGCACCCGAATTCTTCATGCGCCAAGTGGCACACAAGTGTTATAGCTTTACCTGGTTTCTGTAGCATGAAGCGACTGAGAGTATGCTAGTCCATCGCAAGGCCACCCCCCCCCCCCCCCCCCCCCCCCCCTTCCCCAAGGACACGATGAAAGGGCAAGATTACCCTTTTACTGCGTTAAGAGTATCCTTTGGAGGCTTGATCTTAAGAGGATACCGTGTATCAATATTTTTTCTGAACGAGCTTCCCAGCGAAATACGAGAACTCAGTAGTTTAACCGCCTTCAAAAGAGCTCTCGAACAAAAATAGAACCTCCGGTTCTATAACACGCATCTATGATTGTAGCTTAAATTTTTATGGAGTAAATAGGATATTATGATGTAAGTTAGTGTTTTTATTAATCTTATCAGTATTCTTCACACTAGTATAGTATATCAGTTTTTTTTTTGCCACTATATATATATTATTTTTTTGTTATTATTTAGATTAGATTATATTTAAGTGCACGGCATGTCTGAAAAACAGTTTTACTGAGCCGTTTTACCGTGTTAAAATAAAGTTAATTGATTGATTGATTAATCCAGGTTTGTGTAGCATGCAGTGATTGAGAGTATTACAACCCCCCTCCCCCCCCCCCCGATGGGATGTTAGCCCCCCACCCCACCCCCCACCCCAGCATAGTATTTGCCGTTTCAAAGACAATGTTGAGCAAAGTCCCTTGCCTTAAAACCAAAGTAATTTCTCTAGCCAACCACAACAGACGCAGGCAATCCAATTGACCAATCGAAACTTAACGGAAATACATGTAACCGGTCATAAGCGCAGAAAAGCAAGCAAGTTACAATCGGTTTGGATTTTACTTCTGATTGGTTGAGAAAATAGCGTGAGATTTTTAGCCAATCACAAAGCGTGGCATGGAGGTGCGGTGGTCTAGTAGATTCGAAGGTCGGTGGTTCAAGCCTGGTCTCTGCCGTTGTGTTGTTTCCTTCAAAGACGAGAAACTTTGCTCCATGTTGTCTCTCTCCACCCAGGTGTATATATGGGTACCGGCGACATAATGCTGGGGGGGGGGGGGGGGGGGGGGGGGGGGGGGGTAACCCTGCGATGGACTAGCATCACATCCAAGTGGGTGTAGTAATACTCTCAGTCGCTTTGTGCTACAGAAAGTCGCTTTGTGCTACAGCCATTAGGCTTGTGAAAGCGTAGCAATGCAAAACCAAAGCTTTAGACACGCAATTGAAAATCCCTATATAGTCAATAATTGTAACCATTATCTATTTTCTCCAGGTTGACATAAACAAAGTGACGACGATGTGTTGTCTTCTGGAGAGCTTCTTCTTCCCAGAGAAAGGTGGACCTGATTGGAACATGGATACAAACAAGCTTAACTCTCTCATCTGTACCACCTTTCTTTTCACATTCCTGTGGAGTATCGCTGGAAATCTGGTCGAGTCCTCCATGGATGCCTTTGATACATTTTCAAGAGACCTGTTCTCGGACACCCAAGATGTTAAGGTGGGTAAAGAAAACACAGCCGGTAACTACTGTTGGGAGGAAAAGCAAATGCCAAAAATCAAAATTCAAGAACAATCCCAAATTTCATTTTGTGAAATATTGAAAAACAAATGGTACCATGCAAAAGTACTGCTGAAGAGGTCACACCATAGGATTTCGTGTACGGACTCATAACTACATGTCTCCATAATTGACACTGGGAGCAAAAGCATATAATTTAACGAGTTCTGCTATTGAAGGAATGGCACCTCCCTCCTTCGTTTCGGTAGTATAGCAGCTGTAAGGCTAGGAGCCATTGTCTCTGTTTTTTGCTGTATTAATTGTTCTCTCGAAGGGTTTCAAACCAATGGTGTAAGACCTTACGAGAGCTGCTGCATCACCCCTTCATTTCATACATGTGGAATGTAGAATGATGTCTTTCAGTCATAGCATTTTGTTGACTTCATCTCCTTTTATATATTTAATGTATGTTTGCTTCTAGATCTAACCAAACCCAAATGCAAGATCTTCCAACAATTTACATGTCATTTATGATTTAGTCGTTGATTTTTAAGGATGGACGCGGATTACAGTTAATTATAAAAAAATGATTTCGCGACAGGCGGTCAAGAAATCACAATTGCTATTTGATTCTGGCGAAATGTTGAGATTTTTTCTTGTTATTTCAAGACAATAAATGAAGCTCCTGACCATACTAATGAAAACATTAAACACTGCCGCTCTAATAAACACTTAACCCTTTCACTCCCAGAGTCAATTATGGAGACATGTAGTGTAGTTCTAACTTTTGAGTCTGTGGACAAAACCCTATGGTGTGACCATTCAAATGAAACCTCTTCAGCAGTACTTTTGCATGGTACCATTTGTTCTAACTTTTGAGTCCGTTGATGAAATCCTATGGTGTGACCATTCAAATGAAACCTCTTCAGCAGTAATTTTGCATGGTACCATTTGTTCTAACTTTTGAGTCTGTGGATGAAATCCTGTGGTGTGACCATTCAAATGAAACCTCTTCAGCAGTACTTTTGCATGGTACCATTTGTTCTAACTTTTGAGTCCGTTGATGAAATCTTATGGTGTGACCATTCAAATGAAACCTCTTCAGTAGTACTTTTGCATGGTACCATTTGTTTTTCAATATTTTACAAAATGAAATTTGGTATGTTTCCTAAATTTTGACGTTTGGCACTTTTGGGAGTTCAAGGTTTAAGAGGGCACGAAAAAATGCCCTCTTATTTTTCTGTGCACTTTACCTTTTTTTCTCAAGTTGTAAGCAAACGTATATTAATCTATGCACCTTTATTCAAATTTATGTAACTTTTTTGGCCTAGCATGAACACTGCGTTGGTCTCGAGATGTTGCTACAATTTGAAAACTGCGGTAATTCAAGATTATGTAAAGTTTCTCAATTCTTCTTGCAGCTCCCCGGCTCAGGTGACCTGTTCAGCTACTTTGTTGATTTTGACACCCGCCGACTTGAGCCATGGGAAAAGATTATCCCTTCATTCAAGTACAGCGCTGATATTCCGTACTTTGACCTGCTGGTGCCTACAGTGGATACTGTGAGGTTTGGATTCCTGATGGAGAAGCTGCTTGCTATCAACAGATCTGTCATGTTTACTGGTACAACTGGTGTCGGCAAGGTAGGAGTCTCTTGATCTTGCACTTTTAATGGCCACTTGCCTGCCGAAACAACAAAATTTCGCTCAACTAGAGCAGTTTTCAATTGAGTGTGGAAAGTAATTACACAATTGCTTTGGTTTTGCATTGCTACGCTTTTGTGATTGGCTAAAAAGTCTCGCGCCACTTTCTCGACCAATCAGAAGTAAAACCAAAAGCAATCGTGACTTGCTCGCACGCGTTTTCCCGCGCTTGGCGCCGCCGACATGTGATTGCTTCGAGCTCTGATTGGTTCATTGGATTGTTTACGACTGCTGTGATTGGTCAGAGTAAAAATCTATAGAGTAAAACAGAAGCAGTAGTTGGGAGAAAAAATGCAGGATTGCGAGGATGGAAGTGGATTACAATTCATCAAATTTGATTTCGTGAAAGGCGGTCAAGAATTTCCATTCTTGTTGAATTTTGACCTTTTTTAGTCGTCATTTTGTCACTTTAGTTAATGTTTTCTTTATTTTCATCACTTTTGGAGATATTTTTTTCTTCCTATTTCATTTTTAATCGTATCAATAACAAAATTCTCGATTGTGATTGGTCATCCGCGCGCCTATTTCTTACGTCATTGGCGCGCGGTCACGTGGGTGTCCAATTACAGCTATCCAATTACAACTTTTTGTAATTGGATAGCTGTAATTGGACACCTACGTTGCGCGCGCGTCAATCAGGTGCACTTAAATGTTTTTTTTCCTTGCTGTTTCTTCCCGCTTTCAAACTGATAGAAAATATCCTTGACGTTTTGCGTACAAAAAACTCCACATAGACTTTTTAATCTCGAATTTTGTTATTGATTCGATTAATTAGTAATTGAACTTCGTGTCGTACAATTCAGGGGTAATCGTGCTCGTAATTTCAAATCGTCCTCGTGCTACGCGCTCGGCCGATTTGAAATTACTCGCCCGATTACTCCCTGAATTGTACTCCACTCAGTCCAATTACTATTACAAAGCAAGCTCCTGGCTGTAATCATGAAAACACGATAAAATTATATCAGCCGGGATAGTGTCCCTTTGACAACAACAACAACAACAACAACAACAACAACAGCGTTTAGTTGTGCTCGTGCCTTACAGAAATATCACAAATAATTTAACTGAAATTGCCTTCAATCATTTGATATGCAACATTGAGCAAGGTACCTTGCTCAATACTGATGAAACATCATCTCTTTTGACATTTACCAAGCTATTTTATAAGTTTTCCTTTTACTTTTTTTTACTAAAAAATTACAAGTTTTTTGTTTATACTTATATAACTTTAGGGGGCACAATATTAGTATATCTAGACGTGCCCCTCTCCTCTCCTTCCTAATATAACGTGATTCAAATTTAATTATTAACATCTGTAAAGGTTTGGAGTAAACAAATAAATGAAATGAATGATATGCAACATAAAAATACCTCCCAGTGACTTTTACACGTCTATTTGGTTTAATCATTGTCTATTAACAACTACAATGTATGGAAATCTATCTGAACACAGTGCATACAATATAGTCAGAAACTTGCATCCAAAAAGGAATTGAAAAAGGTAATCAGCCAGCCAACCAAAGAGTCACATAGCGCTTTTTTCCACGCACCCCTTCAATTGAAAAACGGAATACATCACTTGGAAGGACATCTTACAAGCTTTCATTTAGATTTTTATCTTTTGATTTCGTTCAAACGTTGTGGGCAGTTAAATGCAAACGAATGGATGTCTTTCGAACTTGAAAATATAACTGCCTGCAGAAAACAAACCAGACAAGATATCAAACTTCCCCGTCATGTTTTTTTTTTAGACAAACGTATTAGGTAGTTGGTGCGATGTTTATCTCCTTCTTTAGATCATTTCCGGCTGGAGCGGAACTGAATTTTGTGAAACATGTACTCTTGGAAATCACTCGCTATATTCTAAACGCATTAATAGTTTTTCTTCAAATAAATATGTTTTAGTTATACAGTCAAACCTCTATTAAGCGGTCACCCGCCTCGGGGAATAGAGCTTAAGTAATGATCCGCATAAGAAGGAAAGCGGTGCTAACGGCAATGCACGATGGAATGTCAACTTATTTTCATTGTTACAACAAGTGATCTCATTGGCCTAGACTCGAAGACCGCTAAAAAGTTAGGTTTCAAGGTGCATTTTGTTTGATTTTTTAAAGGTTTCATGTAATTTAAGACCCAATCGCAAAACATGCAAATTTTTAAAGAAATTGTATTTGAGGAACTTCATCAAAGAAGCAAAATTATTAGCTATTGTCTTCTGCTATTTTGATTGGTTAAGCACGAACATTTCCTAAAATTTATCTGACGCAAATGGATATTCTTCATTTTTATACTGAAATATAATTATAAACCGTTAGCTCCTCCCCTATTCTTAAATTCAGACATTCTAAGTAAGAAAGAGCCAATGCCGCAGAACATTGAAGTTTACCGTGGTTCTTATGTGGAGCGTTACTTAATAGAGGTGACCGCTTAAAGAGGTCAAGTTTACAGTAGGTATGGGGAGCGATTTAATTCCGGGATTTGTTAAGTGACAGCTTAATAGAGGGTGACCGCTTAATAAAGGCCCGCCTAATATAGGTTTGACTGTATTTAATTATTTATAAGCTTTAAGAAAATAATTATGTACTGTACCAGAAACCCATAAGTGGGTTGAAACGTGCAACTGTCTCTTGTACGCTACAAAACAAGCTTCCTGTTATTCAATTTGCTAAGACGTTGTTACAGCCATATTTGGAAAATCAAGATAAAAATATAAACCAATCATTTCGCTAGAACTGACTTGCTTCCAATATCGAGGGACCGAGGGGTTTCCAAATATGGTACTAAGCAAAAAATGAATATTCGGAAGCTGTGAATGCGCGTTACACATTTCAACCCACTGACTGTACATTGTAGTTTGCTTGGGTTTTGATGAGGCATTGAGTGCTCAATAAAAAGGCGCGAAAGCAAGGTGGTGTTTGGGGGTGCCCTGATATATACCTTCAATGCCAAACGTTTAGCCTGCAAATTCTTAATCTACTAGGTTCTTATACACCAGTATTCACTGCAGCTACTTTACCTCATGGAAAAGGGTTGAAATGGTATTTATTGACCATATTTTGTCGTTACTTTTCAGTCTGTTGTGGCCAAAGCACTTTTGACCGACATCAGTGAGAAGGCAAACTATGTTCCGATCATGATGAACTTCTCGGCTCAGACCAGCAGCCAGCGAACACAGGAAATGATTGAAGTAAAACTGGAAAAGAAGCGAAAGAACATTTTAGGTAAAGCATGTTGTCCTTCATTTTTAGTCCATGGTCAAAAGTATTTGTGTTCAGAATGGCAGCAAATCTTCCTGCAGATGGCTGTAATGTTCACCTCGGAATTGACAGTTTTCTTAGGTCTCGTCCACAAAATTATTATTATTATTTTTTACATTAAGTGTTTTAAAACGTCTTCTATCCACGCATACAAGTTTTCAGGCACTTTACTCGCCCACAAAAAATGATCAAAAATGATAAAGCACTATTTCCACAAAGGTGGCTGTTGAATCCGCCATGTTGACTTTGGTCTGTTTCCGATGTGGTAAAGATGGTAAATTTCTTTTAGAAGCTAAAAATCTATTCACTCGATATCATCGTTGAGAGTTTTCTTTTCCGATGCCATTCGAATTGTTTATGTGTGGTCAAAAACCAATGCATACTATAAATATCTTTCTATGAACACAAATGGGGTGTTTCTTGGTGTTGCGGAAGCCATTGTTGGTTAGCTTTTGTGTTGTGGTGTGGGTATTGTTCAGTGTCTTTTGAATCTTTTGTTTTACGTCATTTGGTGATCACACCATCCGCAACACCAAGAAACTACCCACAAATGGGAATAAAATTGTGCGGAAGTACCACAAACAAAAAGTGGATCCCAAAAAAGCACGTAAAGTAATTCTAACGTTTGAGTCTGTTGACGAAATTCTATGGTGTGACCATTCAAATGAAACCTCTTTGCCAGTACTTTTTCATGGTACCATTTGCTTTTCAATCTTTTACAAAATGAAATTTGGGATTTTTCTTGAATGTTAATCTTTGGCCTTTTTCGGAGTTAAAGGGTTTACGTCCATGCAACTGTGGCATAACCGGTGTCATTGTGGCTTAGCTTGTTGACTTTGAGCAGTTCAAGAAGTAACGTGCTTGTGTTTTTGTTTTAGGTGCTCCTGCTGGAAAAAGAATGATTATCTTTGTTGATGACTTAAACATGCCAAAACTGGATACATATGGCGCACAGCCTCCAATTGAACTGCTCAGGCAGTTCCAGGTACTGTTTATTTCTATAGTGAACTCTCTCAAACTCTTGACTGTACACTATAGCGACGATTAATTTTGTTATAGTTAAGCCCCATTCACACCAACGGTTAAAGGGATACTTTCCCGGCTAAAATATCGTGTTTTCATGATTATGGTCAGGAGCTTGGTTTAAGCTTACTTTATTATCTTTAAATTGGAAGAAACCATCGCCAAAAGTGATAAAAGCAAAGAAATATGAACTAAACAGACAAAATAACGGCTAGAAAAGTCAAAATTTCACAAGAACGGCAAGTTTGATTTCTTGACCGCCTGTCAATAAATCAAATTTCATGAACTGAAATCCACTTCAATCCTTGCAATCCTATGCACTTATTGACTGAGTGGGAGGGCCGGGCGGGAAAATATTTGGCTCGAGGTCATGGCGTACGGACCGAGCGCAGCGAGGTCCGTGCGCCATGACCGAGAGCCAAATATTTTCCCGTCCGGCCCGACCTAACTCAGTCAATAAGTATTTTATAATATGACTAGAAAGTACAAGAATAGTCGTGCAGTGCGAGGTCGCTTGAACTCGAGCGGGGCCGGACGGCTTTTTCCGGACCGGCTCACGTCAACCCGTCCGGCCCCGCTCACGTCACCTTGCGATTCTATTTTCTGTAGGATTGCGTCAGCGGGGCCGTACGGTCATATTATAATGCACTTTATCTCCAAACTACTGCTTTTGTTTTGCTCTATAGAATATTTCTTATCCAACTAAGTTGTATATTTGGTGGCATTTGGCGATATAACGTGGAAATAGGCTAAGTGAATTTTGCTATTTCGCCGGGACAGTGTCCTTTTAAACATGTTTAAATGTTGTTAAGTTTAACTACGTTTTCATCCTCTATCTTGAATGTTTTAAAATGTATATTACTCAAACTACCTGAATGGTAATAGAGCAGTTTTCAATTGAGTGTCGTAAAACCAAAACCAAAGTAATTACTCTGACCAATCACAGCAGTCGTAAACAATCCAATGAACCAATCAGAGCTCGAAGCAATTACATGTCGGCGGCGCCAAGCGCGAGAAAACGCGTGCGAGCAAGTCACGATTGGTTTTGGTTTTACTTCTGATTGGTCGAGAAAGTGGCGCGAGATTTTTTAGCCAATCACAAAGCGTAGTAATGCAAAACCAAAGCAATTGTGTAATTACTTTCGACACTCAATTGAAAACTGCTCTAAAAGTCAAGTAAAGATTTCACTTCAAATATTACGGGAGGTTAGGAGGTATTTTTCTTAACCTGTTTTAAAGTAAGCAACATTTAAACATGTTTAACAGGGTTGCCACGGTCAGGGAAAAACAAAAATGTTTCAAGGTCAGGGAAAAGTCAGGGAATTTTTAGCAAAAGATCTGGGAAAATCTTAGTTCTTGTCAAAGTCAGGGAATTTTGTTTAAATTTTGGAGAAGTCAAATGCTATGCGTTCAAAATCCCGTGAAAAACGTAAAGAGATCGAAAATGAAGAGAAGAATATTGATGGTCTGCAAAAGAAGCTGAAGCAAATGCCTAATAGTGGATGTGGCTTATTTGATAATTCGCCTAATGCACAGTCAGTGAAAATTGTTTTGAGGTCAGTGAAAAGTCAGGGAATTTTTTATGTTCTAATGAGTGGCAACCCTGTTTAAGCGTTGATGTGAACGTGGTATTAGCTTAACATGTTACCGTTACATCTAAACAACGCGTGAATCTGCTCTTTTGTAGGACTTCCGTGGATTTTATGACAGGGAAAAACTTTTCTGGAAGGAAATTCATGTGAGTTCTCTCTTACATTTCACCCTCCTTTGTCACCCTTTTCCATTGTCTAACCGGGATGCCAATGCTTTGTCCCGTTCACAAGAACTTATTAAGCTCTGAAAACGTTACCTTTTTCCGTTGTTTCTTTATCGCTGTAGCTACTATATTCTTTGTTATATTCTTCTGCTTTCAGGAAGGCAAAATTAATAAAAATATCATCTTATAAATGCTGAACACAGTCCAGACACGTTCGAGGGCTTTTGAGATTATTGACATCACCAATAAAGTATCTGCAAGTTATGTTAACTTTCTTCCATTGCGTTTATTTCCCTAGGTTGATAATAAGCTGTAAAAAATGCTTATTCGTTGATCTAGTCCCGTTGACAGTGCTGCATGCCGCCTTATTTTGTCATTTCTTGGACATTTTTGTGATGGCTTGCATTTCATTCGCCCAGTCAAAATTCCAAAAATGTAGGAGACAGAGTAGTCACTATAACTATATACTAAACCAGTGGATAGCGTTGTTGGTGCGCTCTGATTGGCTGCTGAAACTCGGGATAGTAAGTGCTATTCACCTCCAAGCATTTGCGCGCGAAAATTGTAATCGTTGACAGGAATAAATGAGTTAAAAATCACCATTTTCGTGCTATATTATCTCACTGTTTTAGTGTGTACTAACACAACTATTCACCTCAGGTGTTGGTGGCTAGTGGTTGATATTTACCTCGTTTCGCGGCCACCTCCACTTGGGTGAATAGTTGTTGAATATTGTGTAAAAAACACTTAACACACTTAAAGGCCCGTTTACACAGAAGATTTTTTGTGCAATTTTTGTCGCACTTTTCGGTGCAGTTTTTGTCGCGCACAAGTTGCATCTTCAACTCTCGTGTGTAAACTAGCGGTGATTTCAGTGCGATTTGGGAGCGATTTGTCGCGCGATATCACAGTGGTTTCGAACATGTTCGAAACCTGAAGTAACTTGGGGGCGATTTTTGGGAAATCACAGCAAATGTTGCACCCGAATCGCACAGGAAATTGCCGCTAGTTTACACTTGCGACAAAAATTACATTGGAGAGCGCGACGAAACTCGCATCAACAATTGCATGTGTAAACGGCAAATAGTTTACTTTGATTTCGGTTTGTTAATAGGACATGACTATCTGCGCAGCTTGTGCTCCCCCTGGGGGAGGGAGAAACCCAGTCACACCGCGATTCTTACGTCACTTCAGCATGTTTAGTATTCCGTCATCTGCTGAGCATACATTAAAGCATATTTTCAAGGTAAAGTATCCCTGTATTGTCCACCGCGGTCAAACGTCCGAGGCGTTTTTCGTTTTATTTAGTGGGATTTTATGTAATATTAAATGGAAATTTGGGCAAGGATGTATAAAAAAAATAGTTGACGTTAATATCTTTTAATTTTTCTCAAAATGATGAGCTTTTTTCCGTTGAAAACTGATCAAAACTCTTTGCGCCTGATCAAAATTATGTTGGCAAATGGCGCCGACAATTCTGCAGTTCACAGTTTTTAATCGCTTAGAACTTTTTTGGTAAACTTTCAAAACGTTTGGTAAATTGACAGTGTATTGGCAATATATTAAACTTTAAACAGTGAAAATGACAACCTTAACTTTTAAGTACTTTGCTTAACTTTTGCAAATTTCTCTCGTTTGACCGCGGGTAACCTGTATTGTAACATTCACTCGTACTGACGGATTGTTTATTTATGGCCATTGAAACTAACTGAAGCAAAAAGCTGATACCATGAGTCCTCATTCACTTGATCAGCGGTCAAGAACCAATGAGTGCTGAGAAAGTGAAACGAGGACTCAGGTTTTAAAAATCTAATAGACTATGCGTAAACAATGATTAATGCTAATACGGGATTAAATGTTAACCAATGCTTTTATTTCTTATGTTGAAAAGCAGTTCTGTTATAATAATTTCTTTAGATATAATTCGAAATTCGAAAGCTGTCAAAGTCACATTTTTGCATTCGCATTGTTAAGGTGTACATACATGATACGTGAAATATCCCAGGTTAACTTAATCCTTCTTTGAAAAACCAGACCAAAACATGGTAGGATTAATTTGAGAGTGTTTTTTTTTTCTTTTCTCAAACACGTGTCTGTCAAAGAGATTTTTATTGCTTCACTATTTTCATTACCAGGTAGAAAGCTTAGAGCTTTTGTTCTTGACTGTGACACCAACAAAACTAACTCCATTTCTTTTTTTTTCTTTTCTTTTTAGTCTATTGTCAGTGGATTTCTAATCGACTTCCCTCAGGATGTCAGGAATTGTGCAGATGCAATTGTGGGAGCAAGGTGTGTTCATTTTAAACTCAGTAGATGTCCCAGGTTAACAGGCCACCAGTATTTTGTTTTCTACTGCATTTTGACTGGCCGACATTCTTTTCCTTTTACTTTCGGCAATAACCCCTTTTCTTCATCCATCCTCTTTGAAAGGATAAGGACAAACCACGATTTGAAAAAAAAAATTGATAAATTAATAAAGTTTCAAGTTTATTTATTCACACTTATTCAATTACAATACAACAACAATAAGGGAAAAAAAAGAAGTAAGAACAGAGCTAACTATACATTGAATTTAACATAACAAAGGAAAAAGTGTGTAGCAGCCAATGGAGCCAAGCTTTCGAGTTGCCTACTACCACAGGGCGGTTACAAGTGGGTGGAGGTTATACAGTACTTTTAGAAACTAGTTATGAAGCTCTGGCTCTCACTTTATTTAAGTGTCAAAGGTATTCAACGCGCGAGTGCTAATTGGAGACACTTTCTAGATCTAATTGGAATTTGGAAGTGTTGGTTTTTGAGGAGAGGGGAAAACCGGAGTACCCGGAGAAAAACCTCTTTGAGCAAGGAGAGAACCAACAACAAACTCAACCCGCATATGGCGCCGGGGCCGGGAAGCGAGCCCGGGCCACATTGGTTGGAGGCGAGTGCTTTTACCGCTACACCACCCCTGCTCCTCTGCCTTGCGTACGTTATGTCCTTATTTTTTTTTTGCATTTTTTCTTTTCCCTAGTGTTGAAATCTATGTCCGTATGAGCACAGACCTCCTTCCAACTCCTGCCAAATCTCACTATGTTTTCAACTTGAGAGATTTGTCTAAATGCATTCAAGGTAAGAAAACTGAGTCGTTTGTTGTAACTTTTGCAGTCGTAAAAATGCCCACCTTAAAAAATTAGATTAAGAAACAGCACCAGTGATCAATTGTACTCCTTATTAGCTTTCATTTGAAAGACCTCAAATCCTCCGAACCGCACCACAGGAAAACTAATGCTCAACATCTTTCATTTTTATCTCGTGAATACGCGAAGCGTTGACCGAGATATAGTATACAGGGACAATTATGCAAATTTTCAATCGATTAATCACCCAGATGTGAACTTTTTTTTTAATTCCCTAGTGTATTACGTCATTCAGTTGTCTAGACAGTCTCGTTTCACACAATGCATATTTATGTCACGCTAAAATGAGATGTTTTGGTCGTTTTTAATCTGTTTTACTCTTCAATTCTTTGACTTCAAACCCGGTATGGAAAATTAAAACCGATCAGTGGACTTAACCTTACGTTGTTTCGTATTCACGAGATGGCTCTTAGAGCCCTTTGATTTCAACATTTACTCACCTTTATGTTCCAGCCAAGAGGACCATAAACTTCTTTCTCTCCTGGATAATAACGTGAAAGAAGCAAAATGAATTTCCCTTGGGGCACGCATAACGGTATGCGTGTCATATGCACAGGAGTGGTATTTATACCACTCCTTGATTCACATTCGTTATTGAAGCCTACCAGTATTCTTACGGCGAGGTTGTTCCTCGGGGCTACTTTTCATATCTGCATATTTTTCTGGCCCAGGTTATTATCATTATACGCACCAGTTATGTACAAATTGTGTTTACGATATACTGCAATCGCAGCATGTATTTCATCTTAGTTAGAATACATCATATTTATATTGTATCTTTGGTACATGTACACATTCTGTAGCAATAAAGATTACTGGCGGGCCCTCCTCCAACTCGTGTGAGTGTTACATTGGAAATGATTTCTGTGCGGCTAAGCGTAGCGCAAGAGAACAGAATACCAAACACTTTTCCGCCATGTCACGCCAAGAACCGTGAAACCGATCTGACCGTATTTACGAGATGGCTCTTGGAGCCCTTTGATTTTATCACAATTTCATCCACAGGCGCAAAAGTTAGAGCCACCTTGTCACAGTATCATAATTTTTGATAACCACAACAGAAAAGCATTTCTTCACAGACAAAAACGTTAGAACCACCTTGTGCAATTCACGTTAGGGTTTCATCCACCGAACGAAAAGCTAGAATGTCTGAAGGTTTGACTGTTATGGAGCGAAGTGATTCTCAATGATTAACAATACAATTTTACAATTTTTTTCTGAAATTTTTAGTTATTATTATTAAATTACTAGTCAGATCCATCCATCCATCCATCCATCCATCCATCCATCCATCCATCCATCCATCCATCCATCCATCCCTCCCTCCCTCCCTCCCTCCCTCCCTCCCTCCCTTCCTCCCTCCCTCCCTCCCTCCCTCCCGCCCTCCCTCCCTCCCTCCCTCCCTCCCTCCCTCCCTCCCTCCCTCCCTCCCTCCCTCCCTCCATCCATCCATCCATCCATCCATCCATCCATCCATCCATCCATCCATCCATCCATCCATCCATCCATCCATCTATAATAATTGATTGCTTTCTTGTATTTAAGGTGTTCTTCAGGCAGACCCGGGAGTTATCAGGGATGGTGGGCAGATATTCCGTCTGTTTTGTCATGAAGCACAAAGAGTTTTCCACGATCGTCTTATTAACAAAGAGGACAAACGCTATTTTTACACTATCTTATCCGAGATGGCCCAGAAACACTTCTCGCAGGTTTGTAATTTGTAATTAATGGGCTCATAACGCACACTTAGGCAATAAATGACTTGTGAATTTAGATGTCTCTCACATATTTGCTGGTTATACGTTATAGTGTACCTCCTTTGTTTATAGATATGCCAGATTTTTTTGTGATCTTCAATGCAGTGTAATAGTTTAAGTCAAGATAGTTAAATAGTTTATTCAAAGATAAAAAACATGCAGCGAAAGACTGAATTTTGTACTATGTATGATGTACGACTCCTAGCCAACATGTTTTTAGCTTGGTTTATTTGTTGTTTCATTTCAGACCATGTGACGTTCTCAAGAGAATTTCTCCTTTATCGTTCTAAAAATTATGCAAATTTGTAAGAAACAATTCTCTTTAGGAACATCACGTGGTTTCAAATGGGACAACAAACAAACCAAGGCCTAAAAATACATTATATATTATTGGTGCAAACAGTCTAAAGCATATCCTAATGTCATACTCTGTCGTGTCCGTTTAAAATCAGAACGTGGAAGCTGAAAAGTTTGAGACCAGCCCGATCTTGTTTGGAGATTTCATGAAAATGGGTGCAGATCCATCTGACAGAATATATGAAGAGCTGGCTGATGTCACTAAAGTCAAGAATCTTCTGGCTGATGTAAGATTGCTACACATGTTTATATTATTGTACATGTAAACTTAATCAGAAAATCAGACAATTTACTCTGTGGTATATACTGAGCGTTAGCCCCAGAAGCCACACGAGGCAAGCCACACGAGGCAAAAAAAGTCAATTATGAATACATGTAATGTAGTTCTAACTTTTGAGTCTGTGGATGAAATCCTATGGTGTGACCATTCAAATGAAACCTTTTCGGCAGTACTTTTGCATGGTATCATTTATTTTTCAATATTTTACAAAATGAAATTTGGGATTTTTCTTGAATTTTGGTATTTGGCACTCTTTTTTAGTTCAAGGGTTAATTGACCTTGGTACCGAGTACGGTACTAAGCCTGGTACCGTACGATGGACTAAAGATTCCTGGTTCTTAGACCAGACTTGCCGTGCTTAAACCCAATGTGCCAAAAGCCTGATTATGGTTTGACGCTGGTCTAAGCCTGGAATAATGGAGGCGGATTTCCTGGTTGGGTTTTTAGATCTGGTTTGTCAGGCTTGAACCAATGTGCAAAAAAAAAAAATACCCAGCCTGCTCAACCCTGCCATTTCTGGTTAGCCTACGCAGCCTGGTTTAGCTGGTTAACCAAAGTTTAACCTTAATAATGGGTGTTTTGAAAACCTGTAGAATCTAAAAATCATTCTAAGATTCGTTTCTCAGTTTTGTTTTCCAAGCTGCTATCTGTTTTCAGTCTGTCACTTTGGAGTAGGTTCATTTACGCCAAAAAAAAAGGAGATGGTTTTTAATTCTGCTTGTCAAGCTTCGCACGAACACAGTAGTAAGAAAGTAGTACGGGAGAGTATTTATTTTGAAAGAAAATCACAGCTCAAGGTGGACAACTGCTCAAACAATAGGCCTTATGCATGATGACATCACCGGCTCATAATTCACCTCCCAGCCTCGTTTGTACGAAATTCCTTGCAAATCTTTGACAAGTTCACGTTGTTTTTGAGTTGGTATTCTTTACAACTTTGCTCCTTTGAGAATACATTGATGAGATTGCCACAGGTTTACACTTCAAAAGCGAGGTTTGGTGGTGAAATTAGCTAGTCTGACGTAAACATGCACAAGGGCTATTTGGACGTGTTACTCTACTAATCTACCTTTCTGACAGTATCACTTAGTGTGACCAAAATATTGCATGATCATAGCATATGTTCTACCCTCTTTTTTTGCAGTATCTTGATGACTACAACATGAACTCTTCAAAGGAAATGAAGTTGGTGTTCTTTATGGATGCAATAGAACACGTTTCAAGGTGGGTCAAACCATACACAATTCACTGGTAATGAAATACGTTATCTGCGGATTGCGTTTTAAGGGTAATTTGCCACTGGCTGAGTAACACGAAATAAGTGGAAAATGTTTTTGTCATACACCACTGGGGCTCAGAAAGGCAGGCAGTTGCTTTTGTTGCATTCGCCATTACTAACCGTCCTACCCACTCACCCTAAGATTTCAGTTTTGCCTACTTAGCTTTGTAAATATAATTGTAATTTTGTTAGCGTTATATGTGTACAATAAAGGTCAGCCTACGACGGTCGACATGGGCGCCAATGGTGTGTGAGAAGTTCTTGTTAGAAACTAAAATTACAATTATAATCACATTTATCCATAGAATTGCCCGCATGGTTCGTCAGCCTCGTGGAAATGCTTTGCTTGTTGGTGTTGGAGGAACAGGAAAACAGAGTCTTACGAGGTAATAATACCGTCAGGTTGTCTTCGAATATTACAATCCATTTCCTCCCTTTATTATCGTTAGCTATCCTCACTTTCTATTGTGCAAATGCCGTCTGTCAAGTACTGTTCTTAACCAAATCATGCCCAGTATTTTTTATTTTTTTTTTGTTCCGTATGATTCAACTTTGGTTTAAGTAATGATCCGCATGAGAAGGAAAGCGCTGAACGGCAATGCACGATGGAATGTCAACATTTTTCATTGTTGCAACTAGTGATCTCATTGGCCTAGACTAAAAAACCGCTAAAAAGTCAAGGTTCATGGTGCATTTTGTCTAATTTTTTATAAGGTTTCAAATTATTTGAGACCCAATCGCACAACATGCAATTTTTAAAAGATATTGTATTTGGGGAACTTCATCAAAGAAGCAAAACTATTAGCTTGACCTCTGCTATTCTGATTGGTTAAGCACGAACATTTCCTAAAATTTATTCGACGCAAATGGATTTTCTTTATTTTTATACTGAAATATAATTATGAAGCATAAGCCCCTCCTCTATTCTTGAAACCAAAGATATTCTATGTGGGAAGAGCCAATGCTGCAGATCAATAAAGTTCACGGTAGTTCTTATGTGCAGCATTACTTAAAATACCGTTGTCATGTTTGACCATATTTCAATCCATTTCCATCCTCACCATTCCCTGCAACTCTCACTTCCTAATAAATTCGTTTTATTTCTCCGGTACTGTGTTCCAAATTAAAACAATTATTGCTGGGTTTCTTGTGCGTGATTTGTAGGATCATCTTTTTTTTTTTGTCCATTCTGCAATCCTTTTCCATCCTTGCCGTCCATAGCCATCCTCACTTTCTAATGGGGTTCTATCATTGGTCAACTACTGCTGGGTTTGCTGGGTTTGCTTGTAATCTAAGTATTATTAAGGGATCGTTGTCAGTTTATCCATATTGTAATTCATTTTCATCCTCGCCATCCTTAGCCATTTTATTTTCTAATGCACTCCTGTTTTTTGACTGCTGTTCAGCAAAATCAAATCATTATCATCTTGATATTTTTTATCCTTGGCTCTCTTACTAATCCTCACTTGATAATGTGTTACTGTCATCTGTTTAGTACTGTTCTGCAAAATTGAACCATAATTGCTGTGTTTGCTATGATCTAGACACGTTTTAAAACTTTCCAAAATTTTGCTTTATGTATAATTGTTAATTGACACCAACTTTCGTTGAATGCACGCCCAGGTTGGCATGTCACATGTCTGGCTATCTCTGCTTCCAAATCGAGCTGACACGTGGTTATGACTATTCGGCATTCCGAGAGGATCTCAAGAAACTCTACAACTCAGCTGGAGTGGAGGGAAAAAATACGGTGTTCTTATTCACTGACACACAGGTAGATAATCATTTAAAACTGTTCTTATTTACTGACCCTAAGGTAAATAGCTCTTGACAGCAATGTGCCTCGTCTCGCTGACGTTCTCGTTATTTATTATTGCTTACTGACACTCGGTGGTGATGTATATAAAATGTTCTTATTTTTTCTACAGATCGTTGTTGAGGAATTTCTTGAAGACATTAATAACATTCTAAACTCTGGCGAGGTATAATTTACTTTATAATTCATTAGAATGGATAACTAAACAATGTAACTTACAGTAAAACTGGATAATCCTTTAAAGACCTACATTCCTTTCGTTTAGTGAATTGATAGTGAAAAAAATACCATGTGGTTTGCATATAATTATACCATTTCGTAATATGGACATCTTTTTGGCATCTTTTGAAATCTGGACTCAGATTGGACACCAATGGATGGTAGTCGTTAGTCATTCCATTATTAGGTAAAGCAAGCTAAGCTAGGCTCAAATTGGTCGATCAATAAAAAACAAAATATTCTCGAAGGCTGCATACTACATGCATTTACACGTACGATTTTGTCTCTTTGATCACCGTGGAACGAGTGACGGAAAACAATGTATGGCTGGGAACACAGTGGCGAATCTAGGGGAGGTAGCGTAGGGGTCGCCCCCCCCCCCCCCCCCCCCCCCCTTTTTATTGTGCCAAAAAATAAGGGTCAAAAGCCCCCATCCTCTCTCCTCCCACACCCCTCCTTACCATGGAGTCTGAAGCCGCCACTGGAACACTGTATGTTCTTAACCCATTCACTCCCAGAGTCAATTGTGGAGACATGTAGTGTAGTTCTAACTTTTGAGTCTGTTGACGAAATCCTATGGTGTGACCATTCAAATGAAACCTCTTCGGCAGTACTTTTGCATGGTACCATTTGTTTTAACTTTTGAGTCTGTGGATGAAATCCTATGGTGTGACCATTTAAATGAAACCTCTTCAGCAGTACTTTTGCATGGTACCATTTGTTCTAACTTTTGAGTCTGTGGATGAAATCCTATGGTGTGACCATTCAAATGAAACCTCTTCAGTAGTACTTTTGCATGGTACCATTTGTTCTAACTTTTGAGTCTGTGGATGAAATCCTATGGTGTGACCATTCAAATGAAACCTCTTCAGCAGTACTTTTGCATGGTACCATTTGTTCTAACTTTTGAGTCTGTGGACAAAATCCTATGGTGTGACCATTCAAATGAAACCTCTTCAGCAGTACTTTTGCATGGTACCATTCGGTTCTAACTTTTGAGTCTGTGGACGAAATCCTATGGTGTGACCATTCAAATGAAACCTCTTCAGCAGTACTTTTGCATGGTACCATTTGTTCTAACTTTTCAGTCTGTGGACGAAATCCAATGGTATGACCATTTAAATAAAACCTCTTGGACAGTACTTTTGCATGGTACCATTTGTTTTTCAATATTTCACAAAATGAAATTTAGGATGTTTCTTGAAGTTTGATTTTTGGCACTCTTGGGAGTCAAATGGTTAATGAACAAAAAGGAATGAAGATGATGATGCTAATTATAGCTTGGGTTTAAAATTAAAGTCAGGAAAACGTTATCAACAGGAGTTAAATTCTTATAAAATAATTTCCCTTTTTAGGTACCTAACTTGTTTGAACCAGAAGAATATGAACAAGTGCTGAATGGAACCCGACCACATGCCAAGGAAGCGGGTGTTCCTGAAGGTGACAGGTGAGGGTTGAGTGACAGCTGTCAACGAGTAGTGTAGTATTTTGATTGCATTTCACCACTGCAGATTTCCATCTAACTGTAAACCTTACTTCAGAACTCTGTCTTATTGCCCCTCCGCCCCTCCGCCCCTCCGCCCCTCCCTCCCACTCCCCCCCCCCCCCCCCCCCCCAAAAAAAAAAAAACTACAACAACAACAATAGCCCATTTCCGAGTTGCTCTTAGCCTCCTTTTCAATCCGAGGCCAAGTGCAAAACCATTCATATGAAAATTCGTTTTCTTTCACATGCAATAAAACATATCCATATGAATGGTTTTGTACTTGGCCTCGGTTTGAAAAGGAGGCTAAGAGCAACTCGGAAATGGGCTATTGTTCTAGGGCAATTTTTTGTAGCGTATTTTGACTTGCCTATCACAACTGCAGATTTCCATTTAACTAAAAGCCTTACGGTAAAATTCTGTCTTGCACATGCTCCTTATTCTAGGACAATTTTTCATAAATATTATGTTTTGTTTCTCAGGGATGCGGTGTTTAACCACTTTATCAGCCGAGTCCGGAACAACCTTCATGTCGTACTGTGCATGAGTCCTGTGGGAGATGCTTTCCGTACTCGCTGTCGTATGTTTCCTTCACTGGTCAATTGTTGTACTATTGACTGGTTCATTGAGTGGCCAAGGTCAGTCTTATGGGGCTAGTCATTTCACTGTCAAGTCTGCTGTTGCTCAAAAGTTTGAGAAAATTCCTAAATTTCTTTTTGCAGACTATCGAAAAAACTAACAATTCAGCTTTCTTTACAGAGAAGCGCTGTTGTCTGTGTCTATGAACTTTTTCGAGGAAGTGGATTTGGGTGCCGGAGATGTTAAGGTGAGAACTCAGCATACGTCTGCTATCTTGGGGAAGCTCGTTGTAACCTCATTTATAGAGACACCCCGGGGCAGTAATAAACACTTCATGACTGGTCTCGAGGGAAACAGTGAATTTTGTTTCCCGAGAATCTTGATGTTTCCCGAGACTGAGATTCGAGGGAAACAAAATTCACTGTTTCCCGAGGGATCAGTCATTAAGTGATATGTTATATAGCCATACAAAAAAAAACACAACACAACACATTTTGAAAAACGCGTCGAATACTCGAGGTAAACATCGGTCGCATGCTCTAACCATGTCATCCGTATTGTTTTCATTGTAGGACAGAGTGGCTGAGATGTGTGTTGAGATCCACACAAGTGTCAGTTCCATGGCGGACAGATTTTATGCTGAGTTGCGCCGGCGATATTACACGACCCCTACCAGTTATTTGGAGCTTATTAACCTATATCTGTCCATGTTAGACGAAAAGCGAAGGTACGTATAACATAGCAGTAGTTAACTGTATTGTGCTTTAATTGTAGAGCGGTTTTCAGTTATGGTAAGTACTCTGACCAATCACGACAATCGCAGACAATCCAATGAACCAATCAGAACTCGAAGTAAATACATGTAGCCGGCGCCAAGCGCGGGAAAACTCGTACAAGCACGTCACAATTGGTTTTACTTCTGATTGGTTGAGAAATTGGCGCGAGAATTTTGATTCGATCAAAAAGCATGGTAATGCAAGACCAACGTAATCGCGAACTTACTTTCTACACTCTTATTGAAAACCACTCCAACAGACAATTGTCTTTCGCAAGAGAATGCCCTTCTCCTGAACTGTTAGTGAGGTTCATGAGAAACAGTGATGTACATCAGGAAGTGACTGTAGAGTCCATTTCAGGAGTGAAGCCTCTTCCACATTCCCTGTTCTTTCACAAAGAAATACATGCTCCCAAAATGGAAATAATTGTTAGGAAATTATTATCATCTTTGGAGTATGGAGTTCACATTATAACTAAGGCCTCTACCAAAGCGGGATTTAGTTCCAAAGTAAGTATTTCTTAAACATATCTTGAAGAATACAAACCTGCTTATAAAAGTAAGGGACAAAAACATGTGTGATCCTTCAAGGATCGGAGGTGGCGGCAACAAAAAATGCTCTTCAGTCCTTACAAATTTGGGACAGCCACGAGAGGTTCCCGGCCGTGACACTGTCCCGCCGAAATAGCAAAATTTCAGCTTAGCTTATTTTCACGTTATATCGCCAAATGCCACCAAATATACAACTTAGATGGATAAAAAGATTCGATAGGGCAAAACAGAAGCAGTAGTTTGGATATAAAGTGCAGGATTGCAAGGATTAAAGTGGATTACAGTTCATGAAATTTGATTTATTGACAGGCGGTCAAGAAATCAAACTTGCCATTCTTGTGAAATTTTGACTTTTCTAGCCGTTATTTTGTCTGTTTCGTTCATATTTCTTTGCTTCTGTCACTTTTGGCGATGGTTTCTTCCAATTTCAAGATGATAGAGTAAGCTTAAAGCACGCTCCTTGTTATAATCACGAAAGCACGATATTTCAGCCGGGACTGTGTCACTTTACATTTTTTTACTGTTTAGCATTGTATAACTGATAAGTTTTAAACTCCCATGAGTGCAAAAATCAAAATTTAAGAAAAATCCCAAATTTCATTTTGCAAAATATTGAAAAACAAATGGTACCATGCAAAAGTGCTGCTGAAGAGGTTTCATTTGAATGGTCACACCATAGGGTTTTGTCCCCAGACTCAAAAGTTAGAACTGTATTACATGTCTCCATAATTGACTCTGGGAGTGAAAGGATTAACCATTGTGTAACTGTTAAACACGAAGTTCCGGTATAAAAGGAGCCTGGCCTGGCCATAGACAAATTCGGCATTGTTGTACCCAATTCAAACCTTTTGGGAATAGAACTCTTTGTTCGTCATATTTCCATATCAATGAAGCATTGACATGGAAATTATATGGAAATATTGTGAACAAAGGATGTTATTCCCAGAAGGTTTGAATTGGGTACAACAGTGCGTTAGCCGAATTTGTCTATTCTCACCTCTAGTCTTCAATCAACCACTGAAGCATTCATTTAACAACTGACAACAAACATGCGTCATTACTAAGACCATTGCTAACACAATTCGGAAAAACTTTATGAACGTTATATATTAAAAAGTCTTTATGAACTTCTATTTATTTTTTTGCTTAGGTAAAATCTTGGTTGAATTAGATTTTTAGAAGCAATTTATATATAAAGGACGCGCAAGTTAACCACGTTTTGTGACTGTAAGACGCCTTAATTTGCATTTCACACCCAAAAGGTGTGAAATGTGGGAGGAGCTAAGCCTTTTATACCGGAACTTCATGTTTAACAATGTATTACTGTTTGCTCATTTCAATAGTAGAAGTCGTCGGACTGCCTAATTAGCATATAAAACATTATTAGCACAGTAATAGAGTAGTTTTCATTTGGGTGTCGTAAAACCAAAACCAAAGTAATTAATCTGACCAATCACAGCAGTCGTAAACAATCCAATGGACCAATCAGAGCTCGAAGCAAATACATGTCGCCGGCGCCAAACGCGGGAAAACGCGGGCGAGCAAGTCACGATTGGTTTTGGTTTTATTTCTGATTGGTCGAGAAAGTGGCGCGAGATTTTTTAGCCAATCACAAAGCGTAGCAATGCAAAACCAAAGCAATCGTGTAATTACTTTCGACACTAAATTGAAAACTGCTCTAAACGCTGATAATTAGCATATAAAACATAATTAGCGCAGTAATAAACGCCGATAATTAGCATATAAAACATAATTAGCCGATAATAAACGCTGATAATTAGCATATAAAACATAATTAGCACAATAATAAACGCTCGTAATTAGCATATAAAACATAATTAGCACAATAATAAACGCTCATAATTAGCATATAAAACACGAGTTACATGGATTCACTCTTCTTTGCCAATGACTCATTTTCCAGGCAGCTGATTGGTGCGCGCGACCGAGTGAAGAATGGTTTGAAGAAGCTTCTAGAAACTAATGACTTGGTGGATAACATGCAGGTCGAGCTTGTGGCACTGGAGCCACAGTTGAAACAAAAGTCACTTGATGTGGAAAAACTTATGGATAAACTACAGACAGACCAGGATGAGGCAGATAAGGTGCGTAACATTGAGCTTGGTACACTGCGGCTAAGCTTCTGTATTCTTCGTTAATCTCCGCCTTAGCTTTGGCATTCTTCGGAAAACTTCAAGAAATCCTCGGTATATTTTGGCGAATTTTTGGTATTCGGAAAAGTCAAGGAAGCTTTCGGTTATCTTCAGGAACTTTGGATAAACTGCAAGATGAGGCTGATAAGGTGCATGACATCGAGCTTGTTAATCTTCAGCTTAGCTTCGATATTCTCCGAAAACTTCGAAAAATCCTCGATAAAGTTCGGCCGATTTTTAGTCATTGGAAAATTTGAGGAAACTTTCGATAATTTTCGGCTTACGGGAAACGTTCAGTATATTAGGATAAAAACTACAGACTGACCAGGACGGAGCTGATAAAGGCGTGATATCGAGCTTGATAACCTTCGGCTACGCTTCGGTTATTCTTCGGGTAACTTCGAGAAGTCGGTAAATTTCAACAAATTTTTGGAAAATGCCAAGCTTCGGAAAACTCCGGGAAACCTTTGGTATCTTTGGATGAGCTTCAGTATTTGGAAAATTTCAAGAAACCTTTGGTAATCTTCGGCTATGCTTCCGTTTTCATAATTATAATTATTCCTTCCATCCTCGGCTAAGCATCGGTTTTCTTCGGAAAACTTAAGAAAGCTTCAGTAATCTTTAGATGAGCTTCGGTTATCTATGAAACTGTTTAGATTTGCTGACATCGATGTTCCCAGTTTTCTGAACTGTATCAAACCATCGCTACTCTAAGATTTCACATTCATTTATTTGTCTGTTCGCGTATTCATGATTTTTTTATTCTTATATTTTTCATGGCAGGTCCGTAAAGTTGTGTCAGCAGAAGAGGAAGTTGCCAAGGGTAAAGCAGATGAAACCCAGGCTATCGCAGCTGAAGCTCAAAGGGACTTAGACGAGGCTCTGCCTGCTCTGGATGCCGCCCAGAAGGTGTGCCAATCAAACACATGAAACATTTTTAGCCAACATCTTATTTGAAGAAACGCTTTTCCGTGTTTTGGCCACATTTTCTATTTGATCAAACATTGTTTTTTTGTTTAACAATAATTTAACACCTTTTGAGTCTGCCTTTTTGAATTGACAGCGTTACATCTCTGCCCACCCTGTCTAATCTATGTAAATGTTAAGGTAAATGAAGATTAAAGTTTTGCTAAAAGTTACTAAAGAGAAATGTTCTCTTCCCCAGGCCCTGGACTCTCTGGACAAATCCGACATCTCAGAGTTACGTGTGTTCACCAGTCCCCCAGAGCTAGTCATGACTGTCATGGAGTCTATTTGTATTCTACTAAATGCCAAGTAAGTCACACGTGTTAGCAAACAATTCGTACAGCTTTAACCCTTTTCTCTCCCAAGAGTGCCAAAGATCAAAATTCGAGAAAAATCCCAAATTTCATTTTGTAAAATATTGAAACACAAATGGTACCATGCAACAGTACTGTTGAAGAGGTTTCATTTGAATGGTCACACCATAGGATTTCGTCCGCAGACTCAAAAGTTAGAACAAATGGTACCATGCAAAAGTACTGCTGAAGAGATTTCATTTTGAGTGGTCACACCATAGGATTTCGTCCACAGACTCAAAAGTTAGACTGACTAAACTACATGTGTCCATAATTGACTCTGGGAGTGAAAGTGTTAACTAGAAATTAAATGTGTAGCTCGCAAAAACCTTCGAGAAGCCCTTCAACTATTTTCACCTCATTTCATGGTTTAACAAATAATACGCGCGGATTTTTTGCGAGTTGTGCATCATTTTTCGAGCCCCGCAGCGGCGAGAGAAAATGCGAGCAATAAGTAAAATGTTAGCTCGTTTTGCCGAATAAGGGATATGTTATTCGTCTGGAATTCCTTTTATAATAGCTTCTTTATTAAGGTGTAATAGGACAATCTACTGTGTGATACGCTGGGATATTTTGTATGTTCTCTGTTCCTTATAAGGTAAAATGACTTCACAGTCGAATAATATATTTTGACTCAATGAACGTTCGTAATACATATTTATTGTATACCATAGACAAATTCGGCTAACGCATTGTTGTACCCAATAGACCAATTCCGATATATTAAAATTCATACTTGGCTCCGAGGCTTAGGGGAATAAAACAAAAGAAATCACATCGAGGTTCTAAGATGAATAATTTATTTCTTTTGTTTTATTCCCCTAAGCCTCGGAGCCAAGTATGAATTTTAATATATCGGAATTGGTCTATTCAAACCTTCTGGCAATAAGATTCTCTGTTCACAATATTTCCATATAATTTCCATGTCAATGCTTTATTGATATGGAAATATGACGAACAAAGAGTTCTAATCCCAAATGGTTTGAATTAGATACAACAATGCGTTAGCCGAATTTGTCTATGTGTATTCGAAAATAAATTCATATGAACTGCAGGAGAATGAATTAAAGAGAATTTGATCGTCGCAGTTATACAGCGACAGAAGGAACCGCAATTAGAGACTGAATTTTTTTTTCTCAAGTTCTAATTTCAGCTTCTTCAGGGTTGTGCCTAAATCATACCGTCCAGACGTTGGACACCTTATTGAGACTTATATAACGTAATGTTGACACTTAGAATTTTATTTTCAATAAATTTTTAAGTGTAACAAAGAAAATCTAAAATCCCCGCTCAGGATTGAACCTGTGACCTCAGCTAGGCTCAGGCTTACATAGCCTACCGTACCACTGTACCACCTGGCTTCTCGGGTTGCTTAGTCCTAAATTAAACTATATAAACTGCTACCCCTAACCTCAACTGAAAGCTAACCAGTTACTCTTTTATATAAGTCTTAATAGGGACTTTAAGCAAATCACTACGGAAGACGCTACTACGGCTACCGTGACAAAGGGGACTGGAGAGAGTACGTCCGTGGCGCTCGAGGAACAGTGAAATGCGAAGTTGTTTGCGAAATGGTATCGACGGCTAAGAAGTTTAAAGCCTCTCTAAGGTTCTTTTATTTAGGTTTCTGACAACGGAATGGCATTTTTCAAAAGAACATGGATTTTATTTTTCTTTGTTGGGACCAAGAGAAGATTTCTGAACGAATCTTACAACTTTTGAAATGCCGTACATTTTCTGTATTTTGAACCACAACAATAACAATCTATTAAGTGTTCAGAGTACGAATTAAAACGCCTAACTAAATACAATTTTAACTGAAAGTAAATTTAAGCATAAGTAGAATCCTTTCCCCGCATGTATAAGGCATAAAAGCATATTCATTCAACTTCTAAAGCTGGACTTTCAGCGATAAAATCTTAGAGCTTGCGAATTTCGCTTCGCTATGCCGGCCGCTTCAATTTCAGTCGCCAAAACTGTTCCTAAATTCGTGATAGAATCACACGTTTTTGAGCGGCAAGTTTGAGAAAAATTACATTGTAATTGACTAAAAAGGATACAAGGTCCGTTGAAACACTTTAAACACTGAGAAATCCGTTAGAAAAGGAAACAGAAGCGAAATAAACTCGACGTAGTAGCGACTACGGCCAAACCATCCCGCTTACGTAGTCAAATTTCATACTACGGCTGAACATCAGCGACAGACGTGAGAATTTACTTCCGGTAGCCGTAGTAGAGCCCTCCGTCGTCATTGCTTAAAGTCCCTGCTAAGGTGTCCGACGTCCTTCTGGACGGTATGATCTGGGCTTGACCCTTCTGAAGGTGCTGCATACTGATGCCCATAGGGATTGTGTTGGAGGGAGGGAAGGGTGGGGAGTGGAGCGAAACGCCTGGGGGAGGGGAGAGTCCCAAGGTTGTTTCGTATTCAGAAGTTTGCTCAAAGGAGCTTTTGATTAATCTCTGCATCCCTTTGATGTTTTATAACCAGGCCGGACTGGGCAACAGCGAAAAGCATTTTGGGAGATGCCAAATTTTTGTCCAAACTCATGGAATATAACAAGGTAGGTACCAAGATTTTATCAAAGAAATAAACGAAGTGACAGAAAGGGGACTGTGTCATACTCATGGGCAGTACGCAGCTCTTACAAGGTCTTCTCTGATTTGCAGAGAAAACAATAGAACAAACAACACAACAATGGACCGTAGCCCTGAAAACAATAGAGCTGCGTGATACCCAGGTCCAATGAATAATTTTGCGTCAATTTGGACGGTTTTTAAGAGGTTTTAAAACATTTCAGAAATCCAAGATGGCGGATCCAAGATGGCGGCTGATGCTCATACCTCTCTGTCATTATACATAATAAGAATGAATTTATGGAATAAACCAACCATTTATTAGTCTCCCACGCAGCCGTTTTAGGGTAATCACACGTGTCAAGTTGTGTTATCCCAGTTGTGTGACGACCCTCAAAATAGTTGGTATGAGTCTAACTGTTTTCGCCTAGAAAATTTTGCGTTTTCAAGTTAAAACTGATCACTAAGTTTTGTTTCTGCTTTTCAGGATAACATCCCTGATTCAATGTTGAAAAAGCTGAAAAAGTACATCGACAATCCCAAGTTTACACCAGAAAATGTGGAGAAGGTTTCGAAGGTGAGTGGAGTAGATAAAAAATAAAATAAAAAATGAAAGTCTTTTCAATCGGCGAACCCTAATATTTAAACGTTACTTACTGTAAACAGTGTCGAGAAGGCAGATAGCGCAGACTAGAAAAAGATTAATCTACTTAAAATGACCCACGTAACCTTTTCACTCCCAGAGTCAACAATAAAGACATGATATGTAGTGCAGTTCTAACTTTTGAGTCTGTGGACGAAATCCTATGGTGCGACCATTCAAATGAAACCTCTTCAGTAGTACTTTTGCATGGTACCATTTGTTTTTCAATGTTTTACAAAATGAAATTTGGAAATTTTCTTGAATTTTGATATTTGGCACTCTTGGGAGTTAAAGGGCCACCCTCCCGTCGAAATAACAAAATTTCGCTTATCTTCTATGTTACATTGCGAAATGTCACCAAATATACAACGAAATTGGACAAAAAGATTCCATAGAGTAAAACAGGAGCGGTAGTTTGGAGATGAAGTACAGGATTACAAGGATGGAAGTGGATTACAGTTCATTAAATTTGATTTCGTCACAGGCGGTCAAGAAATCAAAATTGCCATTATTGTAGAATTTGGACTTTTTTATCCATTATTTTGTGTCTTTAGTTAATATTGCTTGCTTTCATCGCTTTTGGCCATTTCTTCTTCCTATTTCAAGATAAGAAAGCAAGCTCCTGGCCATAATCATGAAAACACGATAGATCAGCCGGGAGACTGTCCCTTACCTTCACCCAAAATGCTGTGCGCGCTGTTATCACGTTTTGTGATGAATTTCGTGTAACACGAAATTCACGCTTGAATGCGTGCAACCAATCAGATCATGCGTTTGAAATGGAGCATTTCAAAACAAAACAAACGACCGCAACGTCTTTTGGATGAAGGTGGGCCTTTAAGGTGAACTTCTGCAGAAATGATTCATTATTTGTTTGTTTGTTTCAGGCTTGTCGCTCCATGGTTATGTGGGTGCGAGCTATGGATTTGTACGCTAGAGTGTATCGCACTGTGGAACCCAAGAAAAAGAAGTGAGTTTCACTCCAAACATATTACACCTTTCACTGCCAAAATTCATGATCTCTGCGGTCGTGTTGTTTCCTTAGACAAGAAACTTTACTTCACATTGTCTCTCTCCACCCAGGTGTATAAATGGGTACCGGCGACAAAATGCTGGGGGTAACCCTGTGATAGACTAGCATCCCATCCAGGGGGGAGTCGCAATACTCCTAGTCACTTTATAGTATATAAACCAGGTCACCCTGTGATGAACTAGTATCCCATCCAGGGGGGAGTAGCAATATTCCTAGTTGCTTTATGCTACAGAAACCGGGTTAAGCTCCGGCCGTGTGGGCCATCCGTGGCTCTTGTGCGTCGTTAGCTACTACAAAATTTATCAGTTGTAAAAGATCGAAAAATAAACGGTGATATAGGAATGCAACGGTAACGTAGTGATGTAGAACTTTCTTTCAGTGCTGGAAATAATTTTTCTTACTTAGAAGGACATGTGTCTTTTCAAACCTCCCTTTTGATCGGACATTTTACAAAATTGGTCCGACATCCGCCATTTTGGCGACGTCCTTCAAAAATCTACTTAAACCAAGATTTTACCTAAAAAAAGCAAAAAAAAAAAAAAAAATAGAAGTTCATAAAGACTTCTGATATAACTTTCAAAACGTTTTTCCAAATTGTGTTAGCAATGGTCTTAGTAATAGTAGTGACGCATGTTTATTGTCAGTTGTTAATGTTTCAGTGGTTGATTGACGACTGGAGGCCAGGCTCTTTTTATACCTGAACTTCGTGTTTAAGTCTTCCACCTGAAGGTGGTATATTTGTTCTTACATATCCTATCTCATAACGGCGTCTTTTGTTAGACTTGCCGCTGCACAAGTGGAGTTGGATGCAGTTATGGCGACGCTTAAAGAAAAGCAAGACAGTCTGGCAGCTGTTGAAGAAAAGGTATGTTTTCTGCATTGAATTTTTCATCTTTCCTTTTTGAGGCAAGAGTCTTGACCCTCGGACGTTCAAGGGGGTGGGGGGGGGGGGGGGGGGGGGGGGAGGACACCCCGTCCCCGTCCCCGTCCCCGTCCCCGTCCCCGTCCCCGTCCCCGTCCCCGTCCCCGTCCCCGTCCCCGTCCCCGTCCCCGTCCCCGTCCCCGTCCCCGTCCCCGTCCCCGTCCCCGTCCCCGTCCCCGTCCCCGTCCCCGTCCCCGTCCCCGTCCCCGTCCCGGTCAAGGTATTTTTCCGACCTTTTTAAGAGCACATATTGTCAACACATGCCAACACATGAGACATAAGTAGCACGAGGTCAAGCTATTTTTGAATGAAAATGCGTGTTTTTAACCTGTTTTGGTGAAAAAATATTTTAAATGCTACCAAAAGCAGCGAAATGTTTAAATACATCATATCTTACAACTCGACTAGCAAAAACTTTAAATTTCCGTATTTTTTTTTCGATATATTAGAATAATTTTTTGAGTAAAATCCAAGATGGCTGCCAATACGCTCGCTCGCTCGCCCAAAAAACTTGTCTGCACAGCTGTTGGGAAGAAAGTTTGTCCAACTTGTAAGTTATTTTATTTTGAACTATCCACATCGTTATAAGCTCATGAAACGTGTTTAGAGAGTTCGGGACTGCTGGTTTTCTATATTTGCATAGAATTATGGTAAATGGCTTTCAACCAATCAAAGATCAAAGCACGTGTAGTATCTTGCTTGGTTTTCAACCAATCAGACTGCGCGTAGTATCTTGCTTATGTTTTAACCAATCAAAGCGCGCGTAGTATCTCGCTTATTTTTCAACCAATCAGAGCACGCGTAGAATCTCGTTTATTTTTCAACCAATCAGAGCGCGCGTGGTATCTCGTTTATTTTTAAATTGTGTTTAAAGATCGCAGAGCTCCAAGCAGCCTACGACCACAGCATCGCTGAGAAGGAAACGCTGACCAAGAACATCGCACAGACAGCAGCTCGGCTGAAGAGAGCATCCAAGCTGACTACAGCTCTGGGAGACGAACAAGGAAGATGGACAGAGAATGTGGCGGTAGGTTAAGTCATGTAATTTATCAAACCCAAGCAGGTGTTTGGATACCTGATGAAACGAAGGAGGTTTTTATATCTTGTCTTAATTTGCATAGATTTTTGGCGATTTTATTCTTTCGTTTTCTCCGCATTTAACGATCACTTTGAGAAGCTATATCAAACACTCGAAACAGTGTTTCATATGGTATCCAAACACTTTGTTGTGGGTTTAAAAAACTCGGCCGCGCCTCGTTTTTCAACCCACTTTGCGGTGTTTGGATATCTGATGAAACACTGTTAATCGTGTTTGATATTTTCCCTCAAACTCATTACAGAGAAAAGGAAGGAATTAAACTAGCAAAATCTATAATATGATTTTCTTTATGCAAACTTGATGAGTTATTAATGAGTTTGAGAAGCGCACAATGAAAATTATGTTTTTGGCAAGACAACAAGGACGAAACTTAGAGAGAGATGGAGTCATTTTTGTTCGTTTTTCCTAACATAAAACAAAAATACAAAAGTAGAAAACAAATCAATTTAGAAAATGTGGAGAAAGCCCAAAGAGAAATTAAAATGATACAGAAAATAGTCTTCACTTAAAGCACAAAATTTACTGAAGGCCGTTTCTAAGAACGTTAAAACATTTTACGTCGAATATCCAGTTGCAATCAGTTTCAATGAATTTTAGTTTTGCCACTTATTTTTCTTACAAACTTTAGCTCTGGAATGGTTTGTACTAAAAGTTTCAAGGCATTTGAAACCAGAAATGACATGGACCTGTGTGGGCCCTCATACGGACGTTAAAAGTAGATAAACAATTGTTATATTTCTGCATTTCTGTTACAATTGAAAGAATGTAGTGAGGTACAATAAAAACATGTTCTTTTTGTTTTTATTGTTCAGGCGTTTGAGTTGGAGATCGGTAACGTGGTTGGTAACGTGTTTGTAGCGGCAGCTTGTGTGGCGTATTTTGGAGCCTTTACCAGTCTTTACCGCAATGAGCTGATTTCTTCTTGGATTCAGCGCTGTAAAGACCTGGAGATTCCTGTGTCAGATGACTTCAGTCTTATTAATGTGTTGGCAGATCCTTTTGAGATCAGACAGTGGAATGCTGATGGACTCCCCAGAGATCCAGTAAGTACGCCCCGGAATTGAGTGAACCAGTCCCACTCCACCGATTGTTAGCCTGTTCGGCCGGAGCTTAACCCGGTTTCTGTAGCATAAAAGCAACTAGAAGTATTACTACTCCCCCACTCCCCCTATCCCCCGAAGTAGTAATCAAAAAATGATTATTACGTGTAACTGTTATGCGCAAATTCGAAGTATTTTCGTTAAAAACTTGTTGCTCACTAAGGCACTACTTAAATATATATTATATGCCTTCTAGGTGTCCATAGAGAATGCCATCTTGGTAACACGAGGGCGGCGATGGCCTCTTATGATTGACCCTCAAGACCAGGTCAGTCTTCCAGTTAACTAACCACAGATAGCCAACGCACAGTGACTGGCAGACAGACAGTCCAATAAGTAAGACCCAGAGGGACTATCAGACAGACGGACGGACAATACATAAACCTACACCTACAGCGACTGACACTTAGTTTGACTAAAAGACAGTCCAACAAACTAGACGCAGAGGGACTGACAGACAGATAGTCCAACAAACTAAATAGACAGACAGTCCAATTAACTAGACCCAGGGGGACTGTCAGACAGACATGTTGACAGACCATTAAACTTCATGTACAGCAACTGACACGTGGTTAAACTGGACGCAGAGTGAATAGAAAACTGACAATCAAATCAGACACACCAAACGACGGAGACAGCACACACACACACACACACACACACACACACACACACACACACACCGACAAGGAGTGTAAAAAAAACTTATCACAAAGTGACAGATAGATGGAGTGAAAACAACAGCTTATGGAAGTCAGTTCTATCCTAGTCATGCCACCTTCTTCCGTACAGAAATCTGTTTTCTACAATTTACATTGCTTCCAGTATACTCTTGAGCTTATGTTTTCCTCAACTCTTTAAGCCCTAGTAGTGATCATCAACAAACTTCTCCTTGTAATATCAACGCTAAATCAATCAGAGAGGTAATGAGAATTAAGACCTTCTTCCACTACTTCTGTAAGAAACACATGGAGTCAAGAAAGGAGAATTTGTATTTTGATCTTGAGAATTAAATGGTTAATGACAAGTGTCAACGCAGCCTCCATAAATAATTAAGCCATACGTGGTAGACTTATCCGCATTCTGTGGCAATAACATAGGCAAATCGCTGGATCCGAGCGAAAGAAGCCAAGAATGGACTCAAAGTGATCAAGCTAACTGATCAAAACTTCCTGCGCACGCTCGAGAACTGCATTCGCATTGGAATGCCTGTGCTACTGGAGGAAGTCGGAGAGACTCTGGACCCGGCTCTGGAACCGATCTTGCTGAAACAGACTTTTGTGCAGGTGAAGTGAAATCGCCCTATAATGCAAACCGCGAAACGTCTTAAAGCAAATCATGTATGCTAACAGATTGTGTCGTTTGTGTAGGTGAGAGGGCAATATGCGGGGTAAGGAGGGGGGGGGGGGGGGTACTCTGCTTGAAAACCATACCCCATACCTCTGATGGAAATAACAGTCGGTCAACGGACATTGTCCGACCAAAACCCTTAAATGTCCGACTAAATTCAGAGCACAAGAATGAGTTAGTTTTCGCCTTGAAAGCCTTGTTCAGCCATCCCATTTGATTGCAAAACATTAAAATAAGAATTTATGCTGTTTGTACCGTTTATTTTGCTGTCAAATGCTGCCCTCTCGATCCGAGAAAATTCAACGCCGTGTGATTTGAAATCGCCCTATAATCCATTGCAAATCGCAAAACCTCTTATAGCTCATCATATGCCAATGGATTGTAAAATGTTCGATCAGAATGGATGTTTAAAAGGACACATGTCCTTCTAAGTAACAAAAATTATCCACAGTACTGCTTTTACATGTTGCTTGATCGTTGTTTTTGTTTTTAACAAAATGGTCAGTGAATGCAGTCAGTTGTTGATCATATTTGTGTATCATTTGCAGGGTGGCCGCATGTTGATTCGTTTGGGTGACAGTGATATCGACTATGACAAGAACTTCAAGTAAGTCAGTTCTATTTGAGGTTTGTTATTATGCAGATGGAGCAAAGACAACTCAACTTGACATAATGACACACAAGGGTGATCAAAGGCTCCTATGAGCCAATTCGTGAATACTCAACACTCGGGCCATCCCCTCTCCTGGACCTTTTTCTTTTACCGACCCCACGCATGTACTGTAACTAAACTCTCTATAAGATGGACACCTCTATAAGACGGACATCTGGTTTTGGTCCCTCCCGTTTTTCAGTCATTTTTCTGTAACTAAACTCTCTATAAGATGGACACCTCTCTAAGACGGATAACGGACACTTTGAAACCGTCAACGGACACTTGAGAAGTGTTTTTTTTTGTTCCAGTTTGCAAAGTGTACATTGAAGTTTTTAGACTAGAATCCTTGAACGTTTGCTTGAACAGCGAAAACGTTTTTTTTTTTTTTTTTTTTTGCTGTTTATAGACATGTTCCAGTTTGCAACATGTACTGTTCACTTTTCAGAAGCAGTAAACTATTGATTGTAATGAACAAACGAGTCCACTTTTCTAATATTAGTTTTGTTCCAGTTTGTAGGTATTGCTTAAGTAAACTACTTTAAACAGACTTAAAACAGACGTGTATTCATTGTGCATAGATTCAGATTTATTATCACAGAATTACTGGTGTCACCTTACCTCGACTCTCTATAAGCCGGGCACCTCTCTAAGACGGACAGTTGGGCCGGTCCCGACGGTGTCCGTCTTAGAGAGTTGACTGTACTATTTGTTAACTTGTTTCTTGTCTCGCAGATTCTACATGACCACCAAACTGGCGAACCCTCACTATCTACCTGAGGTGTGCATCAAAGTGACCATCATTAACTTCACCGTCACCAAATCAGGACTCGAGGACCAACTGCTAAGGTATGGAAACGTCATAAAAAAATTGGTTTGCAAGGCATACTTGTGTGGCTTCTATCTGGCTTAAAATGAATAAAAAAAATAAATAATTGGCGCAAGCTGTTGTGATATCTCTGCCGAGTCTGGTGAATGAGATAGCAAAATAACTTTTTTCAATACAATTGATTTTGTTGCGAAAGAATCAGTTTTTAATACAATTCGTAACATTGCAAGGTGAAACAATTACTTTCAAATTTTAACTCCTAAAGTATCAGAGAGCCAATGTGTTTTATTTCATTTTTAGTGATGTTGTCCGTCTAGAGAGACCAGATCTTGAAGATCAGAGAAATCAACTGATTGTACGCATCAACTCCGACAAAAACCAACTGAAAGCGATTGAGGATAGGATTCTGAAGCTGTTGTTCAATTCAGAAGGAAACATACTGGATGATGAAGTGCTTATTAACACTCTGAATGAGTCTAAGGTAGGCCACAAGTCTATAACAGCAAGTAAGTCACCAGGGCCTTCCTTCCAAGGTAGGCCACAAGTCTATAACAGCAAGTAAGTCACCAGGGCCTTCCTTCCAAGGTAGGCCACAAGTCTATAACAGCAAGTAAGTCACCAGGGCCTTCCTTCCAAGGTAGGCCACAAGTCTATAACAGCAAGTAAGTCACCAGGGCCTTCCTTCCAAGGTAGGCCACAAGTCTATAACAGCAAGTAAGTCACCAGGGCCTTCCTTCCAAGGTAGGCCAAAAGTCTATAACAGCAAGTAAGTCACCAGGGCCTTCCTTCCAAGGTAGGCCACAAGTCTATAACAGCAAGTTAGTCACCAGGGCCTTCCTTTCAAGGTAGGCCACAAGTCTATAACAGCAAGTTAGTCACCAGGGCCTTCCTTCCAAGGTAGACCACAAGTCTATAACAGCAAGTTAGTCACCAGGGCCTTCCTTCCAAGAAAGGCCACAAGTCTATAACAGCAAGTAAGTCACCAGGGCCTTCCTTCCAAGGTAGGCCACAAGTCTATAACAGCAAGTTAGTCACCAGGGCCTTCCTTCCAAGGTAGGCCACAAGTCTATAACAGCAAGTTAGTCACCAGGGCCTTCCTTCCAAGGTAGGCCACAAGTCTATAACAGCAAGTAAGTCACCAGGGCCTTCCTTCCAAGGTAGGCCAAAAGTCTATAACAGCAAGTTAGTCACCAGGGCGGGGCGGGGCGGGGCGGGGCGGGGCGGGGCGGGGCGGGGCGGGGCGGGGCGGGGCGGGGCGGGGCGGGGCGGGGCGGGGCGGGGCGGGGCGGCCCTAGAAATCCCAGGACAAGGCTGTCAAAATACTCCAAATATCGTTAACAATTTTCGTCGTGTCACGAGCGTAGGACAGAGAAAAAATAGAAAGACATTCGTGATGAGTATTACTACTTGATTTTTACCTTCCCGTTTGCATAAAACGTACAAACTGTAGATGCATCAATCCATCATGTTGCTCACTTTCTCTTCCCAGGTCACTTCAGGAGTGATTAGCACTCGGCTGAAAGAGGCCGAGATGACTGAGGAGAAGATCACATTAGCCCGTGAGAAGTACCGTCCTGTGGCCACACGTGGCTCTGTTATGTACTTTGTTGTGGCTAGCATGGCTGAGGTGGACACCATGTACCAGTATTCACTCAAGTATTTCAAACAGGTAAAGCTTGATTAGCTCTTCAGACAGGTAAAGCTTGATTAGAACTTCAAACAGGTAAAGCTTGATTAGTACTTCAAACAGGTAAAGCTTGATTAGCACTTCAAACAGGTAAAGCTTGAGATTACTTCAAACAGGTAGAGCTTGATTGGCACTTCAAACAGGTAAAGCTTGATTATACTTCAAACAGGTAAAGCTCGAGATTACTTTAAACAGGTAAAGCTTGATTATACTTCAAACAGGTAAAACTTGATTAGCACTTCAAACAGGTAAAGCTTGGTTAGACCAGTTCTGGAATTAACAGTCTTTCGCCGAAAATTGTCCGATCAAAACCCTAAAATGTCTAAAATGTTGTGTGTAACGTTTATTTTGGATTTTTAAACTCATTAATAATTCATGACGATAACACAAAGGAAGTCACTGCCGTGAAAGAGGTCTGGGTACCCCGTCTTAATTAGCAAAGGTTTTATTCCTTCGTTTTCTTCGCATTTAATGATCAGTTTATATCTTCCTCGTGTTTGATATATTACTTAAAAGACTCTCTCGATTCAAGAAAATTTAGGAAGGCCGTGTGATTTGAAATCGCCCTATAATGCACCAACGGATAACTTCTTACAGTACTTCATGTATGCTAATGAATTGTATGCCGACTAATTTTGTAACATACCCTATCAAAATGGCGGTTTGAATGCACGTATGTCCTTCTAAGTTAAAAAATATACAGCTGTTTCGAGAAAGGTTTTCGGAAAAAAGGGCAAAAGTGCACGCGATAATCCCGAAAATTAATTTGGGATATGATCACTGAATGTTAATAAGTCAAATTAATACATCAAATCCGCGATGCCTCGTCCGTACAGCGACGATCTTAGATGGTTGGCCATATGGATAAAGGAGTTTTTAGGATAAAGCGTTGATGACTACCCACAATATCTTTCGGGATTGTCGCGTGCACTTTTACGCTTTTTTTCCGACAACCTTTCTCGAAACAACTGTATACCCGGTACCATTCTTCTCCTAAGAGCGCACCTGTCGACAGGGTGTAAATGAGGGGAGCGCCCCCTCCTTTTGTCATGGATTTGTTTTTTTTTACGGCTGCACTTAAGGTTGATGAAGCCATTGAGCGATGTTGCGCTCTCGTTGCAATTGCTACGACCCGCTGTTTCTGAATTTCCCGGATGCATCTCTGAAACACTTTTTCTTCGACTAGGCTATGGAAGTTAATCCGAAGATTTCCGAAGTTGACTTCTGAAAATATTCCGAAGTAATTCACCTGAAAACCAGAGGGGGTTGGAAGCCTATCCCATGATGCAACGCAACGAGTTACCCGCGACATTTGAAGAGAATAAACAAACTATGTGTAAAATCTCATATTTCGGTGATTTTGCCGGTAGTCTCATTTTATGGTTTTAATTATCGGAGACTTGGGAATCAGGGAAATAGTTCGTTGGTAACTGAAAAGGACTACAATGTGAGAACTTCATTTGTATTTCTAAGTTTAATCCTCGTTTCTCGTCCTTAGAAAATATCATTTTCCGCTCGCAGGAAAATGGCGATCATCCCCGAAAATACCACGAAAGTGCAGTTGTACCTCCTCCTTAATCGAAGCGTCACTAGCATTTTAACATAAATAACGTATTCCTTAATATCATAACGACTTAAAACATCATATCCCTCCAGGTTTTTCAAGCTGAATAAAACCATCAAAGTGTGGGCACTTTTCAATGCTTTAAATTGACGACGAGCTGATTTAGGAATTCGCGCACGTTTGCAGATTTGAATATGAAAATTCCTTGAGGAATAAAACGAATTTAAACCGAAGCAAGTTCAAGTAAATGAGTATAAAAAGGGGTTACATTGTATTTCCAAAAGCCGTCTTAAACAAAGGATAGCGGAAAAAATCTTGGTAAATCCATCAGTGCTGAAAACTCAAATCAGTACAAAACACGCAGCAAAATATATGCGCGCTATATCGCGCGTACAAGCTAGCTGTACGCGTCAGTTACAGTTTTTCCTGTCGTTGACATCAGAACTACTGTGTCTAGCTAAAACCGTGGATGAAAAAATAGCTATTAAGAAAAGAACTTTTCCCCCAAGGGTTTTCAGTTTTTTAGAGAACTTATTTGGTTAACACAGTGCAAGAGTGTCGTCATATGCGTGGACAAGCAGTTGGATGCTTACGCGTTCAAACGCGCGCAAATTTTGTTGACACATTTTTTCAAAGTGGCTTGGATATTAAATCTTCGTTTGTCGTGTCATCCTTCGAACAAATCTTTGAAAGCATGTATCTGTTCGTTGCAAGAGAAGTTTTCTTGACATTACAAATCCTGACAAAAGAAGACCGACAGACAAAAGGCCTTGAAAATGGTGTCTTGACAGCCACTGCATTGTGGGATAGGCTTCCGCCCCCCCCCCCCCCCCTCTCCTCTCAGTAGTCATCCGACGATTTCCGAGGTTTGCTCTAAATAGAAATACAATAAACAGAGGCAAGAGACAGACGATATATAGTTCGCTTTTAGCCCATTGGTGGGAACGAAGCTCCTTTTTAAGCTATTCGATCTGAGAGCAATATCCGAATTTGAACTTGACTAATACCCCATTCACACCAACGCTTAAACATGTTTAAATGTTGTTTAGTTTAAAACAGGTTTAAAAAATACCTCCTAACCTCCCGTAATATTTGGAGTGAAATCTTTACTAAAAGAAACTTTATTGACTTCATTACCATTCCAGGTAGTTTGAGTCATATACATTTCAAAACGTTCTAGACAGAGGCTAAAAACGTAGTTAAACTAAACAACATTCAAACATGTTTAACCGTTGGTGTGAACGGGGCATAATATTTTAACTACCCATTCTTGTTTCAGTTATTTAACACGTGTATTGAGAACAGCGAGAAAACTGATGACTTGGACAAGAGGCTTCAGATTCTTCTCACAAACTGTACCAACTCCGTGTACACTAATGTTGCTCGGTAAGTGCTCTTACGTTTCGTCAATTCATCTCGCCATGTTCAGCCCTCAATCACCTTATATTTTTTTATATGTAACACAATAACAATAAATCCTTTTTTGCCGATTTCGTATTATTTGTGCGTGAAAAAAAATGGAACTAGAAAGATATGTAGCAGTTACCTCAGGTGTACAGAAAGATTTCTCGAAAAAGTGGAGCGTTTTCTTAGATATTTTACCAAAATTGTATATTTTGTGCTCTGTGTTTAAGAATATAGATTATTAATAGTATAACATGTTACATAAATAGCAAAGAAGTACTGTATTGTATGTTACCTGTATGTTAAAGTGCACCTGTCCTAACCCCAAAATTGTTTTTTCGCTTAATCAACTCTATGTACGTTGAAAAGTTGAATAGTTAAATATTTCTTGTTTTTAACGCTGCGTTAGTGAATTATAGAGGTTTGAATTTACAAAATGTTAATAAGATGACGTAAAATCAAGACTCGTTTATTATACAACTACTTGTTTTCACCTCCAAGTAATGTTTGTTTTTACAAATCAATTGACTATTAACAGTTTTTATTTAGTATTTCCTAAATTGATTATCCTTAAGCTGTGAACTGCGTATTGTAAACTGAAGTAGAAATAATGGTCATTAGCATATTTACCCTCACTATTTTTGTATCTATGTATTTCAGTGGTCTGTTTGAGAAGGACAAACTGGTTTTTTCATTCATGTTGTGTGGCGAGATAATGCGTCAACGAGGAGACATTTCCGACAATGAATGGAACTTTTTCCTCAGAGGAAGCGGAAGCTTGGATAAAGTAAGGTTCACCCGCACGAGATACATGGGAAGGACGCGCAAGAAATTTTGAAAAGAGATGTGTGATGTACACGCAAAAAATACTGGTTGCGTTCCTTTTAAACGGATTCTGCGATCGAAAATTCGATTTTCCGTTTCATTTAGGGACAAATCAATCTTGAGGACGTTCGCACCAATTGCTTATGTGCATCCTTAACTTTCTGCATACGCAATTCATGTCGCAACGCCTTAAGCCTGGTTTTCACTAACGACGGGGTCGGAGTCGGAGTCGTAATCAGAAGCGCAGAGCGATACGATCTAGTGAAAATCAAACCGACTGAATCGGAGTCGGATTCGTAAGAGCGCTTCTGACCTAGTGAAAATCGAAAATCGGAGTCGTAAGCGGAGTCATAAGGCCTGAGAACTGGCATTGTGATTGGTTGGTTCTTGCGCTTCTGCTTGCGACTCCGACAATCTAGTTTTCACTGGATCATAAGCGTCGGAGTCATAAGCGGAATCGGAAGAAAATGGAACCGTTCTGATTCTTCCGACTCCGATTCCGTCGAGCTAAAGACTCCGCTTACGACTCCGATTTTCGATTTTCACTAGGTCGGAAGCGCTCTTACGACTCCGACTACGACTCCGACTCCGACTCCGACTCCTTCGCCAGTGAAAACCAGCCTTTACGTGGCAAAATGCTCCAGAATTTTTAGAGTATTTTGGCGGAGAAGGTCCTGGGGACGAGGTTCGATTTTTTTAACATCAAACAAAATGTCCTTGCATACATGCGCATTAACAACGTCTGAAAACTTAAAGGAGCTATGTCACCATAACTACAAAATAAAGAAATGATCAACAAAGCCACCTTAAGGATGTTCGCACAAATTGCTTATGTGCATCTTTACTGCGCACGCAATTCATGTCGCGCGCAAGCGAAAACTTCTATGCACCTACTCGTATAATATGTTTAGACTAACAGACATTGGGACCGGTACCATATCCAGTAAGGGCTGGTTCACACTAGCGACGTAATCGGAAGCGGAGTCGGAGTCGGAAGCGTAAGGGGCCTTACGTTCTAGTGTAAATTAAAAAACGTAGTCGGAATCGGAAGCTCGACGGAATCGGAAGGATCAGAAGGTTTCCTTTTTCTTCCGATTCCGCTTCTGCTTCCGTCGCTTACTATACGCTTCCGTCGTTTTGATTTCCACTAGATCGTAAGGTTCTTACGATTCCGATTCCGCTTACGATTCCGCTTACGTCGCTTACGTCGCTAGTGGGAGCGTTGCGTGACTATTCATTACCGCGCTTAAAATTTACCGTATTTCTTTAGTTATCAGGTTTGCATCTGTTCATTTCGTTTTGACAAGTCTAATGATATTTATTTAGACAGTCTTTAAAACAATAATGTGCAAATTATTTCAGCTGGGCTAACAAAGCAAGGAATAAAAACTATTTAGTTCATTTATGTTCAACCGAACTTGTGCGAAAATTGCGCGCAAGGGATACACGATCCACAAAATATAACACTCTTCTTTAACTGACTTATTTTTTATCAGTTATCCAAAACTAGGTTAAAATCTTTAGACAAATTTAATGAGTCTTCTTTTTCGTTCACTACAGGAACGTCCTCCAAAGCCTGACATTCCTTGGCTAACTGAACATACTTGGAATACGTGCTGTGACTTGGAGGTATGAAGATAACACGTGTGAGCGCGCGGAGCAACCATATATGATTTTGTTTCTTATATAAACGACACGAAGTTTTAAGCAATTTTCCGAAATTTGTCAAAATAGTTCCGAAGATTTTCGAAAATTGTCCGAATACTGTCCGAAAGTTGTACGATCATTTTCCAAAATTTTTCGGATATTTCCACGGAAGATCCGAAGATGTTTGGACTATTAATCAACATAATTAGCTTTGTTTGACGTTTAATAAATCAAACTTGGCAGTTAACTTGAATATATTACATGTAATGCCTTCACTCTACACAGTGAAAATAAAATTGAAAATCTCTTAACATCTTGTTCCAATTTGGAATTTCCAGTTTAACCTATTTACTTCTGAAATTCACAAGTTTCTTTTTGTAAACTTTAAAAAACTTAACAGTACCACGTGAAAGTACAGATCATATGTACTTAACGATTTTACCCATACACTTAAACGTTAGCAAATACTTATCCTAGTTTAAGTAGCCAGTCAGAGCACGCAAAAAAAAACACCATCCACTGGTTTCATAAATACTATTAAATTTTATATTTTCTTCTGTTAAGGACTCCATGCCAGCGTTTAGTGGCTTGAAGCAGGAAATCGTTAGCAAACCTATTATCGTCAAGATCGGATCGATTGAGGTAAACGTTTTATTTAATACTGAAGTTAAAATTTAAATTAAGCAAGTAAAAAAATACCTAGGAATTTCAGTGGAATCCACGAGGTTGCTCTAAAGCCTGGTTTCCATATAATTGCAAGGATCGCAGCGATCACAGAAAAAAGTGTTGTGCGACCCTTGCGATCATATGGAAACCAAAAACTTTGCGATCGTTACGATCCTTGCGATTGCGCTCGCAGAGATAGAAAACTTTCTATCTCTGCGATCCTTGCGATCGAGAGGTTTTTATATGGAAACCACTCTTGCGATCCTTGTGATCCAAAATGTCCCAGAAAGCATTGCACACCAAAGCCTTGTATCCCATAATGCACTGGTTTTTGTGGAGGGAGGTAAACCGAAGTATCCAGAGAAAACCCCTCGGAGCAAAGACGAGAGTCAACAACAAACTCAACCACATTTACACCATTTTCATGCGTTATTTTTCATTGTAGATTTGTCCAAATACTGCGTTACTCTCGGAGAGTAAAGATGACGGTAGATCTACAGCAACAAGTGAAACCACTGAGGCGACCGAGGAAGGTGAAGAACAACCAGTCAATTTAGGCGATCGACTGACAAGCTTCCAGAGTTTGGTGTTTGTGAAAGCTTTTAGGGAGGAAAAGGTAAAATATCTGTTGGAAGCCCTCGACCTGATTTCTGAAAGTACAAAAAAAAAACGTTAAAAATATATATTAATGACGTGCATACGCGAGCTCCCTATACCATCGTCTCTTATTTTGTTTACGCACGTAAAGCTAGTTAAAGAGCCATGCTTTAAATGAACGCCGTAAACATTTGATTTTCCCATTCGCGTAATTTTTAGATATGTGTGTCTTATGTATTTGAACGGCTTGCGTAAAGCCAAACAGTTGAGCGTCGGGTTCAACTTGTTAAGCTCGGCTAAACGTGCCAACATTATTAGCCAACATTTGTGGATGGCAATGTTGGACCCGCGGCTAAACGTGCCAACATTGTTAGCCAACATTTGTTGGATGGGAATGTTGGACGCCCGGCAAAACATCCCAATTTTGTCGTCCGCTTTCTGGAGTAATCTTCCTCTTTTACTGAATTGTTCCGCAGGTCGTGTTTGCCTCGGTGGATTTCGTTTCTGAAAATCTCGGCAAGACGTTTGTAGAAAGCCCGTCAATTGACCTGAACATCCTGTACGCTGATGTGGGGCCCACCACCCCGCTCATCTTCATCCTCTCTACTGGCTCAGATCCAATGAACGCCTTCCTTAGGTTCGCCAGGGAAATGAGCTACAGTGAAAGGTGAGATCTGCTGCTGATGTTAATGTTGTTGTTGTTGATTTAATATTGATTGATGTTGTTTCTGTTGTTGTTGCTGTTGTTGGTGATGATGTTGTTGCTGTTGTTGTTGTTGATGTTGTTGCTGTTGTTGCTGTTGTTGTCGCGGTTGTTGTTGCTGTTGTTGGTGATGATGTTGTTGTTGTTGTTGATGTTGTTGCTGTTGTTGTTGCTGTTGTTGTTGCGCTTGTTGTTGCTGTTGTTGGTGATGATGTTGTTGTTGCTGTTGTTGTTGTTGTTGATGTTGTTGCTGTTGTTGCTGTTGTTGTTCTTGTTGATGTTGTTGCTGTTGTTGCTGCTATTGTTGTTGCTGTTGTTGCTGCTATTGTTGTTGCTGTTGTTGGTGATGATGTTGTTGCAGTTGTTGTTCTTGTTGATGTTGTTGCTGTTGTTTTTTGCTGTTGTTGATGATGTCGTTGATGTTGATGTTGGTGTTGTTGTTGATGTTGGTGTTGTTGTTGATGTTGTTGTTGTTGCGCTAGTCATGCCGTTATGCTAGACACGTTAAACTGCTAGTCAATTCGCCCATATCACGGTTGTTCAAGTATTTAATTTGTTTACATTCTACTGCTTAAAGAACGCCTCGAATCCCTAATTTCGAGGGTTACATGCATTTATATGACTAATGGGCATTGTTACCCGCCTTCTCTGCAAACGTCTCTGATAGTGCGCGAATTGGGCGACTTTTAACTTTCATCCACAGACTCAAAAGTTAGAACCACCTTGTACAACATAATAAACAGTACCACAGGAAAGTACTGCTCAATAGCTTTCATTTGAATGGTAATACCATGGCATTTTATCCACAAACTGAAATTTAGAACCACATAACAAGGTAACTCTGGTTGTTTAGGAGTTGAAGAGCCTTTGAGACATATGTTTTTGTTTTATATTTAGAATCCAGGCCATCTCGTTAGGTCAAGGTCAAGGTCCTGTGGCCGAGAAAATGATCGGTAATGCGATTAAAACAGGCGACTGGATCTTCCTTCAGGTGATTATTACTTTATACAGTGGAACTCCGGTATAACTAACCCCTTTATAACTTGATAAATCCATGGTATAACAACGTTATTCTTCAACCTGGCGAAAGTTACAGTATCATTTGACTGCTGACGTAAGGCAGATTTAAGGCCGGTTTACACATTCGATTTTTGTCGCGCTCTCCAATGCATCTTTTGTCGCAAGTGTAAACTAAGGCCGATTTCTGTGCGTTTCAGGTGCAGCATTTGCTGCCATTTCCCGCGATTTCCCAAACATCGCCGCCAAGTTGCATCAGGTTTCGAACATGCTCGAAACATCGCGCGAGAAATTGCGCCCAAATCGTACTGAATTCGCCGCTAGTTTACGCACGCGATTTGAAGATGCAACTTGCGCGCAACAAAACTTGCATTAAGTGAGACAAAAAAACTGCACAAAGCGGGCCTCAGCAAAGATATCGCGACGTGTAAGCGCGTGGAAAGGTCTGGACACCAGTTTGCGTTAATCTCCGGTTTGCGCGTCGTCATTGCCAGGGTTAAAAGGGAAAGCTGGCATCTCCGAATGACACTTGTTTACTGTTTTTCCCGTTGTTTTGTATTTACTTGAGGGTTTATTTTTTAGAATTGTCATCTTGCCGCCTCGTGGATGTTGGCTATGGAAACCCTCATAAAACACCTCTCGTCGCCGGAAGCGGAAGTGCATGAAGACTTCCGGTTATTTCTGAGCTCCATGCCGTCCAAGAGTTTTCCAGTGACGGTGCTACAGAACAGTGTCAAGGTGACGAATGAACCGCCCAAGGGGCTCAGGGCTAATGCTAAAAGAGCGTTTGGAGAGCTCAGTACCGATGCATTTGAGAATCACAGTAAGACATCATCTTCTTCACACTATTTCTTCACGCAAGTCTCTCCTCCGTCACGCAAATTATCATTCCTTGCGTGACAAATCTCAGTCACACAACTGTCTCAAACCATCTCAGAACACAATTTTTCTTTGTAAAAAAATCTTCCCCTCGTGTACACTTCTTTACGGCCAGAAACGCCATGTTCAATCCCTCGTCATGCAATATTTTTACGGTCACGCAACACCCTAAAGTGCCTGACCACCATTCTACGGCTGGAAAGAAACGTGGTTAGCTGGATCTTGTCTTATTGCCGCTATTTCCTAACACCTTTATCTCTTTATAACAACTTCTGCATTTAAACGATGCATGTAGTTGTCTTGTTCCATAATATTTGACTGTGGTCTTTGTTTCGCAGTTCTTGGCGTGACATGGCGGAAGCTGGTGTTTGGTATTTGCTTCTTCCACGCTATTATCCAGGAGAGAAAGAAGTTTGGTCCTCTTGGCTGGAACATAAAGGTGAGTAAATGTTGAAATCAAAGGGCTCTAAGAGCCATCTCGTGAATACAAAACATCTTAGCGTGACATAATATATGCATTGTGTGAAACGAGACTGTCTAGACAACTGAATGACGTAATACGCTGGGGAATTAAAATACCGCAATCATCTTTTAACACGTAATACACTGTGGAATTAAAACAGTTTACGGGAGATGGAACGAGTGAAAATTTGCATATCTGTTCCCGTATATTACATCTTGCTCAACGCTTCGCGTATTCACGAGATAAAACCATACGAACTTACCCCTCTTACACCGCCTGAGAATAGGACGACTCGGGGAGGGGGGCATATAAAAATGATTGTTCATCACCCCTGTTACGTTTTCCAAGGCTATCTAACTGTACCTGCCTTACAACCGCAAGCCATCATGTTGATTTTTTGTTCTTTTTTCATTTCTTCTCAGTATGAGTTCAACGACTCTGATCGTGAAAGCGCACTCGACAATTTAAAGATGTTCTTAGCAGACGGACAGATTCCTTGGGATGCTCTCACCTTCATCACAGGCGAGGTAAGATAGTTTTACTCGTGGCGTAGCCGACGAGTCAAAGATTACCCTCCATTTTGAATTTTTATGACGTCACATGGTTCCCCAGTTGTTGCATACAAAAGGCCAATTATTACGGGCAACATTTTTGTGCAACGTGTCGCGCGCGTAGGTGGTAATACGCGCAACATCGGAGCTACAACCTGCAATGCAACATTGCTACACGACAAGTTGCACGATTTTATTGCCGTATTTCTTCACTTTTACGTCGATTCTTAACAATAGCGGCAACCATCATATGACGTCATAGAAATTCAAAATAGCGTCGTGCAGGAGGCGCTATTCATATCCAATTTTTTTGTGCACTATTCTTTTATTTGTTATTTCAAAATAAATGCGGACTTTATTTCAAACAATTTAACGTCACTTTGTATTTACAATGGAGGTTCCATTTAACTTGAACCCGATAGAGTATCCATGCCACATGTACCTACGCTTGGTGTGTCAATTTTTATTTCCTAATCTGATGTTTATCGCAGATCACGTATGGAGGACGAGTCACTGATGCTTGGGATCAGCGGTGTTTAACCACAATTCTCGGCAGGTTCTTTTCACCCACGATTCTGGAGGATGGCTACAAATTTTCCAACTCGGGTGAGAGTCAATTTTTAATTGACTTTTTCTGAATTTTGGAAGAGTAATATAATTCGTTGACGTTCTTGCTGCCTTACAAATTCGCACTGTAAGATTCTCAATTAATGGTTCATTGTGACTCCTAAAAAGTGGCCCATCTGATTATTGATAAAACAAAATTTCCGATTAGGCGTTGTTAAATTCCAGAAGAAATTCATGTCCAGTAGCTTTCATTTGAATGGTCACAGTTCAGGATTTCATCCACAGGCTCAAAAGTTAGAACCACCTTGTACAGCATAATAAACAGTTCCACAGAAAAGTACTGCTCATAAGCTTTCATTTGAATGGCCACACTTTAGGATTCCATCCACAGACTCAAAAGTTAGAACCACCTTGTACAGCATAGTAAACAGCACCACAGGGAAGTACTGCTTAGTAGCTTTCATTTGAATGGTCACACTTTAGGATTTCATCCACAGACTCAAAAGTTAGAACCACCTTGTACAGCATAATAAACAGCACCACAGGGAAGTACTGCTCAGTAGCTTTCATTTGAATGGTCACACTTTAGGATTTCATCCACAGACTCAAAAGTTAGAAACACCTTGTACAGCAAAATAAAAAGAACCACAGGACCACAGGAAAGTTCTACTTAATAGCTATCATTTGAATGGTCACACTTTAGGGTTTCATCCACAGATTCAAAAGTTAGGACCACCTTGTACAGCATAATAAACAGCACCACAGCAAAATATTGCTCAGTAGCTTTCAAAAGGTGATAACACTTCATTTATGTTATCTCCAGGTATCTACTTTCCTCCCGGATTTGACGCATTACCGGAATACAGAGATTACATTGATAGTCTGCCCATTGCTGACGAGCCGGAGATATTTGGAATGCATAATAATGCTAATATCGCTTTTCAGGTGAGGAAATACATGTTTTATTTTGTATAAATGTAAACCTGAGAGATGACCATCACTTTAAAAATTATGATCTGCCAACCTGTAGAAAGCAAAGAAGAAACAAGCTGTCTTCCCCACCTGTAGTGTTTTAAAATAAAAGTATCGCTAATTTAAATCACATTTTTCTTAATCTTGTGCATAATTAAGTGCTGCTATGTTGGGTCTATAGGCCACTTCGAAAAATACCATAATAATCTTTTATGTGCAGGCTCAGCCTCACCGAGGGTGGGAATTATTCAAGTTTCCTTCGTTAGAATGATACAATGGAATTCAGAGTACATGTAGGAACGCTAGGACGTAGCATTGTGTTCGTATACAAATGTGCACCGTATGCAAATTGACAACGTGCAGTTCGCGCTGAAAACAAAAGAAATTGAGAAAATCAGGCTTACATCAAGCACCACCCAAACCTGCACTTTAAAGAGAGTTATGGTATTTTTCGAAGTGGCCTATGCTAAATAGAACGTTCATATTTTAACCCTCTTACAGCATTCTATCCAAGGGGGTGAGAGTTGGAGGCTCCCCCCCCCCCCCCCCCCCCCCAAAAAAAAAAAAGCGAATTTCCCCCTCTCTAAATCAAAGAGTTGATGCAATTAGAATATATAAGTAAATATGTCACAAAATTTATCCAGGTCAGTGTACGTGAAGTAATCATACCCTGTCAAAGGACACTATATGACAAGGAACATGGAGTACTATAAACTGCTGGGCTTACGGCAGGCTCGGTTACCGTGCTTTACCGGAGCTACATGCAACTGTAATATTATTTCAAAATTCTGTCTCAAATTGCATTAGATTGCGTCTTACGGAGATTTATTCCGGCGGGGGTATGCCCTTGGACACCCTAGGAAAAACGTAGTCTTCAGCCACTCGGATCTTCTCCTAGATAGATCCATGTCTAACCTGCATGACACCCTGTAAATGTCATTTGTAGACTCAAGAGACCAATGCCCTGATCACAGCGGTGTTAGAGGTGCAGCCGCGGTTAGCCAGCGGAGGAAGCGGTAAGACAAGCGATGAGATCGTGTATGAGCTGGCAGAAAGTATTCTCTCCAAGCTGCCTCTCGCACTGGATATGGAGAAAGCTGATAAAGCCATTTTTGAGGTAAGAGTTAAAACTCGGCTAAACGTAACAAAGTTGTTGTCCAACATTTGTTGGATAGCAGTGTTGGACGCCCGGCTACACGTTCCAACATGTTTGACAACATTTGTTGGATGGCAATGTTGGACGCGCGGCTAAACGTCCCAACATTGTTGGCCAACATTTGTTGGATTGCCATGTTGTACGCGCGGCTAAACGTCCCAACATTGTTGGCCAACATTTGTAGGATGGGAATGTTGGACGCCTGACTAAACGTCCCAACATCCTACAAAGCTGTTTCTAACATGGTATGTAGACACCAGTGTTACAATCCTTCACAAGTTTTAATGATGTTTTGCTTCCGATTTGCAAAGGTTTTAAATGTGTCCCGCAATTCGTCACACCATTTCAGATAAGCCCTGAAAATAAACGAAATTGAACCAGTTGAAAGTTATTTTTGCATTAAAGATACTTGTAAGCCGATTTTGTGTAAATTATAGTGATTCCAATGTTTTGTAATGAGATTTTTTGCGTAATTATGACTGAAGTTTTGGCCGGCTTGTTGGTGTACTGAAGTGTTACATCAAGATGACCGCTCCATGCATTTTTACTATAAATATCTTATTCTCGTTCGCGTATGACTCTTAAACGAATTGCTCTGGCGCCTCAACACTTGGCCCAGTTTTAAACTCTCCACAATTCCATAAACATTTTGGAATCGAAATCTGTTTTTGACATGACATGATATGACGTAAGTGCAAGCCAAGAGTATGTCGATTTCGGCTGCCCAGCGTCTCCCGAACCGAGAAACCCCCAGGATTCGAAGTCTGAGTAATCATTTGATCGACGAAACTGAGTGTTAAACTTACTGTTAATTGTCGTTCACATTGTCATTTCAGACTGATGCCAAGGGCCGTGTGAACTCGCTCACCACTGTGCTGGGACAAGAGGTTGACCGGTTCAACTCTCTTTTAAAAGTCATCAAGGTAAGTAAGCGACACAATCGTGTACATTGTGCGATAGACAAATAATCAAGGATTTTTCGCTGTTTGATATAGAAAATAATACGTGAGTTTAAACTCGAAGATAAATTTCGTATCTCGGCGCACTTCTGTATTATTTTGTCTATTTAATATATAAACGACACTAGTCACGAAGTTAAAAGCAATTTTCCGAATATTTTCCGAAAATGTCCGAAGATTTTCGAAAATCCTCCGCATGTTGTCCGAAGGTTGTACGATTGTTTCCGAACATTTTCCCAACTTTTCCGAAGATTGTCGACGATTTCCGAGAAGATCCGAAAATATTTCCACGGTAGAGACAGTAGAGCAATACTTTTTAGTTCGTTTGACATTAAATAGGGCAAACCTGGTAGCTAACGTAAATATGTTGATATCTGCACTCTTTACGGTGAAGATAAAACTGATATCTTCACTCTTTACGGTGAAGATAAAACTGATATCTTCACTCTTCACGGTGAAGATAAAATTGATATCTTCACGTGTTGAAATATGATTTTTCTCAGTGGGAGAAATCCTTTTATCATATGACCCGTACGGCCCTGCGAACCTTTTCTTTGCAAAACCATTGATGAAAGTCCCGTATGAGGGCCGTACGCATTTGCGCGAGCGGGCCCGAAAAAAGGCGTACAGCCCTACTGCAAAAGCGGACGGCCTCGCGCGTTAAAATTTCGGTTAATTTTGTCTCCAAATTGGTCATATGATAAAATACTTATTGACTAAGTTAGGTCGGGCCGGATGGGAAAATATTTGACTCGAGGTCATGGCGTACGGACCGAGCGCATCCCACTTAGTCAATATGTACATACTATTTCAATAAAGTTTATGTAATAAAATTACATTATCTTCTTCCGCAGACCTCGCTACAGCAGCTTCAGAAAGCCATCAAGGGTCTAGTCGTGATGTCACTGGAGTTGGATAAAGTTTACACAAACTTCTTGAACAACCAGGTTTGTAGTTTGTGTCATGGAAACTCCTGGAAACACGTAAATACCTGCACACAAGTGCCTAAAACTATGCACATTTGTCATACAACCCAGATTTAGGGGGGAGTAGTATCAAAGGTTTACGCTATTTCGAGTCCATAAATTCCTGAAAATATCCTGGAAAATGTAGCCTGATTCTGAGCGAGCGGCCTCGGACGGTCTAAGAACCAGGAAAAAAGTTTCTGATAAAGAGTACGAGCCAGCAGTTTACATCCTTAGTATATATAGTAGTTTTTATAGTAATTCGAGACGAAAGTGTCTGGCTTTCAGAGAGATTTTCAGTTGTGTCGAAAGTAGTTTTCGTAGTTGCTTTGGTTTTGCATTGCTACGCTTTGTGATTGGCTAAAAAATCTCGCGCCACTTTCTCAACCAATCAGAAGCAAAACCAAAACCAATCGTCACTTGCTTGCACGCGTTACTTTGTGATTGGCTAAAAAATCTCGCGCCACTTTTTCAACCAATCAGAAGCAAAACCAAAACCAATCGTCACTTCCTTGCACGCGTTACTTTGTGTTTGGCTGAAAAATCTCGCGCAACTTTTTCAACAAATCAGAAGCAAAACCAAAACCAATCGTCACATGCTTGCACGCGTTTTCCCCCCCTTCAGGCTGGTAACCCGCATTTGCTTCGAGTTCTGATTGGTTCATCGGATTGTCTGCGTCTGTTGTGATTGGTCAGAGTAATTACTTTGGTTTTGGTTTTACGACACTCAATTGAAAACCGCTCAAATAAAGGGCATTTATCATTCGATGTATTTTTTTCTTCCTTTTCATTGGCCGAGAGCCCACCACGTGACCTGCGAATAACTGTCTACCAAAAATTCTGCTCATGCGCACAACGGTGCAAAGCTGTTTTGCTGCGAATAATTGTTCTGCTCCCATCCTCTATAATGGAAGCCCGATTTCTGCTCTGTTTAGCTGTTATGAATAAATATTAAATTGAAAAACAAACTCGGTGATCGAATGATAAAACAATTATTGAACTCGGCTATCGCAAAATATCGCGATTTGTCAGTGTCTCGCAGATCAACAGATCAATAATTGAATTGCTCGCCAATGACAATCACGATATTTTGCTCTACCTCGTCCAATAATTGATAATTGTTTGCTGGAAAATGTCCATGTATACACAAGCCCAAGTCACCGCGCGCGTACAACTGAATACCTTTATCAGCCTTCTTAAAAATTTATATTCACGGTACTTTCTACGCTGTTTTCAGGTGCCAACAATGTGGGCGAACGCAGCTTTCCCTTCTCTGAAGCCGCTTGGCTCCTGGGTCAAGGATTTGCTACTCAGATGCATGTTTATAGACGTAAGTAACGTATCTTTTTTTAAAACTGGAACGTTAGCTACATCATGAGCAGTACTTTCCTGTTGGTACTGTTTATTGTGCTGTACAAGGTAGGCTCGACTCCCAGCCGCTGTTCGGGAAACGAGCCCGCACTCCTCCCCCGGATGCTCAGAGACCGGACACGAGAAAGCGGCGGAAATCGAGCCTATGTACAAGGCGGTTCTAAAGTGTGAACATTCAAATGAAAGCTACTGAGCAGGACTTTCCTTTGGTGCTGTTTATTATGCTGTACAAGGTGGTTCTAACTTTTGAGTCTGTTAATGAAATTCTAAAATGTGAGCATTCAAATGAAAGCTATTGAGCAGTACTTTCCTGTGGTACTGTTTATTATGCTGTACAAGGTGGTTCTAACTTTTGAGTCTGTGGATGAAATCCTTAAGTGTAACCATTCAAATGAAAGCTATTGAGCAGTACTTTTCTGTGGTACTGTTTATTTTGCTGTACAAGGTGGTTCTAACTTTTGAGTCTGTGGATGAAATCCTAAAGTGTGACCATTCAAATGAAAGCTATTGAGCAGTTTTTTTTTTGTGGTAGTGTTTATTATGCTGTACAAGGTGGTTTTAACTTTTGAGTCTGTGGATGAAATCCTAAAGTGCGACCATTCAAATGAAAGTTACTGAGCAGTACTTTTCCGTGGTACTGTTTATTATACTGTACAAGGTGGTTCTAACTTTTGAGTCTGTGGATGAAATCCTAAAGTGTGACCATTCAAATGAAAGCTACTGAGCAGTACTTTCCTGTGGTACTGTTTATTATGCTGTACAAGGTGGTTCTAACTTTTGAGTCTGTGGATGAAATCCTAAAGTGTGACCATTCAAATGAAAGCTATTGAGCAGTACTTTTCTGTGGTACGGTTTATTTTGCTGTACAAGGTGGTTCTAACTTTTGAGTCTGTGGATGAAATCCTAAAGTGTGACCATTCAAATGAAAGCTATTGAGCAGTTTTTTTTCTGTGGTAGTGTTTATTATGCTGTACAAGGTGGTTTTAACTTTTGAGTCTGTGGATGAAATCCTAAAGTGCGACCATTCAAATGAAAGTTACTGAGCAGTACTTTTCCGTTGTACTGTTTATTATGCTGTACAAGGTGGTTCTAACTTTTGAGTCTGTGGATGAAATCCTAAAGTGTGACCATTCAAATGAAAGCTTCTGAGCAGTACTTTTCCGTGGTACTGTTTATTATGCTGTACAAGGTGGTTCTAACTTTTGAGTCTGTGGATGAAATCCTAAAGTGTGACCATTCAAATGAAAGCTATTGTGCAGTACTTTTCCGTGGTACTGTTTTTATGCTGTTCAGGGTGGTTCTAACTTTTTATTCTTACTGGCAGAGATGCATTTATCCGTCGAAGACGAACGTGGGTAAACATTTGTAGAGCGTCTCATTGTACATGTTGTAGTTCGTCTGGTATAAAGACGGACACCGACACATCATGAGTCCAGACGAGCTATCTCCTGCGGTTTGTCGTCGAAGACGCACTACAGGAGATAGTTTGTGTACACATGCATGAGGGGGGGGGGGGGGGGGGGGGGGAGGGGGGGGGGGAGGGGGGGTGATCTATTGCTGTAACATTCACAGTTTGGCAAACTACAGGCGCAGTGAAACAAATGTTTTAATTTCTTTCTTACTCACAGCAATGGATTGCATATGGTGCACCGAAGTCGTTTTGGATTTCCGGTTTCTTCTATCCTCAAGGTAACGAACTTCTTTAATATAACAAAAACCTTCGCACAGACGTCTCCTATTTCCATAATATAGAAACCCGGGAAGGGGGGGGGGGGGGACTCCCATATAAAAATGACGAGGGTGCTCGTCGGAAATGTTCAAAAAACACCCTAAAAGGTACCAGGATTTCGTTTGATGGGCGTGTCATATTCTGTCATATTTTTTCGTCTCATACCCTAAAAGGTACCGCGATAATTCTAACAGTAGTCATTTTAGATTTTCGTACTGTGTAACCATTCACATAAAAGCTATCAAGCAGTACTTTCCTGTCGTTCTGTTTGAGTCTGTTAATGAAATCCTAAAGTGTGACCATTCAAATGAAAGCTATTGAGCAGTACTTTCCTGTCGTTCTGTTTGAGTCTGTTAATGAAATCCTAATGTGTGACCATTCAAATGAAAGCTATCAAGCAGTACTTTCCTGTCGTTCTGTTTGAGTCTGTTAATGAAATCCTAATGTGTGACCATTCAAATGAAAGCTATTGAGCAGTACTTTCCTGTGGTACTGTTTATTATGCTGTACAAGGTGGTTCTAACTTTTGAGTCTGTTAATGAAATCCTAAAATGTGACCATTCAAATGAAAGCTATTGAGCAGTACTTTCTGTGGTACTGTTTATTATGCTGTACAAGGTGGTTCTAACTTTTCAGCCCGTGGATGAAATCCTAAGTGTGACCATTCAAATGAACGTATTGAGCAGTACTTTCCTATGGTGATGTATATTATGCTGTACCACGTGGTTCTCAAAACTCTCTTTATGATACTGCTAATATTGCTGTTTAACGCTTGTTAACTTGTTGATTCTACTAGGTTTCCTGACCGGTACTCTTCAGAACCACGCCCGCAAGTACAACCTACCTATTGACCAGCTGTCTTTCCACTTCAACGTATTACCGCTGTACCGTAATCAGGAGGACGTGAGCGAGGAGCGCGCTAAACTCGACCCAGACCAGCCTCTGCCGATGGACGAGGAGATTGAGTCACCAGAGGATGGTGTTCTGGTCCATGGTTTGTTTGTGGATGCTGCTCGTTGGGATGACGAGAAAATGATGCTGGGAGATGCACTAGATGGCGAAATGAACCCGGTAAGGTTGGGAACAGTTGCCATTTATATGTCTCGGGTACTCGAGACAAATCCTCCCCACCCCCCGAGTTACCCCGGGCGAGCTGAGTTTTCTCTTGTTTCTTTGAAAATCCAACTGACCGTTTGCACAAGGATCGCGAACTCATTTCAGGGGCGCGAGATAACTGGGTGGGGGGGGGGGGGGGGGGGGGGGGGGGAGGGGCGGGCTAGTTGTCTCGTCTCTGCAGGTAGGGTAACCTTGGCAGGCGGGACAATGTTTTAAAGCTTTTTATCATATTTTTATCAAATAAACGCTTTGCCCCGCTACCCGTAACGAGTTGGCTCAATCTTGTCCCCAAAGCCCGCGTGTTTTCTGGAGTCGCCAAACTTTCATATAAACGCTCGGTAAAGTTGACTCTAGGGAGGGTTATCTCGGGTACCTGGGACAACTCTTTTCCGTATAAATGGGACCTTAGAAGCGCATCCAACATTACCATCCAACCAATGTTTGGAACAATGTTGGAATTTTAGCCGGGGCTTATGATTCCACCATAAGAGAAGGTTTTTATATTTTTGTCTGAATTTACCAACTCCGGCCCAATCCCTGCGTAATATTCGTAGTCTCTGACGTCTTTCTTACCTGTTTTGTTTGTTCAAGCCCTGTCCCATCTTGCACATGGAACCCCGGATGAACTACACCCCAGACCCTTCGCTGTATACAAGTCCGCTGTACAAAACGTCCGCTCGTGCCGGTGTGCTGTCCACAACAGGTAAGGATTTCAACTTTGGTTACTTGTTGGTTTTACTTGTTTCTTTAACAACGGTTTATTTATGGCTGTTGTAAAACCAATAAATCAATCAGAACTGACGTGCAACCAGTGCCATGCGTGAAAAAACATACAATCGGTGCGAAACGCGATAAAACGTATTACCGATGTCAACGGCGGAAAACATGTTACAGCACCAAGGGCGGGAAAACATGTTACAGTACCAAGGGCGGGTAAACTTGCAAACGGTGCCAAGCACGGTGAAACATGCTACCGGTGCCAAGCGCGGGAAATCATACAGCCGGTGCCAAGCGCGGGAAAACATACAGCCGTGCCAAACGCGGGAAAAACATACAGCCGGTGCCAAACGCAGGAAAAACATACAGCCGGTGCCAAGCGCGGGAAAACATACAGCCGGTGCTAAGCACGGTGAAACGTGCTACTGTTGCAAAGCGCGGGAAAACATACAAACATACACCTGTGTCAGATGCGGTAAACTTATTATGAGGCAAGATTGCGTTTTATTTAATCCATCCCTTGTCGGTTTTTCGTGGGGTGGGGGAGTTTAATTTACGATGAACTCGTATTCCTCTCAGTGGGCAAACGTAATAGCCGTTCGTGTGACTTTCTCGTTATGAGGGAACAACATCTAGTCGGAATTATAATGAAGATCGAAATGCACCAATAGCAGCGAGCCAACGTGCTACATATAGCAATACGTAATCAATCGACCTCATCGCCTGATGAAGGCTGGCAGTCATAGCAGTCGAAACGTCGCGATCGACATCTCAAAGTGACTCCATCATGGGATAAATGAAGTATTGATCTATCTTACAAACCACGATGAACAATAACAACATTTTAAAAAAAACTTGTTTCTTTGCAGGGCACTCAACTAACTTTGTTGTGGCTGTATACCTCCCTACTGATCTATCGTCCGACTTCTGGATTGAAAAAGGAACAGCTCTGTTATGTCAACTGAACGAATAGAAATATAATGTATGCTGCATTCTTGTAAAAAAAAACACTTCGTACGTCAACATGAAAAACTTCAAGGTTGCTTCTCTCGTTCATGTATTTAAAATGTTAGCGAAATTTGTGCCACAAAACTAACTTATCATCAAGCTAGTTGTACGCTCAGTTTCTTGTTTTAATAACCTAACCCTTTTCGCTCTTGCATCAAGCGTTATGAAATGTAATGCTTGGTTTTGTACGATAGATAAAAACTTAACATATGGCCGTTCATTGAAGGTCATTGAACAGTACACTCCTGTGTGCTGTTGTTTGATCGTTTGAAGTAAAAAAGGTTGGAAAATTGGCCAAATTTGTACGTTTGAGAAAATGGGTTATGTCGTTAAAACTGCCGTTATATAAAGTGCACCAAGTGTACATATTAGTATTACGTTTTTTCCTTGTTTTTATCGCTTATGTGTGAATGGCTTTTAGTCCCTACAGTACATGGGGACAAGATTTAAGTATATTTGGCGAATGCGAGTTTTTATAAAATAAAATAAAAAACGTTTGATTACTATCAGTAACTGTTCTTATATATGTGTTGCTTTTTTATCCCTCAAAATTTTGTAAAACGATATTGAACTCTATAACTTTGTGGTCCTTTTATGTCAAGCGTGAACCTAGTAATCTACCAAGCTTAACAGGTCTCTAGATTTTGTATTTTAACCATTTGACTCCCGAGAGTGCTAAAAGTCAAAATTCAAGAAAAATCCCAAATTTCATTTTGTAAAAAATTGAAAAACAAATGGTACCATGCAAAAGTACTGCTGAAGAGGTTTTATTTGAATGGACACACCATAGGATTTCGTCCACAGACTAAAAAGTTTGAACTACACTACATGTCTCCATAGTTGACTCTGTGTAAACATTCCATTTAATGGAAATCACAAGATCAAATAAACTCGAACACAACGAAATAAAGCAAAAACTCGGTCAAACAAAGTCAATATGACGCTTCATAGTTCCAGCGTTCAGTGTCTCAATATCTTTGCGCATGATCCGTACTATATGCAGATCAATCCCTTTGCGGGCTCACATAAGTCACTAGAGAGCTTAAGCAACGACGACGGCAACGCCATGGAAAACGTCACTTGAAAAAAGGATTCGCGCTTTTTTAAACTACTTTGCAGTTGTTCCAATTTGTTTAGTTTGTCTCATGTATCTGGATTGTCCGGGAGGGTGACCCTATTCCGCGGAATAATGGAATTGAATGGCGGAATATTCTAAAACATGGAATGGCGGAATATTCTAAAACGCGGAATGACCGAATATTCTAAAACACGGAATGACGGAATATTCTAAAACACGGAATGGCGGAATATTCTAAAACACGTAATGGCGGAATATTCTAAAACACGATTGTCGATACGATCAGGGCCAGAAAAATGATCCTTTTTCGTGCCCTGATAAGATCTTTCATCCTCCTGGTGCATTAATATCGCAGGCTCACTTTCCCACACTCAGTGCTTCAATAGTAAGAAGAATTGATCGTGCGTACATACTTGAAGTGCTATGGATACTTACGAACATTTTTTAAGGTCGAAGTTTCCTTTGGCGTTTTGTATTTCTTTGGTGTAGGCTCAGCTCCTCAGCTGGGCAAAAATAAGCGATTTCAGAATACCCCGCCACTTTTGAACGACATAAAATTACTGCTCCCATGCTCCCCCAGTGGGCAGTGACGAACGTGTTTTCTGTAAATGCTCCCGCAGTCCCGCGGTCCTGACTGAAGTCGCTAATTCAGTGGTTGATGTCACTAGGCAAGTCTCGAGTATGTTCCGTGTGCAACGATGATATGAAACTTGTAAGATGCGAAGACCGCTCGGATGCTTTTAAATGGGAGTGTAGAAGACAGGTTAACAACAAAAGGCACAGGGTGGAGATGTCAATAAGAGCAGGTAGCTGGTTTGAGAAAAGCAACATGACGCTGGAGGAGATCTTAAAATTTACGTATTGGTGGTGTCAGGATCTCGATCAGGCCCAGATAAGACATGAAATTGGACTAGGCAGAAGTACAGGTGTGGATTGGGACAGTTTCTGCCGGGAAGTCTGTGAGATCACATTATTTGAAAACAGCGAGAGAATTGGAGGAGAGGGCAGAATGGTGCAGATCGACGAGAGTAAGTTTGGAAAAAGAAAATTCCATCGGGGACACCACGTCGAAGGGTGTTCGGCGGCATCGAGAGCGACAGCAGAAAATGTTTTCTTGTTGCCGTAGAGAAAAGAGATCAGGCAACTTTGCTTCCGATCATCCAACGGTGGATTGAGCCTGGTACAATTATAATTTCTGACTGCTGGAAAGCCAGCAACATGGGTACACACATTTCACGGTAAACCACCCGAAGGAGTTTGTGAACGCAGCTGGTCAAAGCACAAACAAAATGGAAGGCCACTGGCGACAAGCTAAGGCAAAATTTCCACCGTTCGGCGTTAGAAAACACCAGTTTTCGTCGTACTTAGCGGAGTTCATGTGGAGATATATGAATAGAGAGGAAGACTTATTTGAAAAATTTTTAGAAGCTGTAAAACAAATTTATGCTCCAAATAAGAGTAACAAAGATTGACAGTAGCGCTATGATTGACGATAGTATATCCCTTGAAGCTGAAGCTCGTAGTTTTAGTTATTTAAGAACATGTAGAAAGCGAGGACATATTCGCATAGGGTTTGATTTACAAATTTATGATCCAAATAAGAGTAAGAAAGAAAATTGGCAGTACCGCTTTGAATCGATGTCAGTTTGAAAACGGCACATTCTCATGTTTGTATTTTAAATGATTGAAGAAATAAACTTCCAACGGGATTCAGTAGTATTCTTGGCTCATATTTGGAGGGGAACTTAAAGAAAGCAGTTCTTTTCGTTTCGCTTTTATATTGACGCATGAGTGAATGGCATGACATAATTTCGTGACAACTTAACGGTACGGTCTGTTGAACATGACGTTATTATGTAAATTTGTTCGACTTTGTGATAAGTAAATCTTGAGGACTGCGGCATTGCGGGAGCAGCTTTTGAAGGTGAATTTTATCCACTGCGGGAGCACGGGAGCAGTAGTTTTATGTCGTTCAAAAGTGGCGGGGTATTCTGAAATCTAGCCCAAAAAAATACACCGTTTTTTGCTTCTAAATACCGCGAAATGTAACTTATTTACGTTGGTATAGTTCCAAACACCGCCATTTTAAAAACTTCAAGACAAGCTTTGTAACCTGGCTTTCTATTGGAAGCAGCCGCTGTTAAGGCTGTTAACAGAAGGCTCATTTTATGGGACATTGTGTGTCTCGTGGCAGTGGTGCCTGAAACATTTTTAGCCTCAATCGCTTGTTGCGGAGACAGTTAGCAGAGTCGAATCCTTTTCTCATCTTTTTCATTCTTTTTGTTTCTTGTTTTTGTTTTCAGCTCCGCCATTCCGTGTTTTAGAATATTCCGCCATTCCGTGTTTTGGAATATTCCGCCATTCCATGTTTTAGAATATTCCGCCATTCCGTGTTTTGGAATATTCCGCCATTCCGTGTTTTAGAATATTCCGTCATTCCGTGTTTTAGAATATTCCGTCATTCCGCGTTTTAGAATATTCCACCATTCCGTGTTTTAGAATATTCCACCATTCCGCCATTCCGTCATTCCGCCATTCCATTCCATCATTCCGTCATTCCGCGGAATAGGGTCACCCGTCCGGGAGCTAAATTTGAAGGAATGGCTTACCAGTTCAAATGGAGAAAGGAAAATTAACCGTCGTGTGTTCACGTTCTCCACAAAACCTATAATTTGATCATTTGACGTTTTTGTTTTGCAGAAAACGGCAACGAAATGTACAAAAATGTAAAACGCACGTGCAGAGGCATTGTTTTCGCTCATTAAACCTATTCTTTTGTGCCGTTCTCGCTGCCGTCACCGTTGTGGTTGCTCTGGGAGTGAAAACATTAAGCAGTGCACCCATGCTTGGTTTCTTCTTCAAAATGATAACAAGAGAGTGAATTTATTACTGATTTTCACAGCTCGGGGGTTTTACCACCTTCCACCAGTTAAATGGGTATAAATACTTCATTATCTTTAACCCCCCTCTAGGAACAGAAATGTTAAAGGAGCCAAATTTGACCTTGGGCAGCGGTTGCTGTACAAGTCTGGCAGGAAAAGAGTGATAAAGTCGATAGTTGATAAAGAACATCCACGGCTCGTAACCAGTGCGCATCATGGTGCCCCGATAATCGTAAAAAATGCATAATCCAACACCTTTCGCAATTCTCAGCGAACCAGTTGATTGAAGGTCATCGTCAACCCCCAAACCTGCCGCCGCTAATTTCGCTTTGAAGTCTTCAAGAGGAATCTTGCTAAAGTTCCCATCTCCGTTGAAACCAAAGTCCACGTCATAATCCCAGGGGAGGGGTCCTGGAATTCCCCTCAGGGGACCCCACAGGGAACCATATATCAACCAGTGTTCAATTCCCATGCTGTCCAATATCAAATGTGTTTGGTGAGCGAGTTGGATCAAATGAGCAGTATATTCTTTGGAGTTGAAGCACGGAGGTTGGCGAGCCCACGGTCTGTTGCCATGGTAATGTGCATAATCCACGAAACTGATTCCAATGTATGTCAATACAAAGAACAGCAATGTTACCATGGCAACTCTCTTATTTACCCAGCACACCATGCATCGCCAAATATCCATTTTGGTACTAGCTGTGTCACGAGCTGAAAATAAAGTTTCACGCGTTCTGTTAATGTAAAATAGCATTTTTGATTTATGTACCGGCGTACTATTTTCTGACGAAGGGGATTAAATTAAAGCCTGTTGGTTTTCATAACTGACTCGTCCCCAGTCGTCTCTCATTCACCCCCTTCGGTCGCGCTTCTCTCGTTACGCGTCTATCACCCACGCGCGTCTCTTGCGTCTTGCCTGGAAAGACGACTGGGACGAGTCAGGTGTGGCATGAAATTTTCGCGGGAGTTCAATTTCGCGGATTGCCGATTTTTTGCGTTTCGTGGGAATACATTTTCGTGAATTCGAATTTAAGACTTAACTGATGGGAGCAAATTTTCGCGGATCTCGGTTTTTCACGTACGGTACTTGTATATGTTGTGGTTCAATTTTATCCTTGGTTCAAATTTTATTTTCCTTTGTTTAAAACTCATTACCAGACATTACCACAGCCCAAAACAAAGAAAAATAAAATATGAACCAACGGTAAAATTGAACCACAACATATATAACAACAAGGAAAATAAAGTTGTCTTGTTTAGGGACGGACCATTTAATTTTTTTTTTTTTGGGGGGGAAAGGCTGGAAAGTTACACTTTTAAAACCATATCAACAAAAATTAAATGATTGCCATCGGCGCCATGTCTATTTTTCTCAACCCTTGCCCGCGTTATACCATTCTCGACCCCAGAGCGCTTCTCTTTTGCGCATGACCGAAAAAAAGACCGAGAGCTCTGGGGTCGAGAATGGCGTTATCCCAGTCTCGACCCAGAGCCTTTTGCGGTTTCAAAATGGCGGGGTGGGCGAAAAAAACACTGGGGAGGAGGCTGCCAAAATACTCCAAGAATCGTGGAGTATTTTGTCACGTGAAATCCGACGAAATGGCATTTTCTGAGATTATTGGACAAAATACGCTACGCTTTATTTCGCAGCCTTTAATTTTTCTCAGACAGCGTTGTCCAGGAATTTCTCCGCGCGCCATTTTAAAAGCAGAGAAGAGCGACGACGATTTTATGTAATTATAAACTCATTGGATAAACTGAAGTAAAAAAAAATCGAAAAGAAAGACCGCCGACCGGACTAAGGGACAGGAGGAGGGGGGGGGGGGGGGGGGGGGGGTGGGGCTGTTCATAAAAAGTTTCTGACTGATCGGGGGGGGGGGGGGGGCAATAAGTAAATTCACTCCTTTTGAAGAGGGGGGGGGGGGGTATTACCTAATATTTTCCTACTTGAAGCCCATTTTCCAACCTCCCTCCTGATAATTATTGCACAGTCCCTAACTCCGGCCGGACCAAAAACCAGGGTCTTAAAATAACTGGTAAAATCATGCTAGCTGTGTGCTCAACATCTGCCTCAGTTCAGATGATCGCGTTATTGGGCGGTGACGTTAAGCCGTTGGCCTTGTCTCCTACATTTGTCAGTTGTCCTTCCTGTAAAAATCCCATAGCACTCTTCGCAAAGAGTAGGGGATGTAGTCCCCGGTGTCTGTGGTCTGCTTTGTTTAAGTTATGGGGGCACCTGTGTCACATTCGACATTGTAAAGCGCATTTGAGTATATTCACATACAAAGTGTGCTATATAAATGTCCGTATTTCTTTTTTTTTTTAATTTTCGTCGTTATACCACTTTAAAATTATTCTTTTTCATCGATAGACCGCGTGGTTTGCTGATGGCAAAAAATTATCCTTTCCCTCCCCTATGAAGAATTATTAGGCGAAACAATTTAACTTTGCCCTCTCCCAGTCAAATGACTTTTCGTGATTTTCAAGTACATTAACCAGTTTTAGATTGTTCCGGATAACTGTTATCGGGACTTACTAGTCAAGTGTACATACGATAAACATGAAGTGAGTGATTATCTCTCTTTAGAAATGAAGAAAGAAGAAAATCAAGATTACCCTTCCCTAGTCGGGACTTTTCCCTACCGCACCCTAGTAAGTACTTTTGGTCCAAAAGGCAGTCCAACGAAAGAAAGAAGGAAAACCCACTGCAGGATAGCAAAGAAGATATGTGCATAAATTATGCATATTTAGCAATGCGAAGTTGTCGAGGCAACAAAGCGTTTCATCCGACATGGTCCAACTCATTTTAACAAAGCCGGCGGGCTTCAACAAGTTTAAAGTGCCTATCACCCCCTAGAAAGTTGTTTTCAGAATCAACTCTATGTACATTGAATAGTTGAATGGTAAAATATATCTTGTTTTGAATGTCGTGTTAGTGAGTTATAGAGATTTGAATTTACAAAATGCTAATTAGATGACGTCAACCCGGGAATCATTTATTATACAACTACTTGTTTTCACCTCCAAGTAATATTTTTTACGAATCAATTGACTATCCACAGTTTATTTTTAGTATTTATCAATCAAATTATCCTCAAGCTGTAAACTGCGCATTGTAAATTGGCGTAGAAATAATGGCAAATTCCCGGGTTGACGTCATCTAATTAGCATTTGGTAAATTCAAATCTCTATAACTAACAAACGCGACGTTTAAAACAAGAAATATTTTACGATTCAACTATTCAATGTACATAGAGTTGATTCTGACAATAACTTTCTAGGGGTGATAGGCACTTTAAGGGTTGCATTTGGTCTGTAATTTCTGAACATAAATCTAATTTTGGCGACTGAACCTTGTCTGTGGAATTAATAAGCGCGATTATTTCATGACTTTAGATTAGAAAGAACGAAAGGTGGCAGGCAAAGGGAAGGCAGTAACTGTTAGCGTGTTGTCAAATTGTGGAATGGAAATTTAAATTGCAAATGTTTTTAAAAAATAAGTGTCTTGTGCACGCATGTTTATATTATTCATGTGTTTTAGTTAAGGCAATTTAATCACGTAACTTTCTTAACATTGAATTATTTAGAATTTATTTTTAAAATGCAATGATCGAAGTTGGTATAAGTCTTTTTTAAAGGGGTAAAATCTATAGCTGAAGTCCGCGTATTACTAGTATGAACATTCATATGTAGCAAGTTTTTTAATACTCTAGGCATGAGAGATCAATATGACCTCTGATGTTTTTGTCATGTGAATTTTTGATTCGACGAAAAGGTAAGCGAGTGCGGGCAAATTATTTGTTTGTTATTTTAAAACAACTGAAGTATTATTTGTTAAATTCCTTTTATGCTTATAGCTGCTTAGAATCAATTGACGCTCATTAGACATATCACTGAGTGTGATGAACATAACAAAACTATGATAAACAAGAAGCTGTACACAGCTTGAATTCGTGGCGCCTTTAACTCATTGCAGCATTGATTCCCGAGTGTTTTGAGTGCTTTTATGGAGAAACATAAGCCTAAGAGCCAACCCGTAAGTGTGATGAACATTACAAAACTATGATAAACGATAAAAGATGGTAGAATGATGTTAAGCTCGGTAATAAATATGAGAAAGATGTAACTGTTCATCGTGTCACGAGCGTGGGAGAGAGGAAAAAAAATGAGTCCTCGACAGGATTCAAACCTATGTATGGCCATCCGTACAACGCGCATACAGCTATTTCAATTAACGTTGTCGGGTGAAAGCTCAAAGCCCAAAGCTCAAAGCCTACAAGTCAAGATCGAACGAGTAAACCGAGCACCTGTTCCAGGCATGCAGATAGTTGGGAGCGGCGAAACGAAAAGAAACGGCGCGAATGAGCGATGCGGCGAGCGGGAAAAAACGTTTCTTTTGCGCCGCTCCCAACTATCTTGGCTTGTAGCTTTGAGCTTTCATCCGACAACGCTATTTGAAATAGCTGTATGCTATTACCACTGAACTACGAGAGACTCGTGGCGAGCATGGCCGTACACCTGATGTTCGTATATGACAAAGCTATATCGCTCGCAGCTCTCAAACTTGGCCATTTTAATAATTTTAAGGTGTTCATGACAGCGGCATCGATGTACTCTTACTATCAGGCCAACATAAAAATTTGAAAAGACCATAAATTATTATGTAAACCCGTCGTAAACATTATCTATATATATCAGCCAAATGAGTTTTAGCAAGTGCGGCTTGCTCTATGCTCATTAGCTCAAAGAACGAGGTGGCTCGCCAGTCGAGTTAAATATTAAAGAAAGAGGAAGATCAGTATGTTTTCGGTGGCTTGCCAGTTGAGTATAGTCCCCACCCCCTCCCCCCTTAACAATGTTGTACCAGATCAAAAATGCTATTCAAACTAACAGTCCTCAACATTGAAAGGGGGAGAGGGGTCAGAAGCACATGGCATTGATTTGATTTGTGTTACGCGGACGCTTTTATACGGAATGAACATTTTTTTTGGAAAGTGTCTCAACCTTTTTGCAACTGCTTGTAGGTAAATGTTTTAGATAGCAATGTGTTTTTGGTGGCTCGCCGCTCGCTCGGCGGCTCGTTGGTGGAGTCACTGCCAAGTCGCCAAGCCAGCAGTAAGGTACAATCAAATACTTCTGCAAAGTGACCCTGCATTATGTTGTTTAGTCGGGGAGGCATTTTCTTTAAAGTGCACCTAACCCCCATTTTTTTATTTTAATCAACTCAATGTACGTTTAAAAGTCGAAAAGTGAAATATTTCTTGATTTTAACGTCGCATTTAAGTGAGTTAGAGAGATTTGAATTTACAAAATGGTAATTATATGACGTCAAATCAAGACTTTACCATTATTTCTACTTCAATTTACAATACGCAGTTCACAGCTTAAGGATAATCAATTTAAGAAATACTAACTTGAAATAAAAACTTCATATTGATTAGAAAAAAAAACCTTATTTGCATATACTTTCAACACACATTTACATATGCGACTACACAAAACTTGTTTCGTCAAACGACCTCGTCAGTTGGTAGCCATATTTGTTCTGAATATGAAACGACTTCATGTAACAATGCATGAAAACTAATCCCCGTAACCAGGTAACTAAAAATGAAACAAAATAACATAACAAAATAATGTAACGCAATAACAAAGTATACGACGATATGATATAGTAAACATTTCGCAATTGTTACATGGAGTCACGCTGTCCGTAGCTTTAGTTCAGGAGTACATGTATCTGTTCTCTACTAGCTCCGTGATAACATTCATCTCAACGACTACTTTGTATTAGAGTGAGTAGCCTAACGGCTCCAAGGTGCGGGATTGCAGAAAATTGGAATATACTAATTTGCAGCTCATTGAATAAGAAAAGAGCTCATTGTCTCAATGCCTCGTTCTAAAAAGAATTGAAAAGAATAGAACCAATTTTCCGCAATCCCGCACCTCACTCCCTATAGATGGCGGCCGCTTCTTCGCGTTTTCAAGATGTCTGTGAAGAGTATATTTGTTGTTAAGTTTTGAATGTCTAGTAGATTTATTTCGCCCTCATCAACTATCACGCGATAGAAATCTCGAGCTCATTGTTAATTAATAGAACGCACGAAACTTTATTTTCAATGTTTTTTTCAGTTGGTACTAAAAAATGGCTTACTGCCGGCGCAAGGTGTGCCGGGTAATGAAGATCGTTGTCATGGTAACGTTGCTCTTCTTCGTATTGTCGTATATTGGGGCCAGTTTAGTGGACTTTGCGTATTACACTGGCAACAGACCCTGGGCTTCCCAGCCTAAGTGTTTCAACTCCACAGAAAAAACTGCTGGTTTGATCAAACTCGCTAACCAAACGCACTTGATATTAGACAGCATGGAGATCGAGGACTGGTTGATGTATGACTCACTGTGGGGTCCCCAGAGGGGAATTCCAGGCCCGCTTTCTTGGGACCATGACGTAGACTTCGGTATCAACGCAAATGGAAACTTTGGCAAAATTCCTCTTGAAGACTTCAAAGCGAGATTTACGGCGACAGGATTAAGGCTGGTTTTCACTAGCGCATAAGCACAAGCATAAGCATAAGAGATCCAGAAGCAAGTGAGAACTCCCACGACATAAGCATAAGCATAAGCACAAGAAGAACGAACACGTTCCATTCTTCTTGTGCTTATGCTATGCTTGTGTCACATTTATGTCAAGTGAGAACGGGGATGAAATAAGCACAAGCATAAGCACAAGGCGGTCAACCAAATCATCCGCCATCTTTTATTCGGATCTCACAGCCGAGGAAAGCTGGTATCGAGAATTTCGTTCATACTGCGCTTGCGTATGTCTTTATGCTTATGTTCTTGCGTTCTCACTTGCTTTTCGGCCGATTATGCTTATGCTTATGCTTGTGCTTATGCGCTAGAGAAAACCAGCCTTTAGGGATTGAAGATAGATTTAAATCGACCAGTTCGTTTCGTTTTGCGGGATATGTGGATTTATATGTTTTCCATGACTATCGAGGCACGATGATGCGAGCTGGGTATGAAACGTGGCTTTTCTATTTCAACTATCGACTTTAGGGAAAGTTCATTTATTATGACAAGGCGGGGGGGGGGGGGGGGGGGGGGGGGAATGAAGATATTGAAACTCGAAGCTTGAAATTTTAGCACCTCCCCCACCCCCGCTAGCGGTTCAATTTTTTAGGAGCCCCCCCCCCCCCCGCCCCCCCTCCCCCTTGGTAGTCGAAAAAATTTCAGACCGCCCCATCACATTTAGCTCCTTTAACATTTCTGTTCCTAGAGGGGGGGGTTAGAGATAATGAAGTATTTATACCCATTTAACTGGTGGAAGGTGGTGAAACCAGCGAGCTGTAAATATCAGTAATATATCCAGTCTCTTGTTAACAATTTAACATCAGCTCCACTCCCTTACACGCGAATCTTTGCTGACGTCATTGTTTACATTTTTTTTTCATTAACATACGAATTTACGAGAAGGCATGGTTCTAAATATATATTGAAAGAGGTGAAAGAGCTTGTTAAACTTAGTAGTCTGTGCAACTTTTAACTATTTTTATGTAATGTTTAAGAAAATATCAGCTACAAGAAAAACTGCAAAATTATTAAGAGGAAAAAGCGCTCAGTATAAGCCATGCATAATTGTAAAATTTGGAGTTTTGAAAACAGCATTAATTACACGAAGAGTATCTTGTTCATGGTACCAAATTTCCAGAGAAAGCTGATTGTGTTACTTCTTTCAATATTCATAGTCGATATTGAATATTATAATTTTGTAACTCGATTGGAAAACGAGGCTTATATGCTAATGAGGCAATAATCGTAGTGTCAGAAGAGAGCCAAATTAGCCAACGCTAGAAACTACCAGCGTGCCGGCTCTAACCGGCAAAACATTTCACAAATATTTTGCTGACCAAGTGTCAGAAGAGAGCCAAATTAGCCTACGCTGCATACAACCAGCGCGCTACTTCACCCAGAAAAATACTTCAGAAATATTTTTCCGAGTTAGTATCTGAAGAGAGCCAAATTAGCGTATGCTGGCCACAACCTGCAAAACATTTTAAAAACAATTTTGCTGAGCTTGGGTGAGAAGAAGCCGAAATAGCCTGAGACGTAGACGAAGTAGAGAAACAGCTGGAACGCAGGAACGCAGTGAAGTGAAGACAGGAGGCAGCAGTCCGGCAGCTAAACGAAAAGAGCGCGACTCCCTTTTGGAACAGATTTCCAAGGCTATAAAAAAAACCACAAGCCTTCATAGAGTGTTTTCATTCACGTGACCGGCGGCCATATTGAAGTGCTAAAACAATAGGAAATGTTAAATAAGAATAGAACCAAGTCAAATAGGATTCGTTTAGGTAACCAATATGGCTGCCATTTCATTGTTTTCGGACAACAATATGGCCGCCGAGACGTCACGCGCTACTATTTATAGATACAAGAAAAAGTGACGTCACGTGCAAACGCTCTATACTAATGCGTGTGCATGCTAATTCAAAGTGCGAATTCATTGCTGCATTCATCCCAGGCGAACTCGTCCAGTTCGTCGGAAAGCGTTGCGCGCGAAGGACAATTTTGGCGAAGAACTCGATGAATTCTCAGGATCTATTTCGTTTCATGAGGATTTGGTGAATGGCATCTTGTCATTACGCCACTCACTGATCACAAGACGTAAATGTCTCACTACCGGAATGAAAACAAAAGTTGCCAGACTTCAAGATGGGAAGAAAAAGGCTTAAATTAGTTTGCAAAACGATCTATCTTTAATAGGGGCGAGCCATTAATTAGATTTTTTAAGGGAGGGGAAGGGGTGTTTGATAATTTTGAACAAAGACATTCTTCAAGCCAATTCTGTTGGAAAAAAATTTCCTGCAACCACGAAAGCCTCGTAGCAACATAACTAAAGGAAAAAAATCGAGCACAGACTTGGCGGGTGGTTGTGAAGAAATATTGGTTCAGCTAAGGTGACAATCATTACTCTTTTTTAATGCTGTGACAAGATAGCAATTAATTCTGATGGGTATTAGATTGACACGCTTTACTATAAATCATGTCTATGTTCTAGATTTTATGTTCTAGATTTTACTTGTAAATTAAACTTGTGCATTTTACTTGTGTATTTAACTTGGATATCTCTGACTCTGTATTGTTTAAATAATCTTCGATTGTGGAGTAGTTTTAATAACACTACTTGCTATACTTCGAATTCTTAATTTTTTATCACGTTTAAAAGTGGTGGTCAAATCAATGTTTGTTCTCGATAAAGGTTTGCTTATAGTCCAGTCATTTTACGCGAAAAATATGCCTAACCCGGAACAAATTCTCACAGAAGAAATTTTTACGGTTTTCGACTCAGAATTCATTGCTTGATAACATACTAAAAGTCCCCAAAAATCCCAGCATGGCAACATGCCGAAAAATGGGTTTTATTTAGGGCCGTTGACAAGCAATAATTCCACTGCATGGAAACGAGGCTGGCAACGGATCTTTTGAATTTCGTCTCAAAGTAGCTCTTAATAACGCCTAAAACTTCCCCAATAGAATCATTGTTGCTTTGTTTCATCATTTCATAAGAAAATAAAAGTTTATTGAATGTCTACGGGTATTTTATGTGTTTTTTATTTTGTTTGCGATGCACGACTCGTAAGATACAGAAAAGCGGGACCGACACGCAAAGCTGTTTTAAAATTATTTTAAAATCAGTTTTGTACAGGAAGAAAATTGAATAAAACAATAATATCCCTTTGAAAATAGATAACATAAAAATAATTCTCAAGGAAAAAAGACCAGAAACCATTAAAAAGACGCGACAAGTGAACACAGACGTGGCGCGACTGATATGTGTTACGAAATGCATCACACGGATCTTATATTTCAATCAGCGCCCGCCGCTACGCACTAGGAAAGTTCTACTTCTTCGACTGCTCGGAAAGCTAATTGTACTATGCCCTTTCAATATTCAGAGCTGATTTTGTTGTAGCTCGATTAGAAAATGATGCACATATGCTAATGGGGGGGGGGGGGACTCCCATAATTTTTTTTTGGGGGGGGGGGGGGGGTGGGGGTGATCGTCGGGAGTTTTCAGTTACCCCTAAAGGATACCAAAATGGTGGTGGCTAAAACATTTTTTACCCTAAAAGATACTCATCAAAACACTCATTTCAAAAAAGTTGTAAAAAAGTGATTGAGTGCAATATCTTTCGTGCGCTGATTAATAATAAAGTGTTTAGTCTTAACCTAGTAGTAAAATCTATCAAATAATGTGAAAATCGTTTTACGAACCATCATCAAAAATCTGTACTGTTTTATTTAATGTTGTAATTACGTTTACTAAAAACAGACGCATTTAAACTTTCATATTCATGTTTCTGTAGATGGAAAGTAATGGACGTGTCAATCTGTTGCGCAATATGCAAAGAGATAGTCAAAGAAGACGGAATAGAACTCATCAGTAAAGGCGTCGACGGGGTGAATCGGGCCAGTGAGGAAAGGGGAGACAAGATTGTTTTTAAATTAGGAGATTTTGTGTACAAGGAGTGCAGGCGGAGCTTTTGTCGCCCTAGTAGCATCAGGAAAGCCAAGAGATCAGACGAGGAGGCTAACCATGCTGGTACTGATACCCCACGACTGCTCCGCCCGCGAGACAGTTTGACAAATCGGCAATTTGATTTCAAAACTGATTGTTTTTTTTCTGCGGTAATGAGATTGACGAGGAATTAAAAAGGAGAAGATCTAGACAGGTGTGCAGGGTACGCACGTTAGACATCCAGAAAGCCGTACTGAGTGCGTGTGAGGAAAGTGCCTGGGCAGAGACAGTGCGCGCTAGAGCCCTGCATGTTTATGACCTACCTGCGGCCGACGCTATCTACCATCACACATGCAGCACTAATTTTAGAATCAAAATGCAAATGCTAAGTCAATTTGCACCTGACCAGCCAAGCTGTAAGAAACGAAAAATTGGACGTCCGCAAAATGAAGAATTGAACGACGCCTTTCTTAAAGTAGTTCACTTCTTAGAGGACAATGACGATGAACAATTAACAGTCTCTGATTTAGTGAAAAAAATGCAGGAGGTTCTTGGGGAATCTGCAAATAAGCCATATAGTAACCGCTATATGAAGGACAAACTACAAGACCATTTTGGTCAGTTGGTGAGAACATCATTATAACAAATTTGCACGGAAAGCCAAATTTGGTAACATTGCGAAAAACGGCTGCCTCGATCCTTAACGAGTTTCACGCGAAGCAAAAGGATGCTAATCCAGTTCAAGAGAAGATGAACATAGTTAAAACTGCCGCAAAGCTAATTTCAAACTTGTAGCGAAAAATATTATTCCGTTGAGACTGACGTTCATAAGCATCTTGAGTTTCTTCCTCCTTCACTTAAGCTATTTCTTGGCAGTAGTTTGGTTGGGAAAAATGACGTTATCAAAATAGCATCAATCGGCCAAGTAATAATCCAATCTGCACGTCCACGGTCTATCCTTGCACCCTTGCAAGTTGCAACTGACCGACCGGCTGCTCCTCAAACTCTTCTAAAGATGATCCGCTACAACTGTGCGACTGACTGCGCCACGGCAAGGTGTAGGTGCCGCAAATACGGGCTTGACTGTTCTCCGGCGTGTGGTTCGTGCCGTGGAACGGCGTGTACAAATAGCACTGCAGTTCTCGAGGAAAGTGATGACGAAGAGGATTGAGGATGGCCAAACTAGATAACTGTCAGGTTTTTTCTCACCAAAATAACAAAGTAAAAATCCTTCGATTTCTCATAAGCCTAAGCCATAGTACTATATATCGGCTAGTTAATCCTGCGTGCGTTTCGAAATCGCGCCAAAGTGCAAACTTCATAGATGCTCGAGCTGAGAGATAAATGTTGTACATTTTCCATATTTTTATCCAAAACAATCGATAATTGAAATAAAGGAATGTGTATCTATAGAATGCTTCTGATTTTATTGATATTTAGCCATAAATTGGCATTTAAATTGCAATAAAACAAGCACTTCCGGTTTCAGCCTCGTTCCCATGTCGCAGGAGAGAGCTTTCTAACGTTTTATCAAATTTCGCAATGTTGCCATGTTCGGATTTTTGGGGACTTTAAGTATGTTGATTAGCACATTAATTCTGACATATTTCCGAAGAGAAAGCTTTTGTGGGAATTTGTTCCGGGTCGAACCCTAAAATGACTGGACTATTATACGACCACAATATAGACAACAACTCGACGAGTGGTGAAACCGGGCTTTAAATGTTTGTTCTCAAAAATAACATACACAACTCTTGATATTCGTTGCGTGACGACCCAAAGCAGTTCTGAACCATCTGACGTAAACTCTGACCGCAACTTCTTTTAATAATGAATCGAACTACCTGTTGACGTCACCATTGTCATAAATTTCTCGATGCGATTTATGCTTGCATGCATCGAGTGCAGATACCATATCATTTCACGGCCCGTTAACTTAACTGATATTAATTACATATTCATGATTTTATCGCACTGATGTTCACACTTAGCGGATGGTCCTGACAAACTGATATGATGTGAAACTTTCCTTAGTGAAAAGGTAAGTCGCCGCTACCTGTCTTCGCGATTGTCTGTGATTCACGTGCTACAAATCACCGTTATAGCCTGGTTCACTAGCAACATAACGACATAAGAACATGGACATAACGACATTAAGAAAAGATCAGTATTTTCCCGTGTCCTAATGTTTGTGTCATTATGTCCGCATTACGTTCGTTATGTTGTGTTGTTCACACTGGTGACACTAATAAAACATCGATATAAATTATGTTTTGCATTTGCTTGACGTTATGTCGTTATGTCTATGTGTGGACCAGGCTTATAAACAATTGAGAAAAATCTAACGGGCTTACAGTGCTATTGGTGGTTTGCACGTCGGATATGTTGGAAGCAAGTTCTCATTCTTTATGTTTTTTTATGCAAATCAACATGGCTGCCGTGCAAACAACCCATTGTCCTCCTGATTAAAACATAATAATAATAATAATAATAATAAAATAATACTTCAGTGCGACTACGAGCCCGTTTATAATCGATGATCGAGCGTATTTCAATAATAAAAGGCCGTCTATACAAGAGGATCTTTAATGGGGTTCTTGAGCTAGTGCGATTTCAAATGTATTAAAATAAGCGCTAGATTTTCAGAGCGCTTCGACGACATTTTCTTAGCGATCTCATTGCGATTAGCAATATTATTGATAATAATGCGTCATAATAGTCATACATGTAATGGTCTTGAACGGGTTTCCTCCTGGCAGGTTTAATTCATTTAAATATCATGTTTACATCGCTCAGGTATGATGGGACCTTATAAATGCATTTGCTATTTGACCAGAGGAGTAACACAAGACCTTATTAACAATTGATATATGAGTATTTTCATCGTAACACAAAGCGGAAGTTTTTTTATGAGAGGGAAAAAAGCGAATCGTGCCCACAGGACGTTTTCACCTGAAGTCACGCTGGTGTACGAAACAAAAGATTTCTAATTCTGTTTTTTTTTGTTCCATCCACCAGCATGGCCGCTGCGCTTTTGTCTTTTAAATCTTCAGGGAATGGTTGCAAACACCTATAACACTTGAACGATTTTTCTTCCGCTTTTACTTAGGTGCCCGCAATATGACCTGAAACATGCTATTACAAATCCGCCACAATTTGTGACAGTTTTTCAGCAGTCTTAACAATCAAATTTCAATATTCCCTAGGTGTAATAAATGCCGACTTGCACTGGCTCGCGTAATAAACAAACATTTTAATCGTTATATCGCATCGAAATCGCCAGTAGTTTATGGAGGCGATCTGCAATCGCACTTTAGATCGCCCGTTGAGCAGCTGAAAAACAGGCGCACGAACGACCCTTTCGCAGCTGCATCAGCATTCGCAATATTTTTTCCTTCAAATGCCGCCTGTACTCCCGGCTCCCGGGGGGGGGGGGTACTCAACAAAGTTTTGTACGGGAATGCTCCGCCCCGAGGTCCAAACCCTTACCCCTTCATATACCGTTTTTGACAGAAAAGGTACCCCTTTCATATACCTTTCATTGAAAATGGTACCCCTTTCATATACCTTTCGTTGAAAATGGTACCCCTTTCATATAGCCTTTACGTGCGCGATATATTTTGAAAGGCCCTTTTAATAATACTTAAATGGCAGTTTTCCCTACCTTTTTTATGCTTCAACTCGTGTTTTCGCTACCATTTCCTATTCTTCGTGAAATCCCTACCCTTTCACATACTTCAACTCGTGAAATCCCGACCCTTTCATATACCTCCAGCCTCAAAAAGGTACCCCTTTCGGGCGGAGCATCCCCGTATAGCCCATTATAGGGAGTACCCCCCCCCCCCCCCCCCCCCCCTCCCGGGCCTGTACTTCACTTCCCACTGTCTGAACCCCTGACGTTACTGATCGAACTGTTCGGTAATCGAACTCAATCGAACTTAATCAAACGATTGGGTTCGATTAGTTCGATAATTGAACACAATCGAACCCAAAAATTTGTGTGAGAGAGTTCGATTCCGTTCGATTTCCGAACTAATCGAACCCAATCGAACTCAATCGAACACAATCGAAAAATCTAAATTCACCCTAAATACCACCAGATATTTGAACAGTTCGTTCGTTATTCTCGGGGATATATACGCTTGTGACTCGAATTAACCCGTTATTCTCACCCCCCATTTCCAGTCGAGCCCGAGTCGAGTGCAATCTGCAGACCGTGAATCCAAAGCCGTCGATCGTTGTTTTTCAATCACTACCCAAATCGAACGAAATCGAACCTAATCGTACTCAATCGAACTTATCGAACTCAATGGAACGTACTCGAACGTTCGATTGTGTTCGATTGCTCACAATCTTTTGGGAGAGTTCGATTGTGTTCGATTACCGAACTCAATCGCGTGATTGGGTTCGATTAAGTTAGATTAATCGAACGTTCGATTTGGTTCGATTAGTAACGTCAGGCTGAACGCCTTGAAAGGGCTACTCAAAAATATATTAACCCCTTCACTCCCAGAGTCAGTTATGGAGACATGTAGTGTATTTCTAACTTTAGAGTCTGTCGACGAAATCCTATGATGTGACCATTCAAATAAAAAAAAACCTAAAATTTGGCAGTATTATTGCATGGTACAATTTGTTTTTCAATTAACAAATTGACGTCGGTTTTTTATGCGTCTGTCCTCTTATTGATGATAAAATTCGTTGTAACATTGTCAAAGTGTTGTGGATCCACGAGCCGCAGGCTCGTGGATCAAGTTTGCTGTGGATCCACGAGCCGATCCACAGCAAACTTTGACAATGTTATGACGAATTTTATCATCAATAAGAGGACAGACGCATGAAAAACTGACGCCAATTTGTTGTTTTTTACAATAACAAAAACGCAAAAATCGTACAAAACGGATGAAATGAAGAGTGAACGCAAGGTAAACATGACAAATTGCTGAGTTTTATTCAAATTGACGCAATCATTGTCAATAAGTTTTCTCGCTTTCTCAATGGCTAACTGATAACAATAAAGAAATTTCATTGGCTAAAAAATTGACAGGATGACATCTTGCATAAATTAAAATTTTATGTGTCTGTACTCTTATTGATGATAAAAATTGACTAATCAGCATGCGAGAATAACTTCAGTTATTGTAAAAATAAAATTTCACAAAATTAAATTAAGGATTTTTCTTGAATTTTGATGTTTGAGACTCGGGGAGTTGGCATTCTCAGGCTACTTGAAAACGGGAAATAAAATGTAAAAACGTCACTCAAATTCATTTAAATTGCGTTTTGCATCGCTCAGATGTAATGGACCCTTATAAATGCATTTGCTATTTGAACAGAGGAGAAATGAAAGTAGCAAAAGACCTCATTAACAATTTATATGAGTGTTTTCATCGTAACACAAAGCGCGGAAGTTTTTTTATGAGAGGAAAAAATAAGCGAATCGTGTCCGCTTCCTATAAGCCTTTACTTTCCCTTTTCTAAATGTCTCCCAAATAGACTTCCGGTGAGTCGATTCGGCTTAACGCAAGACAAATCGTGTGATTCGAGTCGAATCGAGTCGATTCGTCCACTTTTGCTACCCTCCCCAGTGTTAATAGCCTTCTTGCTGTATTTTTTCTAAGTCTCTCGCAAATGCTGAAATTCAACAGTCAAGCAATAATTTAAAAAGTTTGTAGCTCCAAGACACTTGTTTTTTAAACTGCTGTCTTGATATTAAAATATCAAGACAGCAATGCAGATACCTTCAATTCAACAACAACAACAACAACAACAAAAAAACGTTCAAACGATCTGCTGGAACATGCCGCGTAGAAAGCATGTTTACCGCTATTCAAAAGAAATGAGGCTCAGCAACATGGAACTTTCATCCCGGCGAGGCTGTTTCCATGAAATGTTTCGTTGCGTTTCATCCCGGGATGACAATTCATTTTCGGTCGTTCGAAAAATTTGTTGTAATAATGCTGTTTTATCGTCTCGCTGGTATTACAGAATTTTCTCTTTGTTTTTTTTTTTAGGGGAAGCAAAGCAAATGTAACCGGGAAGAATCGACGAAAACTCCAGCTGATAAGACTAATTTTGTTTTGTAATTCACGCATCAAGTTCTTGCAATGTCTGTAGAATATTGTTAAGCAAAGGACGCGTTCACCACGAGAAAGGTGTGAAAATTTAGGTTAATTATTGATAATGAGTATGTTGCGTTACTAGCTAGCCGTATCCTATTCGCGTCTCCACGCGCTCAGCTCAGCTTTCGCGTCCCCCACGCGCTCAGCTCAGTCTCATCGACCGCTGTCGGAGTGATTTCAAAATAAATTTGTCTTTTATTCCGTACAATCTTCGAAAATCTTTGCTATCCAACGTCCTATCACCATGCTTCACAGTCCTCGCTCGCTTCAGTTCCGATTTCGATTGGGACATGTTGGACCATGTTGAAGCAGCAAGCGAGGCTATTGTTCGTGGCGCAGTGCATTCTGTCCCAAAATGTGTTCGTGGCGCAGTGAATTCTGGTAAAAAGCGATCAATTCGAGATTTTTCCTAGCTTATATTTTTGTCTCATATATTTCTCTTAAATCCTGATTATGTTGCTGCTCACTCGCTGCGCTCGTTCCGCAGCAATAATTGGAGGGAAGGCAATTTTGACAAGCATGTCTCTCAAGTTTGTAAAAAAGTCAATAACCAGCTAAATGTTATGATTAGATTTCTTAAGCTTATAGGTTTGCACGTTATGTCATGGCGGCCATGTTGGAGCACACCTACAGAATAATTTTAATGAACTTTTTTTGTTATGTGCACCAACATGGCCGCCATGGCCATTGTCATTTGAGTCCCACAGGACTGAAGGTCACGTGAGTGAAAACCATCTATTAGTACTAGTACAATGTTAAAACTTTATAAGACGTTTATTTTGCCTCACTTTCCATATTGTTCCACACTGTGGCACTTTTGCAGTTCCAGGAACCGCGTCAAGTTAGAGGCACTAAACAGGCATGCGCTATGCATTGTTTATCATCATAAAGATTCGACACAGGACGAAATAACGACTTTAAGTGCAAGTAAAGGTTCATTAAAGAAAACTTAAAGAACAATTTCGACTATCTTTAAGTGCACCGTAAATTACTTAAATACGCCTTTACTTGACAACACTTAAAGCAAGTAACGAACAATTTAAGTTGCCTTTAAGGGTCTTGAAAAGTTGAATTAAAGATACCTTAAATGTTCTTAGACACATCTTAAATATACTTACTTACTTTAATACATTTAAGAGTATTTACGCCTCAACTTAAAGATTTTGCGATACCTTTAAGTAAAATTTAATTTTCTCTTAAAGGTTAGTAAATTCATTATTTCGTCCTGTGCGACTTATCAGCAGTTATTAGATACAGCCGACACCACTTCTCTTTTCAATCAAAGAATAGTAAGTATGATAACTACTATCTACAAATGCTTACACCTTGATAATTATCCTAAGTATTAAAGGAGTTAATTACTGTACGACCGTTTAATTATAATCTTAGAGGTACTGATATTTTATCATTACCAAAACCAGCAGCTACCACGTATGGACTGCACTCTTTCATATACTGTGCGGTGAAATTATGGAACGCATTGCCGGATAACATTAAGGCCGGCACACACTAGGGGACATGTTGCGGGGACATGAAGCGGGGACAAGCCCCTTTGTGTGCACAGCAAAGGCGCATGTTGCAGGGACAGTACGCAAGCTGGTGCACGCAAAGCGGATTGAGGTATAAAAATCTTGAAAGACTGCTACAGAATGCTCATGGGATAATCAATTGCGAGTTTTTATTGGTTCATTTCTATTTTGTAGGGCGGACAGTTTGCAACAGCAGTGCACACGATGCGACATTGAAATGGGAGTCATTTTGTCTCCGCTTCATGACGCACGAATTCAAACCAGCTGAATTTCATGCAACATGATGCGGGGACAAAATTGTGTCCCCGCAACAGAATTTTTTCGCAAAAACGGGAATGTCACACGAGGAAAACTGTCGCTGCAACATGTCCCCGCTTCATGTCCCCGCAACATGTCCCCTAGTGTGTGCTGACCTTTAGGAGTGAATGTTCTTAAACTAGTTTTAACATCTGTTGAAGACAGCCTCTTTTTAAGAATCATATTAGATGTATTTGTAATGTAAATGATTTATTTTATGTTGCAAGGAGATATTAGCCTTCTGGCTACGCTACAATTAGTGTGGACATAAAGTTCATGTATGTATGTATGAAGGCCCGGGACCATCCTAAAGGTCCGGCACTGCATCAACAAATAACGGCTTACAATAAATCATCCTTTCCTTAGGTTGATATTTTTTTATTTTGCTTTTGTTACTTTTATTAGGAAAGAAATAAGTGAGTGACAAATAATGGCAGTCCGACGATACAAGGCATGCTGCGTAAATAAGAAGACTGTTACCATGGCAACCGTGTTGTTCGCTGTTCTGACCTACATTGGAGTTAGTTTGGTGGACTTTGACAGATACACCGGTAACAAATTTTGGGCTTCCGTACCTGACTGCTACAAGTCCAAATATCACACTGATCGCCTGATCCAACTCGCTCACAAAATACATTTGATATTGGACAGCATGGGAATTGAGCACTGGTTGATGTATGGTTCCCTGTGGGGTCCCCTGAGGGGCATTCCAGGCCCCCTCCCTTGGGACCATGACGTTGACATCGGCATGAACGGGAATGGAAACTTTAGCAAGATTCCTCTCGAAGAGTTCAAAGCGAAATTTGCGGCGGCAGGTTTAGGCGTTATAGATGAACTTCAACGGCATGGTTCTTTTTCGGTTGTTGGAAGTAATGAGAGCGTAGGATTGTTCGCTTATTATAATAACCGAGGTGTTATGATGCGGTCTGGGTACGAACCGTGGCTTTTGTACATTCACTATCGACTACGTCACTCTTTTCCCGCCAGACTGATACAACAACCGCTGCCCAAGGTCAAATTTGGCTCCTTTAACATTTCTGTTCCGAGAGGGGGGATAGAAGTAATGAAGCATTTATACCCATTTAACTGGTGGAAGGAGGTCAAGCCAAGGAGCTGTGAAAATCAGTAATAAATATACTTTCTTGGAGATTTTTTCAATTTTGTCCCCAGGCCTTTTCCGGTTTCAAAATGGCGGACCGGGCGTAGAAAACCCAGGACGAGGCTGCCAAAATACTCCAATAATCGTGGCGTATTTTGTCACGTGACACACGGTAAAATTCTCTATTTTCGAATTACCCATAATACACTTTGTTTGCCCCCCCCCCCCCCCCCCAAATTGTCATAAACTATTGTTTGTAAATGCTCTTGGGAGGACTGCATATTCCCAAGAACATTTCAAAACAATAGTTTATGCAAGATTTGAGGGGCAAACAAAGTGTATTATGGGCAATTCGAAAATAGAGAATGGCGTTTTCGGAGGTTCTTTTCAGAGATTGCTGGTTTGCACTTGCGTCATATCAAAATTCAAGAGCATTAAACAGCAGATTTCAATTCCAAAATGTTTATGGAATTGTATAGAGTTTAAAACTACACATCTGGAACAAATTTTTAAGCGCAAGAGCATTTCGTTCAAGAGTTATAGGCGAACGAGTATTATGGTCATTTTTAGTAAAAATATATGGAGCGATGGAGCAGCCATCTTTGTGTCCAATTTAGGGACACAAACATGGCGGCCAAAACTTCGAAGTCTTAATTACACCAAAAATCTCATCACAAAAGATTGGATTCAATAAAAGTTCCATAAAATCAGCTTATAAGCATCTATAATGCAAAAATAACTTTCAACTGGTTCAATTTTGTTTATGTTCACGGCTTATCTGAAATAGAGTGACGAATTGCGTGACACATTTAAAACCTTTACAAATCGGAAGCAAAACATCGTTAAAACCTGAAACATTTTGTAAACGATTGTAACACAGGTATCTACATACCATGTTAGAAATATCTTTGTAGGGTATATAGCTTAGATTTTTGAATTTATATGACGTCTTATGAAAGCCAAGAATTGGCAGCTGTTAACAAAATCATAATAGATATGAACTGTTTAGCGCCAATCGTATAAAATGAATATGTTTAAATAATGTTATTAAAGCGCGTTCAGACGTTTCGGGACTTCTGTCCCTTCCTCAGTGAAATGGTGGAAGGGACAGAAGTCCCGAAACGTCTGAACCTTTAGTTTCAAAAACCGTTTATTAAACATATTTGCGACACATCTTTGCGATACACTGTGGGATCCTTGTTCCCCGAAACACGTGATGTGGCACGCATGTTTCGGGTGACAAGTGAGTACATAGTACGGAACCTGATATTGTGAACGGGTCATTGTGTAGTCTATCTGCGCTGGCTTTCTTGCTAGCAACATTTAGATCGTTACACTGCTCTGATGAGTTGCAATAACAACGAAACAGCTGTCCACGGTTACGATCCTACTTTATCGGTTTCTGTCGTGATGGTTTCTCGCAAATTTTACTTTTATACGTGGTCAGATCAGCCTTGCAGTTCATTGTTTTTGTTCATTCATTTTTTCTTTGGCTGGTTAGATCTCTCGTCGATCCTACGTATCATTAGCAGCATTATCGTTTGCGGTCTTCGGCAGTTTACTTTTATTTTTAAACATATTCATTCAATTGGTAGCTGTGTTTGTTTTCTGGCAAACGGTTGTTCAAAAGAAACCAATACATTTCACGATGTTTTACGCGGAAAAAAGCTCCAGGATTTTTAGTGTATTTTGACTGTCATGCGCGCCCAGGGGGTTTCTGCGTCGGTGACCCCTACTTTTTTGGATAGATAATTTTCTTTACTAATTCTCGACATCGTGAAAAAATGAACTAAAAGTATCCATGTAGGAAGTTTAAAATTTTTAGACAAACAGACATTGGGCCATAGCGAGTAAAGTCGATGTTACACGAGACGATTTTTAACGACAACTTGCAATGCAAATGAGGTTACACAAAATTTGATTGGTTCAGCACCTCATTTGCATTGCAAGTTGTCGTTAAAAATCGTCTCGTGTAACATCGCCTTAAGGGAAGACCGATTCAGTTCAAAATTAGGGTGGTCTTTCAGGTTTGTAATCTCCAAAACAAAGTCGTTGACCTCCAGTTTTTTTTTGTATTTCTGACAAGAGTAACTCATTATCTACAGTTAGCTGGAAAATTGTTGAGACACTCACAAAAAAACTCTCACTTTTATTAAAAATGATGCCTCGAAAAACAAAAGAACGATATATTTTCCTCACAACTCCCTCTCCTCCGTACAATGTTGTTAGCCAAAGTTTTTGGACATGCGCCGGTCACAAAACAACATTGATAGGGGGGAGGGGTAAGGAAAGGTAGCAATGGTGCACTTCTTCCAAAAAAGCACTTGTGAATGAAAGTGTCTCAACTACTTTTGCAGCTAATTGTAGCTACAGCAAACGTTTTACAAAAAAGTCAATGTCGGAAGATTTTCGCGCGAACGTCCTTAAACGGGCTCTGTCACCAATTTTAGTGTTACTTCTAAAAGCCCAAAAGACAAATTTATATCAGTAGAAACTCAAAAGTAATCTTCAAGTTTTGATTAAAAATATTCTGCTAGTGCTCTAAAAGTAAACATACCGTACTTTCTCGATAAAACACTGGGGGCGTTTATTTAAGGCGGGACTCAACCTAAATTTGAATGAAATTTTAAGAGGTTTAAAGAAGGGATAGAAGAAAGAAAATGATTTTTGGAACACCAACAGACAGTTGATACCCACGCAAGAGCACCCCCGGTTGCTAGCAGACTAACTTGGTGTCCGTTTATTAATTATTAACTACAAATTCTAATTTTAAAACTCCACTAAATCTTCAATATTTCTTATTTCTCTAAAACTATTTCCTCCCAGACATACCCAAAAATTTACAAAACACCCCATAAGATAGATTCATGGGATGAGCATAGAGTTTTTGGATTGCTTGAAACGTGAACGAAATATTTCCATTAAAGCCATGTCAAGTGGCAGAAAAATGGCGTTTAGGTTAAGTCCCGCCTTAAATTCGGCCTCGCGAAGCCGGCGTTTATTTGAATTCCGGCGTTTATTAAATGGGGGTATTTTTTCATTATTTTTCATGATCACAGTTTTCGTCTGTCATTACTGAATTCCTGGAATTTCCTGATTCAAAAGCTGAAATAATCAAAATGTTCCGATAATCTTTTATTATGGAAAACAAGAAAGAAGAAACTGTTAGAAAATTGTATTATCATTATCTGTAAGACCCTGAAGAAGAAAGGCTGTGCCTTTCGAAATATTGGATATTTTACAAATATAGTCGTTTCCATACCGTTTATCAGCCTTGCTTTTTTATCAAATCGTTTCATTATTTTATAGCTGATTAGATCCTTTACCACAGGATCCGGTGCTTCTATTTCGTTACGGTGGTCCGTTGCAAATTACAGTTTCTTGTTTATAGAAAATTGTAACTAGAAATTCAAATGATGTAACCCTAACTTTGAGTCTTTAGTATCTGTCTTTTCATTTCAACCACCATGACTCGGATAAAGAAACGACGAAGTAACCCCTGAAATTATAAAGATGACGAACTATATCCCGGTAAAGGTAGACCGTTAGGTCGATTACGGAATCCCAAAAATGTCCAAAATCATACCCCTCAATAATGTAGGGCTATCAGCAGGCTTCCAAATACCACTCGTTGAAGACCAGTCCACTAACAGATAGTTCCTGTCATTCTTTTTTCGGCTCATTTTCGCGCACAGACATCCTAACACGTGGCCAGACAATCGTCCATATATTTTGTTCTGTCCAAAGTATATGATTGCTTTCTTTGAGAAACAAAACAACAAAGCAATTAATTAAAAAGTAAGGAGATATTTCTCGGTAAATTTGGATGGAAAGGAGGTGGGTGGAGTGGGAGAGCACCATGTTTCACGGAAACAATTCGTAAAAGTTTATCCGCTCTCTCCCTCTCCCCTTTGCAGTAAAAAGCATCTGGAAGCAGGAAAATGCGGCTGTATTCGTACAGATATAAACAGTTGCTTGCTATTTAAAACAAGTCAATTATTTCCGAGAACAAAACCACGAACTGTTAATCCATCCTGGTAAATCTGTACATGTTTTTTCTTATATATCTTGTACACGGAAACATGTTTTTCTAGGTAATTGCTTCCACACAGAACTGTGGAATATATATTTTTTAATAATTCTTATTTGAATTGCAAATACATAGATTAATAAACAATTCATTATTCATTTTGTTTCTTCGCACCTTCACCACGAGAAAAGCCGAGGCTGAAGGAGTTATATTCATGTTGACAGATAATTCTAGATTGCAAACGAAACTTTAATAACTTTAATGTTGTTTGATGAGGAACAAAGCGATCTTCCCCAGCACGCAGACCACAACATTTTCTGAAGCAAAGATTTATTTTGTCAACACGTGGATGAATGACGATAACTTTGAAGGTTTGCCGGAATCTATAACTACGTACTTTCGGTGAGGAAATATTACATTGTTTTTGAAGTTTTCTTGTAGCATTTATTGAGGGATGTTTTCAAGCAATGGCTTAACTGAACTGTCGGATGATTCAGTTTATACTCGACGTTATTAATACTCTACTCTGTTAGTCTGCAACTAAATCAGCCGCCATATTTAACAAATGCCTCAGCTTATTCGACCGTGCATTACTGATATAACCGTTGTATATGGTTTGAGATACACACAGACTGACCCGATGAAGGGGGGAGGTGGGTGGTGGGTGGTGGGTGGTGGGTGGTGGAGGGAAGTGCGGATCAAAAATGTTAGACTGTTTCTTGTTTTGCAAAATAGGCGGGAGCAGGTCCCTCCCCAAGAAACACCACTGGTTCGGCACGGACAAGGAAGGAGAGGGAATCGGCAGTTAGCTTGGTACCCACTAGCGACATAACGATCTTAATTATAAGCGCCTTCATTTGTGTCGCTTTGGGCTTAGTCTCAGCGGGAGCGACAAAAAGCATAATCGTAAAAGCGTTTATAATTGACATCATGATAACAATAATAATTGCATCTCTCTCTCCAGGTAAATGTCAGGCAGACGCAGAATGAAAGAATGTGGCAGAAACCATCAACCTCGTCATGAATTGTTTTAGGAGGTGAGATTTGGAAAAGCATTTCATGGTTAGATGTAGGTCTTATTGGTTCGTGTCTGAAAAAGACAACGAATAGTTTCATATGACTCTCGGGGATAGTCGAGCGAGCAGAACACGCGAGGGCGCGAAAAACAAATCGCCGGTCGCGAGGATACGTGACTCACCCGCGTGTTTCACTCGCGCGACTTTCTTTGCAGAAGAAAATAGACGATAACTCCGCCTAGAATCGCCTCCAACGAGTAGGAACGATTCGCTCGGGCTAGCCCTCACGATTATCCCTGGAAGAAATCGGTGGGACTAATCGTAGTCTGAAAAAATTAGACGGGTAATAAAGATCACTTTTTTGTCCCAGTAAATGTTAGTGTTATGAGAACAAGACAACACATCTACCTCGAAAGAAATTTGGACCAGGGAGGGTTTGGGTGGAGGCTTCAGTCGCGTTTAACTTCCGGCCTGCGATTCGGCTTTAGTTACTAACGTATATGCCATGCTAACGTGATTGTTTACTTTTTTAGGTTTTAACACATGCAGAAATGAGATGATCAGTTTAAAAAGGTGAGTTGATTGATAACCGTTATATATAGATATATTCCATAAGTTCTGCAGTGGAGGGTTAAAAAAAGGAATGAAAACTGAGTCGATAAGGTAAATTAGCCACCGGAAGGAGATTCGAAAAGTGGCGTTTCCAGTGCTAGGCGTTCGTTATTCGGTTTCCATTCCATTCCATCCGTGAAGCGTCAGCCCTTTGTGATTCGCTCTGACGAAGGGCTAGCGCTCGAAACATCAGCTTTTGAATCTTTTTACGGTGGCCAATTAAAGTGCACCTAATCCCCAATTTTTTTTTCTTTTAATCAACTTAATGTACGTTGAAAAGTCGAATAGTGAAATATTTCTTGTTTTTAACGTCGCGTTAGTGAGTAATAGAGATTTGAATTTACAAATTGCTAATTAGATGACGTCAAATCAAGACTTTGCCATTATTTCTACTTCAATTTACAATACGCAGTTCACAGCTTAAGGATAATCAATTTAAGAAATACTAAATAAAAACTGTTAATAGTGAATTGATTTGTAAAAAAATATATATTACTTGGAGGTGGAAACAAGTTGTTGTATAATAAACGATTCTTGATTTGACGTCATCTTACTAACATTTTGTAAATTCAAACCTATAATTCACTAACGCAACGTCACACGAAAAACAAGAAATATTTAACTATTCAACTTTTTAACATACATAGAGTTGATTTAGCGATAAAACAATTTTGGGTTTAAGTGCAATTTCAACCTAAGTTATTAATTCGTTTTATAAAAAAATAATTCGAGTCTACCTTTTTGATATCCAAAACGTGATGGCATTTATTGATAGTTTGGTTTTATTTCTATGCAGGATACAAGGAAGCCATAAATGCGGGAATCAAGCAAGGAAGGAAGAAAGAGAACCAACTTAAACAAAGAAAGATATAGAGAAACTAGTTTTTTCTCAACGATTACCTTTTTTAGTTTTTTTTATAGCCGCCGATTTGGAACATAATTTTCTTAGTTCAGACAGGATACATTAACGAACAAATTCCAGTACCAAATGATAAATGATAGCACAAAGAGAATGAATCCTCGAAATCGAATAACTGTATTGTTTTATCCATACATTCTCGCTCACAAAAAAAAACTAAATAAATATCCAGGAAACAGTTACGGATTAGGCCATTTCCAAGTTACGTTATGCCTCGTTGTCAAAGCGAGGCTAGGTGCACAACCTTTCATTTGAAGATGAGTTTTATTTGCATTTGAATAAAAAACCATTTTCATATGAAAGGTTATGCACCTGCCTTGCTTTGACAACGAGACATAACGTAACTCGGAAATGGCCTATTTCAACTTTAAGGAAAATCAATGTCGTCGTACCATGTCGGCCCCACGTTAAAATCGAGGCGAATTGGCAGAAAGGTGTTTCACGGTTTTCATCAAGAGTAAGGGTGGATTTCCACTGTCGCTTTATTTTTACGTGCGTGAATATAATAAGAGACGATGTATGAACAGCTTGCGTAAAAGTTTACGCGAGCTGTTCATACATCGTCTCTTACAGTGGAAATCCACCCTTAGTAGGAGTAGATAAGACTCATTTTTCAAGTGGAAATATCAGGCCTTTTACTGGTCTTAAGCATACCTATGGCTTAAAAATAACGTCTAAAGAATGCATCATGCTTGGAAATTGCCAAGAATACACCAAACAAATAAAGGGTCAATAAACATGCATAACCTTATAGATGCAATGCTGTTTTTGACAATACCTAACGTAAACAGTGAAAAAGAAATTCATTTATAGACCAATTTATTCGTGAATTTCCTACTCCATATTAAGTTTTCAGTCAAAATTATAAAATATTTTGCCTATTAAATATGTCAATTTTCAGTGAAGACAGATCGAATTTTTGCACTTCAACATTTGTTTGTCAGTTTTCACTGTAAAGGGTTTTAGTTACAAAACGATCAGTCTCAGAAGAAATCAGTGACAGATTGAATTTTAATTAATGTTTTAAAACGACTTCTCAGTAAAAGCATGCAGTTTAACATGGTTTGTCTGTTTTCAGTAAAGGGTTTTAGTTACAAAATGATCAGTCTCAGAGGAAATTGACTAGAAGGGTTGGCTTTTTCTTTCTGTTTTCAATAAGGGATATCTCAGTGAATATCATGGTCATTTTGTGTGTCTCACGAAAAATGCCATTTTGTCCGATTTATGTCATATTAGAGATTGCAACTTAAACAGTAATCAAAACGAAATTTAACGCTATGTTTTCAGTGTTCAGCATCAGTGTTATATATACATGTAATTTTTTGTAGTCCTTTTCTATTAAATTTTGCCTGCTTAGGGTTTTCATTAGACTTAACGAGCGACGAACTAAGAGAGCCACTGTTATCACTTTTTCATTTAGTCAGTTCTCTGATATTAGTTGATTTACTTGCTTCAGTTTTCAGTTGTACAAAGAGATGTTGCTTTGAAATATAAATTGCTTAGATAGAGCTTGAACTGAAATAGTAGGTAAAATTGTCTGGTCTTTCGAAATGATGTTTCAGTTAAAGCATTGTCACAATTTCTCATTGTTTGGCCAATCGACTGCAGTAAGATATAACATATCAACATAGAAAGCGAGAGTAAAGCTTGGAAAATAAATGTATAATTTTTTAGTGAGAATAAATTAATAATAATTTGTGAAGTTGATTTCCCACTTAATCAGTTAAACTATCAGGCCATTGATCTACTTCGCTGTAATTTTTGGCTGTTTGTCAGTTTCCAGTGAATGATGAAATTGAGTGAGGCGCACTTGTACCATTTAACAGGGAAGTCATTCGTTAGTTTTCAAACTGAGGAGTTTGACCATTTGTTTTTAATTTGAAGTTTGGCTGTTTCTTGAGAAATTCATCAGCGAAACTAGTAGGCCTTTTGCTGCTGTTTTTCAGTTTGTGTTATTTTAACTCCTAGTAATTTCAAAAGTTTCAAGTGACTTAATCTGCCGATCTATTTGTTAGTTTTCAGTAAGGTAACCCCAATGATTTTTTTCTTAGTTTATTGGGAAATGTTCACTTGTGGATTCTGAGGTTAGAAAACGATTTCTCAATAAACATTTCAGGTTATTTTAACCGTCTGTCCATTATAAGGTTAGTTAAAAGGACAGTGTCCGCCAAAATATTGCAATTTCCGAGTCTTTTCTAATTTCCATGTTATAGAGCAGTTTTCAATTGAGTGTCGTAAAACCAAAACCAAGGTAATTACTCTGACCAATCACAGCAGTCGTAAACAATCCAATGAACCAATCAGAGCTCGAAGCAATTACATATCGGCGGCGCCAAGCGCGGGAAAACGCGTGCGAGCAAATCACGATTGGTTTTGGTTTTACTTCTGATTGGTCGAGAAAGTGGCGAGAGATTTTTTAGCCAATCACAAAGCGTAGCAATGCAAAACCAAAGCAATTTTGTAATTACTTTCGATACTCAATTGGAACTGCTCTATTACCAAATACCACCAAATATACAACTAAATTGGATAAAAAGATTGTACGAGCAAAACAGAACAATAAGTTTGGCAATAAACTGCAGGATGACAATGATGGACGTGGATTACAGTTCATCTATTCTTATTTTATTTCGTGACAGGTGCACCTTCGTGTTTTACGAGTCGTTAAAGTTATAATTTGTCTCTCTTGGTATTATGTCTGTTTTTCACGGCGAGTTTTTCTTCTTAATTCAAGACAATATAGCAATCTCTCAGGTGGTTTTCACGTTACGTCCGGCGGCCATGTTGGTGCACACCTACAAAAGAATTTTAATGAACTTCTTTTGTTATGTGCACCAACATGGCCGCCATGGCCTTTGTCATTTGAGTCCCACAGGACTGAAGGTCACGTGAGTGAAAACCATCAAAAGGCGATTCTGTCGTTTTGTCAGTTCTTCGTTAAGGTTAAGAATCGACTTATATGTAATCAAAGGACATTTTGTAAGTGTTATTTACCCAAAGTGTTTTCAGATCTGTTGTTTTTAATTTTTAGTTATAATGATTCCTTTTTCTGTTAGTTGCAATGTGTATGGTTATTAGCTTTATGCAGAACAAGAGACCTGACAATATTCGGAAGAGTCATGACACTTAAGGAGGCTCATACCCATTTTTCAAGTCCACACCCCGCCATATCTTTTGTTGTAGCGCAATAAAAGTCAAGCCACTTTGCATGCAAGCACACAATACATTGAACTTTATGGGAGTATAGGATTTGTTTACGTCAGTGCTTCCATGGCAACGGAATGGTGATCCTCCGAAATTCACAAGTTGTGGAGTTTCTCTAGATCAAGAGAATATTTTTGTAAAACCCGCTAGTGGGCTAGTTGGTTAGACCATGGGCTTCGACTGGACAAAGTTTGAAAGAAATGTATGAGAGCGTTTTTGAAATTTTTAGGGATGAGGTTTTGGGGATTATAAAGAAAGTGAAAAACATACTATCGACATAATTGGTTAATATCTAAAGAAAACGATGCGGGATAGGAATGCAGTTTCGTCTCATAGTAGTTTGATTCCATTTGAAATGGTGTATGGAAAAGTGAAGGGGTTGCTTTGGAGGATGGCGAGAAAGAAGGATTTGATTAGCGTGCGTTCAGCTGCTCTTGTTGCCATTTTTGTATGTAATTTGGTCTACGCCTACAAATGTGATGATAATTTGGAAACCGCGAGATATTTTTTTTTTAAAAAAATTGACAATCTCGAGATCAATCATCAATTTATATGGCCTGCAAGTTTCAAGGCAATAAAATGGGGCCTCCAATGTACCATTTTCTTCCCGCAGAGTTTGTGTTTACAAGTGAGCGTCCTCATTATTCACGACTATTGTTTTCAAGTTTCATATGCACGTGCAAAACTTTAGCAAAAAAATTATTTGCATCGAACAGAACGCTCGATTGCTTTCCGAAGAATTTTCCGAAACATGCTAATAACTGGCTTGAGAATTGTAATAACATTACGCCCTCGATGTCGCGCGATTACGCTGTAATGCAGCCATACTTCTTGCAGGACAAGAAGAACATCTTGAAACTGTCTAAAAAAAAGTTTAAATTTAAATTTAAATTCAGCATCTTTCAGTGAGTATCTTGTCTCTTATTTGTCAGCGTTAATTATTTACATTTTGTCTACTAAATATGAGTTTTGAGTATGTGTTTTTACGTTGAAAGAAATCCTATTTTTATTGCGAAATTATTAAGACCATTCTTTAAACTGTAACGTCAATGAAACTATAACGTTAGTTTTCAGTTAGTTTCTGTTGTATTTATCTTTTTCGCAGTATCGGTGATTTAATTGTCAGTCATAATTTCTTATTTTCTTCAATTTGTTTTCCTTAAATTTGATTCCTCTGATTTCAATAAATTTTGTAAAGCGCTTTCTCAGTGAATATTTCAGGCAATTTTGCCAGTCTGTTTACCGTTTTTGCAGAATAGATTTTCTCTTTCTGTTTGTCAGTGTGGAATTAGGTCACTGCATTTGGTTTTAGTTTAGGGAGTGTTCATTATTTATGGGGGGGGGGGGGGGGGGGGGGGGGGGGGGGGGGGGGGGGCTGGCAAATGGGGAAACTTAACGTTTGGAACTTTTTGTGCCCACTCGATGATCAAGGATAACTTTTTTTCCTCCCCCAGTGAGAAATTTAAAACTTTTTTGCCCCCCTCCCCCCCCCCTTATTGTAATGATGCATTCATTATAAAACCACACTCCCAATGAACGGGTTCTATTCGATGGAGTTGCGTGGCAAATATACTTTGTATTTTTAATAAGTCTGACATCCACACAGCTGTTACTTTAAGTCGATAAAAGATCCACCGTGACAAAGGCTTTCTATAGCATTCACATTACCATGGTCAAAATTGTATGCCCAATCATCAGTAGCCTCAAGTATTAATGAAGTAACTGTAGAGTGAAGAGATTGAAAGCCCGACTGGTGGCTAGAGAGGAAATTATAATCCACAAGAAAGCCAAAGACCAGATCGTAAATAATTCTTTCGAAGACCTTTGCCACCACTGGGATAATAGAGATAGAGCGTTTAATACGTCAGCATGATCTCATTGTTTGAATATCATCGGCATCACTTTCGAACACTTCCATTCTTAGGGGAAAAGTGCAATTTGTGAATTTAATTACACACAAGTTATGTTTTAACAAGTATATTTTGTACATAATCTTGACACAAAGATCAATAATATTATTTATTTTATTTTACTCTTTAAAATTTGTAGACTTTTGATGTAGCACCGTTGTATATTATGGTTTGATTTAATACTGTGTTGCACGAAGGATATAAACCATCAAACTCTTTTGCCCGCCCCCCCCCCCCCCCCTCTTCCCCAGAGTGAGACCTTTCTTAAATTAAAATGCAATTCGTTTACAGTTTTTTGTATGTTTCCAAGAGAATTTGCTTGTCAGTTTCCAGTGTGAAATTAGAAGGCCAGGTAATATGTTTACAGTAAGGGGCCGGCTATAGGCTATGATAGATTACTTATTGGAAATAGTAGTTCATTTTGTCTGGCAGTTCCAATTTTTGCCTTTTCAATGTCAGCTTTCAACAAGGATTTAAAATGAACTCGTAGTGAAAATCGATAAGAATGATCACAATGACGCCCATTCTTAATTGAACTATGAGCAATTCAGTTTATTTTTTTTCTTAATTATCTGTTATCGATAGGTGAATGTTGTATTATTGCTTCATTAGCATATGCGCGTCATTCTCTGATCGATCAGCTACAAAAAGATCAACTCCGCAGGTTTTGATGGCTGATTTCGTTAAGTAATGCTCCACATAAGAACTACCGTAAACTTCATTGTTCTGCGGCATTGGCTCTTTCCCACATAGAATATCTTTGGTTTCAAGAATAGAGGAGGGGCTGATGGTTCATAATTATATTTCAGTATAAAAATAAATAAAATCCATTTGCGTCGAATAAATTTTAGGAAATGTTCGTGCTTAACTAATCAGAATAGCAGAAGACAATAGCTAATAATTTTGCTTCTTTGATGAAGTTCCCCAAATACAATATCTTTTGTAAATTGCATGTTTTGCGATATATTGGGTCCCAAATTACTTGAAACCTTAAAAAAAATAGACAAAATGCACCTTGAACCTTAACATTTTAGCGGTCTTTGAGTCTAGGCCAATGAGATCACTAGTTGTAACAATGAAAAAAGTTGACATTCCATCTTGCATTGCCGTTCAGCACTTTCCTTCTTATGCGGATCATTACGTAAAAGTGCATATATTACTAACCACAGTCCACTGATATCAAGCACGGTGCCTTATCTACGTAAATTCGTATTATTATGCTAATGAATTGAAATATAAACAACTGCGTCATATACGTCGATAGCATTGAATTACTACGAGAATAATCAATTTCACTCCAAAGTTTGCTGCAACTGGCTCTAGACTTTGTTTCGAGTTTTCACTTTTCGCTTTTAGGAAATATTAAAAAAGATTTGTCAGTGTAAATACTAGGCCATTGTCAAGGTCAGTACAGTTAAAACAACTCCCCAGTATTCCGGCTATTGTCAGTTTGCAATAATACTTTCATGTTGATCGGGGGTCATTTCCTTTCTGTCTCACGTACGTTGACAGTTTATCAGCTTTCTCTGCTAGGAATTTTGGTTATTAACGATCAGCAATAGTTTTCATTCATGACCTGCAGATAAACGTTAAGTTCTACATTTTGCGTTCCCGAAGTTAGTTTGTTATATCTGTGTTGCACTGTATCCCATTCAGTACTTAAAGGCAATTTACACGGTACAAAGTTTGCCGGCTTACAACAGACTTTCATGTGCTGCGTTTATGAAGCAAAGTTCCAAAATCGTAGGTATTTCTGGTCGATATACGATTGTTTTAAGTTAAAAATCAACGTTTTCAAATCCACGAAAATTGTCGTGTTGTTTGTAGCAGTCATAAGTAATTTGTAACGTGAAAACTTGCCATGGACAAGGTTTTCAAGAACAAATACTCAATTTATAGCAAAGAAAACAACTAGGACCTTTCTGCTTTTGGAAAAAGATCTGCAACTATTAAGTACAATTCTTTAAGTGGTATCTAAAAATCTGATTATAGCATTGTCAATTGCTTATTAAAAAGCGTATTTTACTCAACTTGTTCAGATGTTTTGTATGTAAATGTTTTTCTATGGTAAACGCTGTTCAAATTTCTAAAATTTTCCCGCCAAAAGACATAGAAAAATACGGGCGCCTAAAATACGCATGCGCCGTTTTTTTTTAAATATACATTTTGGAGAGTACGCTATACAAATAAATTATTTTATTAATACTCCGTAGTGTTGTATTTAATAACTAGAATTCAACAACAATAAAAGAGTTCTTTCAGTTTGTGCAATGCGCCTAATGTAGCAGATGGAACTCTCGGCCACCGTAGCTACGGTGGCCGAGAATGGCCAGCAAATTCGAAAGTCGATTTGCAAAATTCAAAATTCAAACTTAAAAGTCGATTTGCAAAATTAAAAATTCGAAAGCGAAAGTCTATTTCCAAAGTGAAAAGTTCAAAATCGAAAATTCGATATTACAAAGTAGAAAGTCAATTCCGAATTCGCGGTTTCGTAAACTCAGTTTGTAATTCTCAATTTCGACTTTGACCACCCTCCCCTCCCCCCTCCCCTAACTTTTTTCTCGGTGGAGAAGACTGGAGCATGACAAGTCTCCTGGAGTCTCACCTTGCAACAGATCTGCTTCCATCTGCTACATAAGGCACATTGCGGATTTATCCGATTCTTTCTGGGGAAAGTTGAAGACTTCCTTCGTCTAAACGGACATTCCAGAATTATTCGAAGTGGTTATAAATGGAGTTGAAAGACCTACGCGATTCCTGTTGTGTGACCTTGTTTTAAGCCTTTACAGTTTGCATTCACAATCACTACTACCACTCATTGCTAAAATGTATTTAAAAAGCTTAAGCTTTCCCAGCAAGACTTAATAGAAAAATGCGCCTTTAGATCACAGTTACGAATTTGTTGTCTTCGATTATATTGATCATTTTTAGACATGACCCCTGAGACGTGCCAGACAATCAGAATTTGAACACGTACAATGAGAACATTCCCTAAAAGTTTAGGGTACTTCCCTATATAAGCAAAATATGTCTGTGCATAAGGGTATGATTTTTTAGACGTTTTGTTCTGAAAACGGGTGTAGACGGGGTGTTTACCATTTACAGAAATGGGGCTGTTTTGGTTTGCCCGATCAGAAAATTTCCGAAATAAATGACACGTCTTGAGAGATAGTCCAAAATCACCCACTAGAATATCCGAACGGAAACGTGTGTGCCATTTGCTTTTATCTACAAGTTCCAGGCGCTGCGCCAGTTTTGATGCGTAAGCGTGGTTACTCTATAGGCTTAGGTTTACATTGCCTTCCACCGCGGTCAAACGTCCGAGGCGTTTTTCGTTTCATTTAGTGGGTTTTACTTAATATAAAATAGAAATATGGGCAAGGATGTATAAAAAAATTAGTTGACGCTACTTTCTTTTAATTCTTCTCAAAATGATGAGCTTTTCTCCGTTGAAAACTGACCAAAACTCTGAACAAAATTATGTTGGCAAATGGCGCCGACAATTCGGCAGTTCACAGTTTTTAAACGCTTAGAACTTTTTTGGTAAACTTTCAAAACGTTTGGTAAATAGACCAATTCCGATATATTAAAATTCATACTTGGCTCCGAGGCTTAGGGGAATAAAACAAAAGAAATAAATTATTCATACCTGAACCTCGATGTGATTTCTTTTGTTTTATTCCCCTAAGCCTAGGAGCCAAGTATGAATTTTAATATATCGGAATTGGTCTATTCACAGTGTATGCCAATATATTAAACTTTAAACAGTGAAAATGACAACCTTAACTTTTAAGTACTTTGCATTTGCTAAACTTTTGCAAATTTCTCTCGTTTGACCGCGGTTAAACATAGCCTACCGCACAGGGTACCACCTAGCTTCTCGGTTGTTTAGGCCTAAATTTAACTATAAAAGAGACATTTAGCTACAGGTTTTCGGCTTGCAAACATCAAACCGCAAAGGTCTAGGAGTCACGTGACCAGGCGCTGACTTCACGTTTGAGGTTTTCAACGCACGTATTCGATGGCGGGAGGTAGGTTTTCACGTTTGTGATTTCCCTCAAAGTTTCTTTTCTTTTCTTTTTCTTTTCGGTACAAATATCTAACGTAGTTATCTGTCTTGATATAGAGAAGACATTTAAGTCGAAAGAGTGCATGTTGAGCATTTCGTCTTCTCTTGAAAAACAAGCATTTGCACAGGGAGCAAATCCAATATGTCGGCCATCAACACCGAGCGAATGAAAACCTCTAGCTAAACCGGTAAAAGTCATGATACCTCGAACACCAAACGCCTAACCTAAAACTGCCGTTTGCGGTTTGCTGTTCACGTGAAAAACCTGTAGCTAAATGTCTTTATAAACTGCTAACCCCAACCAGTTAAGCTAACCAGTTACTCCGTCATATATTCTCATTAAGGTGTCCGACCTCCTTCTGAGCTGTAGCATTTAGACTTTACCTTTCTGGTGTCAATGGTAAATGGTACACTCCAATCTCAAACGGAATTCCCCTTACTGTAGTTTTGCTTACCATTTATACAAACCGTGGACCAACCGGTTTTCCCGTGTAAATGGTAAACACTAACTGTTACCATTTTGGATTGAAATTGAATATAGTTTACATGTATATCAGATTGAAGCCCATAACGTGATAAGCTTCTGTTTATATGTAAAGGGAACCACGAGAGCGTAAATCATAGCCAGGTCTGAAAACGGGTATGGAATTCAGAGGTTAGGGCCGGGTTGTTCAAAGCGCGAATTTAGCTAACCCAGAGTTAACGTCAATTTTGATTCTAGTAAAGGCATTCGCGCCAGAATCTTCTAACATTTACTTTTTTTATAAACCTTTTTCCTACAGTTGGGTAATGAGTTACTCGCGTCAGAAATGCAAAAAAAAATCAAAGGCTCCTAAGAGCCAACCGCGTGAATAAGAAATCCTAACACGTAACGCAATATTGCGGTAAGCTTATGTTTTCACACTGACACGGTTCAATATTTTTTTTTTAAATTAAACGTGTAAGGATTTTTGACAAACGCAAAAAGAAAAATACGGTACATCACATTCATAATGTTCAGTCTGAAAAAGAAAGAAAAAAAAAAAAAAAAAGGATCAGGAACGAGACTCGAACCTGAGATCTTTCGGCAAACAGTCCGGCGCGCGTTACACCATTCGGCCACCATGATCACTGGCTTAGAACATCATAAATTTAATCGACCTTATCGTTGCATTAAAGAATTCCAATTTCTCCGCGCCTTTTTTCCTTTTTTTTTGGAAATTAAATGCAACGACATTTATCGAACGCAAGCAAACAAAAAAAACAGTAATTTTCAGTTCAGAAAAAAAAAAGAAAAAAAAAATCAGTCCCGACAAGAATCGAACTCATGTCCTTCGGCTCTATAGTCCGATCGCTTACACACTGCACCCAGGATTTGACTAATAAACGGGGTCAAATTTTGTCATTTCAACGTAGATATGCGGAAAAAGTTTACATCTGAGTCATGGAACGAGCGAGCGAGAAAGCGAGTGAGTGAGTGAATTGGCCGCCGTTACCGATAACCCGTTCATTACGCTTGCGCGTATTCACGGGTTAAAAAGTGGGGACCACTGTAATGCGATTCTAATTTTGAAAAATTGGTCTTCCCTACTGAATATGGCCCCAATGTCTTTTAGTCTAATAGTCTAAAAATATTGTACACGAATCTCAGAAATGCTACGTTTTGTTCCAACTTTTATACGAGCGGGTTTATTAAGCAAATTGATTTTTAACCTCGGTGTGGTTAAAAAAAAATTGGTTACACCTTCCCCCCCCCCCTCCCAGATTACGTGTTTGATATATCACTTCACATCTGTTTGAATGTTAATAACAACACTTTTGGTGGAAGCTATTTACATAATGCAATGCATAAGGTAAAACAACTCCGAGCCAATCACAGAAGAGTATTGCGCGCGTGCAATGAGGTGATCTGGCGCGAATTTTCCCTGGGGACGAGAAGGTGTTTTCAGATTTGACCGACAACTCGGCGAGTGAACAACTGAATGCTCTAAATCCTTCGTCAGGGTAACGAAATTAAAAAGAATACCACGAAAAAAGACAAGGAATTCAGCAACAATTTTGAGGACTGCCGTAGAGGAAAAGACAGAGAAAAAAACAAGGTTAGGTACCGCATAAGTTTCTACTAAACACGTTTAACGTTTGTTGGGTGTCGCGCATTTCAAATTATATTTTAATAATCACCATGTTTGCTTACACATTTGTTTTAACCAGACTTTCTGAGAATGTGTCTTTTCATTAAATTTAAGACAAATTTTAATTTGTTTGCAGAAATGTCCAGTGGAACAACTCTCGTTTTCAGCAGAAGTATGCGGGAAAACCGTTTGCACGTAGTCCGTTGGAAACAAGTTTAAACAAATTGAACGCTGTCGTATTGCTTTTCACTCCAAAGCCGCGACAACTTTAGAGGTAAGCTTAATTGTTGTTCTCCTACACTTCAAATGAACAAATATTTGATATATCTTGAAACTTATGCAACAATGAAATGCAAGAATTGGCGCAGCAAACACAAATAAGATTACTAAACAAGTGTTTATATATGGATCAACAAGTATTGTTCAAATCGTTGACCGCGAAATATGAATATTGGCAGATATTTTTTGCTGGAAGGAAGGTTTCCTTAGTTTTTTTTTTCAGGAGATTTATAGAAACATTTACGAAGGTGACATTAGTTCTAACCGATATTTATGATTCTAACGTTTTCAGCAGAAGTATGGAAAGCCGTTTGTACGTTAGGGTTCGTTGGAAACAAGTTCAGACAACTTGAACGCTCGTGTTGCTTTACAATTCAAAGCCGTGGAAATTTTAGAGGTAAGCTTAATACATGTCTTAATTTTCTCCAAACTTGTTCACACTGAAATGCAAGAATTTGCACAGCAAACAAAATATACTGATTGCAGAATCGACCAAGTGCTAAATGATTCATGTAAGTTAAACCGTTTAACACTCGGCTGTGAGCGACATTCGATGTATTGTTTAAACTTTTGACCGAGAAATATGAATTTGTGTCGATTGACAAATATATCTTTTATTTGACGGAAGGTTTTTATTAGTTTTTAAGAAGGTTTACAGAACATTTTATGAAGGCGACATTAGTTTTACCGGGCATTTATGATTTATTTATTGCAACATTAATCAACGCACAAGCATTTGACTGTTCGAACTTAAAATTTGGGAAAGCATCATTGTTCATATTTCAATTATAGACGAAGGGGTGAAAAATTGAACCTTTTGTATTCGTGAATAGTACATTTACAACTGCAAGAGTACCCTTCGCGGGTGTTTTCGGGAAAAGAAATCGTACACGCGCCAGTTAAGAGTTATAACATGGTGGGCAAAATTACTGAATGCTGATTTGCTGAGACAGAGGGCATTTATTCTTTTGGTAATCAAGAGGGCATGATTACTTGATCCTGATCGGTCGAGCATAAAACTTTCTCACTCGTGATTGGTTGAGCGTGTCGTTCTCGTTGCATTCAGTGGGCTTAGCGGGATTTTGAAGAAAATTTACCAACGGCCGGAGCACTCGCATGTTTCGCCGCAGATTTTTCTATAAAAAAGGAAGCAAATCGGATGATACGTAACAACGAAATTCTACAGGTGAATTACAGCATTTGACGCCAAACAGGAAGCAATTATTTGTGTTAAAATGTGGATTAACCAGGCGTCTGCAGGGCACAGGCCAGTTTGCGACGTTAAGATCTCGAAGAAATTCATTCATGGCGGCAAACGGTTTTAAAATTCCATCACTTCATTGAATATATGCGGATTTCTGCGGACCAAAGGAAAGAACTTTGACAGATTCTGCTGAAAGGGACATTACACATTTAACAGGAGAAAGAATAAAGCTAAAAAAGGGAAATAAAGCAATAAAATTGCCAAACGTGCAAGCAAGTTTGAACTCGCCATTTGTTGTTGTTATCAAAGCTGCAAAAACTTCCAACACAGGTACGCTTCAATAAAACTTGCTTTGTTCTGGAGTAAAGTGTCTTTTATCGATAAAAAATAAGGCCATGTTCTCCAGATGTAGATAACAGCCAAATGTATCTTTGACCGATTAGAAATTTATTCAACCACAGTGAGTTGAAAAGTTTTTTTTTGCGAGAGAGTATTTTCACTTCGGGTAGTTTCAAGTCTGAGTGACTCTTAAAAAGTCTGAAAGGTTTCCGTATAATTTTGACCAGTATGTTATAAACAAGTAATCGCATGTTCCCTCGTAAAATGAAGGATTAATATCACGCGTATTTTCAGAAGCTGTAGAAAATGCCCGAGTCGCGAAGCTCAATACATGTAGTTTGCGATGAAAACTATAATATTTAAACATTTTTTTCTTTTACAAACGGCCAGGTGCCGATGACCGCCAAACGACAAGAGACTGTTCAATTAAATTTATTGGTATCGAATGCCGCGAAAAGGGCTGAGAGACAAGAGCTGTACAGTGTTATTCGCATCAATCAAAGAAACGGTGTCAGCCAGTTTTCCTACATTCTGATTGGCTAGCGAGATACTTGCATCTAAAAGTTGGAGAAGTTTAAAACATGCGAGTCAGTGTTGGTCGCCACGGGAAAAAATATTTTGAAAACTGGAATTTCCTGACCCTTTTTGTTTTTGGCCAAATTTCACTGTGAAAATCCATTACACCTGTATACCCTATAAATTCGTTAAAAGTAGACATTTCTCCCAAAAATCAAGTGCGAGTTTTCGCGGGAGAGGCTGTACCTTTCCAAACAAGCTCAGTGATTGGTTAACGAAACAATAGGTTAAACAACAGAAACAATAGCCCTAGACCTAAACACAATAGAAGCTACAGTACTACGGGGCCAATAAAAATAGAGGTCTGGAAGAGCTACAGTACTACTCGTTTTCGCTCGTATAAAAGTTTCGCAAACCGGCAACACAGCGTCTCCACAGGATATTATGTCACTTCAAAACAATCAGCAGCACCCCTTCGCGTCAACTACTGAAGAAATAAAAAACGCGCCGAATGCATTGTTGGGTTAAATAAGCACAAGGGAATTATTAAGAACACGAGAAAAGTGGGTGTTTCGTGGTGTTGCGGAAGCCATTGTTGGTTAGCTTTTGTGTTGTGTTGTGGGTATTGTTCAGTGTCTTTTGAATCTTTTGTTTTACGTCATTTGGTGATCACACCATCCGCAACACCAAGAAACTACCAGAAAAGTACAGAGAAGTTCTCGAGTGTTATTAAAAATTCTCACGTGCTTATATAACTCAACAATCCATGAGGAACAAGTTTTTTTATTTCTTTTAGACAATAAAAACAACCACAAAGGGAAAAGAATTCGCGCGTGCTTTATCGAGTTATAATGAACTCAGTTTGACCAATCATAGTGCGCGCATTTTACAATTACAACTAGATTATGAGCTCGAGATTTCTATCGTGTGATAATTGATGAGGATGAATAATCTAAATTTTTTAGTATACTAGACGTTCAAAACTTAACGATAAATTATCTTCACAGACACTTAAAAAACGCGAATTATAGAAGCGGCCGCATTATGCTACTCATTCACTCTAATTTCTTTCTACAACAAAATAGTTAGTGAGTAGCGTAGCCAATCTTGATAGAACGCTAGTAGATTTAAAATAAAAATAGAATAGAATTCGTGGGAAGTCACAGGTGCGCGCGGGACAAAAAACACCAAAAATACAAGTTCAACGCACATTCATTTCTGACAAATCTTGGTTTAATGAAGACTTTTATTCCGCAAGTGTTAAGCTTATAAAAATCGACTACTGCTTAAATACAGCGAAAAGTTCTCCGAGGCGACTTCTCATTTAGGAGATTATGACACCTTGGTGTTGATGTATTAAATTTAATTTAAAGTGCATTTCCTCCGAAAATAGACTTGGGCCAATTTAAGGTTTTTAAATTTTGCTTTTTAGAAATTTTACTTTAAACACTAAATTAACTTTATTTTGGTCAAAAAAAATTATTTTTTTGAAATTTTTGTCCCTCGAACGTCGAGAGTACCCTTAAAATACACAATTTGACGCATTTTTCCGATAAATTAGATATCTCCACATGTGTCAAGATATGCTTTCTCCATAGTGGGAGAAATCCTTGTGTTTCACTGAAGTTTTTCAAATTCGTTTTTCAAATTCCCCATTTAATGCAGAGAAGACCTGTAGTCAAATACTGGGAAGAATTAATATTACTTCAGAAAGCAATGGGATAAAGCCGCTGGGAAAATATTTTACTTTATATTGGCAGAAATTAAAATTGTGCACTTGTGGCTTTGATGGATAAATTATTTTAAGTAACGCTCCACATAAGAACTACAGTGAACTTCATTGTTCTGCGGCAATTTTAGGAAATGTTCGTGCTTAACCAATCAAAATAGCAGAAGACAACAGCTAATAATTTTGCTTCTTTGATGAAGTTCCTCAAATACAATTTCATTGCGATTGGGTCTTAACTCTATTCGGCCTGGGGGGGGGGGGGGGGGGGGGCACAAAGTGCCCGCGCTAACTTACAAAATTCATAACTTCTTTAATATTTATTCAAACGCCATCAAACTTTGTGACTTTTCCTAAAATTTATCTGGCAACAATATCATATGACAATTTTTTGATCATGTGACTTGACGTTTCCATGGCAACAAGATTTTGACAGCCATGTTTTTGGAAATTTGCATATTTATACCTTTGAATGAAGAAAAACAATGTTTATTGGTTTAACTTTTGTATTTTTACGTCATTTAGCGTTTATTTAGTGGTTTTGATTAATTTTGCGTCAATTTGGACGGTTTTTAAGAGGTTTTAAAAAAGTTCAGAAATTCAAGATGGCGGATCCAAGGTGGCGGCCGTATAACTAATTACCTAATAACTACGTCATATGACGTCATCGTTCCATTGTGCGGACCGCAAAGGAGACAGTTTTGGACGTACTATGTACCCTGTAAGTTTCATTGTCATAGCCTTAACGTTCTTGAAGTTACAAAGGGGGGGGCACAATGTGCCCCCCCCCCCCCCCCCCCCCAGGCTCAGGAACTCGAAAAAAGCCCAGGCCGAATAGGGTTAAAATACATGAAACGTTTCAAAAATCAAACAAAACGCACCTTGAAACCTACCTTTGTAGCGGTCTTTAAGTTTAAGCCAATGAAATCACCAACTGTAACAATGAAAAAAGTTGACATTCCATCGTGCATTGCCGTTAGCACTTTCCTTCTTATGCAGATCATTACGGGAAACGAAACATCGACGTGCCAGCCAATCACAACGCTACATTGAATAATTGAATCGTTTCAAAACAAAAACACAAGCGCGCAAAGCAGATTGGGTGAACATGGGCCTTTAACTCATGAATACGCGAGGAAAATAAAATTATGGTGTTGGAGGGGCGAGAGGCTAGTTAGTTTGTCGCAAGGGTTGGGAAAGAGGCGCGATCGGTTGAGCAAAACGGAGAGGAGAGGGAAGGGGAGGGTCCGATGGTGGTTTCGTATTCACAAGTTGGCTCAAAGAAGCCTTTGATTTTTATCATTGACTGAAGTAACCTGCGATTCGTGAATGAAATGCTTTTTTCACTTGGCTTCTAGTTTCCTTCTACTTCCCGAGGGTCATTTCAGTATTTGGCTCATACTGTTTAATCCACCAAGTACAGATCAACCAATGACTGTAATCCTCGCACCACAGCATACCCAAAGGTCATCAGAGCAAACCAATGGTTCACACCAGTACCGCAGCATGCCCAATGATCTTCGCCGGTACCAGAGCACACTCAATGGTCATCTCAGTAATTTGGTCAGTCAATTCCTTGTGGGTTGGGAATGGTGGGTATATAGAGCTCTGGATGAACCTTGCAACGCATACCTCACTGACGCACACACGTTCGGCCAGAAGTCCACAGACTTCTTATTCGGCTTAACTTAGTTGTAGTTAATGAAATTAATAAGTGGGACCCCTGGGTTGGTGCGTTTTTTTTCCGTTTCCCTTTCATTTGGGCCTTGGGTTTCTTTTCACCTTATTCGAGTACTATGTTCGATCGGCTAATTTTTTCTCCGAAAGAGATTCGGCTTCGGCTTTTTTCGGAAACACTTCTTCGTCGTCGTTGCTATTTCGTTCTCCCGCATTGTTGCGCGAAATTAGGTTGATCAGTTACGTTTCACTTGACAGTCCAAGCGCTGTATTTAAGTGAAGCTTTCTCTTTCTCTTTCTCTTTCTCTTTCTTCTGTAAGGTTCACCCAGATACATGTATGCTAGTTATTACAAAACTGACTAGGAAACTGGAGGCTGCAGGCCATTCAACTATTGAAAGGAGACCTCATTTGGTGACTCCTTACGGGTTTAGTGGCCTCTCTTGTTACAGACAGATAGTTAGGTAGGCTACTATTTTTGGTTGGCTATTACCCCTATGAAATTGGCTAAACAACAGAATTGGCTAACAAAACAATAGATTACTTAATATATTTGCAGGTCATTCACTCCAAAAACAGAACACCAATAACGGCTTGATAGGAGTTTGATTATAAACAAAGGTAATAGCTCACTGCCAAATTGCAAGCATACATTAGATATCAGGTTAATCATGACAGTATGGGTTATCATGGGACAATGCACACACTTTAATTAGTGCAGACAGTTTACAAATTGTTATCCTACTAAGCCTTCGAGACAATTCTACGACGCAGTATCACTGGATCAACATGGAGCCCGTCAATCATTGGGAGGATATTCTCATGGCAGCGTCAACACTGAGACAATCTCGCGGTAACACCCAGGCGAAAAGAAGGTAAGATCGCGTAGAATTGTCTCATTTTTATCTTGCCTTGTGATAGTGGTCTTCTTTAAGAGAGGTCTGCATTGCAACACGCGAGCGAGAGACCTTTGATCGTCTACAAATCGTAGTCGTATATATAGCATATAGAATATAGCAGTTAGCATATAGCATAAAATTACAGCTGTTTAGCAAATATCGTTGGACAAGCTTCCAGAGTTGAATGTGAAAAAGCAAAAGCTGGATTCCGTACAGGCGGAAGGCAAACCTTTTGGTATCGTGAGAAATCGCATGCTCGCAACTTTTTTGTAGCTTGAAGCTAACGCCCAGCAACGTTTGTTGAAACAGCTGTATAGGAGAGTAAAATATATATTTAATGTATAACAATAAAACTTTAAAAAAAACTTAATTAGTGTCTCTTGTGTCCTTATTCCAAAACATTATCTACTAACAGAGACCATAGGAGGGTTTCCTTGTGAAATCATCTTATCGGTTTCTCGCAGTAACTGGTAGCACATTGTCACGATGCCGTCAAATCTCTTGATTACAACGAGCCTGTATAATTGATTTAATCTGAATTGGAAACAGTTTTGACTAAACTAAATTTGAAAAATGACTTAGTTTATGTATCTATAAAGCCATCGGGAAAATGTGCTACTATAGCCGGCCGGCACAGCGACGTAAGCCAGACGGACATGGAAGGCAGTCAGTGACAACCGCTGGCTTAAGGTACGTTGGCGGGCTAACTACGTGATACAGCCACGAAGTTGTATCACGCCGGGAGATAACACCTGTTAACAATCATTGCTTAATCGTCTTCGTTGTGTTGGTTGTGATTGGTGTTATCTTCTATATAAGTTCGGTTCGGCTTTCGATTCAAAACTTCGTCATTTTTCGATCTCTTTTTTTTGCCTCTTCGATTTTTTTTTCGAGTTCGGCTTGTTTCTTTTGTTCACGAATTAACTGTGAACAAATGAAGGCTTGGTATCGAGAAAGCCTCGATAGCAAGCTGACCCCTCTGATTCGTTCAGGGGACCCTGGGGTATTCCGTTTTATGTACACTGGGATACTCATCGGTTTACCTGAACGCTAGATTTTTCACTTAGGAGCGCACCCCCTCATGTATAATAAGTAGGTCCTGTGTCATAGTTAAAAAATAAGTGTAAAAGCTTTGTATTAAAAAAATCTAAAGTAATAAAACTAAAAAAAAACCTGTGTCTTGTGTCTTTTTCTTAAAGATTATCTATTTCGCTAAGCAACGATACTAATAGATGATTTTATTTCAGGGAGAATACTAATCCAATGTTAAATTTCAGGTAAAAAAACCTCGTATTTTTCTTCGAATGGATCAACCAATTTTTTTTTTCGGGGCAAATCTCAACTACGACAAAACCGTTTTATTGTTTTCTTCGACCTTTGACGCAGCTTGTTCGCATTCGACAAAAATTCCACGTACTTCAACTTGCGATCGCTACCTTCAAGCATTTTAAAAAAGATACGAGTGTGCAAGCCATCTTAAATGATGCATTTTTGTTGAAAATAAAGTTTGAAAGAAACTCTTGCAGTGTGTTTAGTTATTTGCGTCTGAAAAGTGTGAGATTGGTGTGCAAACCATGTAATAGCACATATTGCTGAGAATAAAATATAGAAAATAATTATGAAGTCTGTTTGTGTGCTTCACTCGTGTCTTTTGTGTTTTAATCACCGCGTGACGGATGTTTTATTCATTCTAATAATCAGTATGACATAAATGTGCAAGCCAAGTTACATGTATAATAAAACGCAGTTGAAAATAAAAATTCGCCATTGTTTCATTTGTGTCGTGTGTGTTTTTCTAGACAACTAATATTTCAATTTCAGGAACATTTCGCAGCGTCTAAAAACAACGACGTCTTAAATCGCCTTCGAGATGTTTTAGTCAGTCAGACATCGCTACTGAACTACATTCTTTTGGTTTCATCACTTTTTTGGTGTGCGAAATCAAGACGCACGAAGCCTTTCGACGGTTACTTCAAGGTCGCATAACATTATCATACAGTGTAAGCTTTTATATTTCAGCACACTACTTTTGGTCAATTTATTGCATAAATCATCGTAGCAGAGAGGGGAGTGCAATGAAGAGAAAGTCTTTACAAGAACTATAATCTCAATTGCGCCAGACTTTGAGTTTCAAGGTGTCGCAGTGGTTTTCCTTGCGTTTCTTTTGGTTATCAGTAAGCAGTACCAATACTTACCAGCTACGGTCGATCAGAGACAAACACCAGACCAAAAATGCAAAGATCGCATTGGAACACAGACTGGAATGTAAGTTGTATCCTTTTAGTATTAGCTGTGCCATGTTATATAAAGGGGCAACTGAAAGAGAGGTAAAAGCCCAGACCAAAATCTGTGACTTCAGTGGGATTCAAACCCAGCCTCTATCACTGTTACAATTTTTTCTTTATTTATACACTGGTGACAAGTTATATAAGTGGGCCACAGGAATACAAGTAAAAGCCCGGACCAAAATCTGTACCTTAATGAGATTAAAACCCAACGACCTCTTTGTTGCATGAACTGGGAAATCTCTTTTTGCCATTTTCTTAACAATGCTATAGTCGATTCATGATAAATACTTGCAGATGAAAGCAGAACTAACTAAACCCTAGGCTTTTGCATGATGGTCCCCCGTTGTTACTGTTGCAATTGTTTTCCGTACTAACCGTGACATGTTCTGTTCCTTGTTTTGTGTCCTCCATTTGCTCTTTCCACCTATGCAGGTAGATAAAGGACGCCATTCAGAATAAATTTCAGGTTAAATCAAGAAGCCGTGGATATCCTTCACCCCCACTTCACGTTTCAGAAATCACAGGTACATGCTATACCCTAATGTCACACTTGGCTACCGTTGAAACCAGTTTGAGACATTTGGGGTGCGCAAACGCGAAGCGTGAGCAGCGACCCCAAAAGCGCTTATAGTGTAGGTTAATTCAGCATACAAAAGGAATAGCATTGTTCCCGGATGATAAAAATAGACTATCACAAAGCATCATGGGATCAATATGCGGACAATCATTTCGATTCGACTGCTTCACTTCGCCTCACTTGCTTCTCGATGTTAGTTATTTTTTAACAATGGCAAAACGGAATGCAACAAAACACTATTGCACAGGAAAACAAGACAAAACACATGAAAGTGCTTTCGTGTTTGTCCGCATTTCAATCCCATCATGTCCTGCGCGCTGCAACCATGACGTCAATTCGAAATAATGCTATTGGACTGTGAAAGCAACAATACTGCGTGACAGCTTGTGGAGTCTTGTTCTGATGTGGGCAGTACGCAGCTCTTGCAAGGTCTTCTCTGATTTGTCGATAAAACAATAGAACAAACAACACAACAATGGACCCTAGCCCTGAAAACAATAGAGCTGCGTGATACCCAGGTCCAGTGAAAGTTAAGAGCACTGGACGAAAAGTTGGTTTTGATCACCTTTGATCTCCATCAAAGGTATAACAAAGTTGCACAACACAGGCATCAGACGCGAGTCAAAAGTACTACACATTTGATGCAAGTCACAAGCGAATCAAAGATACGTTTATACTGGTAGAAGTAATATTTGACAGCACCTTTACTTTATCTTTGATAAGCGTCAAAAGCGTGCTTCGTTTGATTAAGATCAATAACGGCCTTAGCCACCTTTGATACCGTTTTAAAGATTTGGCAAAAACGGCCTTTTCCACCTTTGACATATGAGATAAACGTGTGCTAAAGGCGATTTTTCGTGCAGTGGAGGTTATAAAGAGCTGCGTGGTATCTGGTTCTGATAGTTTCTGCAGTTTTGTTCGGCGAGAACAAGTGATGGTAATTACGTCGATCGCATATTATTAATTTTACATTAGTTGTATTTGATTTGTTTTTCTTTAGTATTACTCTGCCCAAAAAATTACTTTGAGATTTCAAACGAGAAACCCCGTACTTGTTTCCCAGGGATCATGTTTGACGTATGTTGCCGTTGTACTTTAGTTTGTTGTGCATCAGGAGTGGAATCAGAGAAGCAAGCCGCCGGAATAAAAAAAATGCTAAAAATGCCAAGATGTTTACTCAAGCTTCAAGGTGAGTAATTAAATCACAGAGGCATTAACACATTATGAATGGGAGGGGTGAAGGGAGCGGAATAAAATTGTTAGAGGCTGTAACATTTTTTCCACCTTTTGGAGACATATTTGTTTGCAAGATTGGGGGAAGGGGGGCGTTCCCTCCCATCCCCCCCCCCCCCCCCCCCCCCCCCCCGCCTACCGCCACTGGTAACAGTCTTAGAGTATTAACTGACATGCCTTTGTTTGTTTTTTGTTATCTTCTCCGTGGAATTCAGGCTCCGAATCCGATGGTGTGCCGGGCACTGCACACTTAACATCACATTGCTAATCCTGTTGACGATCGACTGTCACTTGCTCGCAATGCTACTTCAGATTTTGTAAGTGAAGATGAGATATTCTTATTCTGTGCCCTTTTTTAACATGTAAATACGTGAAGCGTTGAACGAGTTCTAACGTTCAGGTAGAAATTTCACTCGATCGTTCGATCGGCTTAAACATTGTCCCCACGATATGCAATAATCACCTGCATTACCCATGGGACGACTTTGGAGAGAGGGAAGTTGGACACAGTGGTGGGTGGGGAGAGGGGTGAGGACAGTGAAGAAAAAAACACCTTCCGAACATGTGCGTCATCATTTTAGAATTTTAGAACGATCCATGCCCACTAATTGATTGTGGAACTTGATTGTTAAATGATCTTACAGACCCCTATCAGCCAACTATTGAATGTGAAACGCTGAATTGCTAATACAGTTAGTGGATGGTGGACCGGGAGCTAATATAACGAGAGAACTGGATGACATACGACAAATTTGTTGTGAGATGTATACATCTAGTCTTGTCATGCATGCATCTAAGTCAGTTTTGTAAATCTATAAGCGGGTGAGCTGATTTACTTCACCTTACCTGTCTTTCAGAAAAAGCTGTTTCCACACTCTTGTGTTCCTTCATCCATCAAGTGCAGAAACCCTTTGCTATATAGGTGTCTACAATAACAGGTGAGCTATCACTGTTCTATTTTTGATTCCACAAATTTTCAATGATTGGTCAGGTCTCAGGTGTTAATGAGACCAGCGATATATAACTTACGACAATCGTGAAAATGTGAGATCAGATGGCGCCAAATTGAATTATTTAGGAACTACCAAAACGAAAAGTATGCAATAAATGAAAATGCCCCTTGAACCCTTTTAATTTACATCCACGAGTTCCAAACATGAAAACTCGAAAATAAATCTCAAATTTCGTATTCTATAATGTTCAAAAACAAATGGTACAATGCAAAAGGACTACTGGAGAGGTTTGATTTAAATGGTCACTCCATAGGATTTCGCTGCCAGACTCAAAAGTAGAAGTGCACCACGTGTCTTCATAGTTGACGCTGAAGTGAAAGGGTCAAGATAAGTTAAAAAAAACGTACTTCACGAAAAGGACAGAAAAAACACAGATGATTAAAAGACTCACTCTTCCTGTACACACAAAAGGGAGGTACTGTGAAAGTATTAATTCCGCGCGATAGCGTGTGGAATTTGGTTCTGAAAGTGTCCAGTCTTCTGCCTGCAATGTAAAACGAAGAAGTGGTGACAATTTTACGTCACTAATATATTTGATTTTTTTTCCGTCAGGATCCCTCCGCCGATAAAATTACATTCAAATATTTTACTCACTCGGCCGGCTGAAATGCAGTCGGCCAAGATCTTTCGCCATTACTTCCTATCTTTGGCAGCCCTTCTGATTCCATCCATTCGCACATGGAATCAGCAATTCTGATCCCATGTGGGAGCGGTGGATACTCACTGCTTAGTACGATTTCAAAGTGTCGCTTTGATGGATTATTAATATTTTTTTAAATGTCTGAAGTTCTAATTTTAATAATTATGTGGTTGCTTTGTTCTTTTGCTATTTAAAGGAACATTTCCCCGGCCGGGAGTTGCTTTAAGTTTGCTCTATTATCTTAAAGGTGTAGAAAAAAATTGCAATGAACAAAAATAAATATGAACTTAAAAAGACAAACTATTAGGACTAAGAATTCAAAATTCTAGCAGAAAAGAAACTTCGATTTTTTGATCGCCTGTCACAAAATCAAATTTGGTGAAGGGTAATCCACTTCCATTCTTATAACCTTGCACTTTTTTACCAAATTACCGCTTCTGTTTTCCTCTTTAGAATATTTTTTATTCAATTTAGTTATATACTTGGTAGCATTTGGGGATATAACATGGAAATTAAGCAAACGCTAATTCGTTATTTCGGCTGGACAGTGCCCCTTTAAACCTTTCAAAATACAATTTTTAACTCATGAATACGCGAAGAAAATATGGCGGTTTTTTTAATTCTTTATTTCTTATCTGAGTTCATTTACAGAACACACTACTAACATTAAATACTTATTCTAGAATAAGTGCTGCTACTTACTCTTACTCTTACACTTACACTAATTAAAACACTAAGACACTAAATGCAACAATTACAATGATACACTTATACAATATTTTATTGTAGCAAAATGCGCGAGCTAGAAGAAGACGGTCATTGTTGTCGTAGTATATATGCGTTAGGGTGGGATCAAGTATAAAGTGACTACGCGTTGTAACGGTGTCGGAACACGGAGCTAGTTTTGAATAAAGACTGTTGGTTGTGGTTTTCTCCCCCCGTTACAATATGTTAATGTCACAGTCAGCCAGACTACATGTAGTTTCTAGATTATAATGTTTATAAATACTTTAATTTATACTAATACACTTTTGTTGCTGCCTATTTAGAAAACGAAAAGATTACAATAACATATTTTGCCATTTCTTATAATGGAAAGATTCTTTTTGTTCTTCTTTGCAATTGTAAATTCTGATCTAGTTTTCGGGTTTCTCTTGTTTTAATTTGGCCTTCAGTACGGATAAAGACGGCTTGATATTCTTGTGATGGCATAGATAAATAATTTGTTTCCCTAGAAAATATGGCGTTGGAGGGAGGAGAGGTTGGGGAGTTCGACGCAAGGGTTGGAAGAGAGATAGGTTCAGTTGAGCAAAACGGAGAGGAGAGGAGCGGGGAGGGGAGGGGAGGGTCAGAAGGTTGTTTCGTATTCACAAGTTAGCTCAAAGGAGCCCTTAATTTTTATCTTTGATTGGAGTAAACTGTGATTCGTGAATGAAATGGTTTTTTCACTTGGTTTCTAGTTTCCTTCTACTTCCCGAGGGTCATTTGTATTTGGCTCATACTGTTCCATCCACCAAATACAGATCAACTAACGACTGTAATCCTCAGCATCACAGCATACCCAATGGTCAACCAAGCAAACCAATGGTTCACGCCAGTACCAGAGCACATTCAATGGTCAACTCAGTAATTTGGTCAGTCAATTCCTTGTGGGTTGGGAATGGTGGGTAAATAGAGCTCTGGATGAACCTTGCAACGCATACCTCACTGACGCACACACGTTCGGCCAGAAGTCCGCGGACTTCTTATTCGGCTTAACTTAGTTGTAGTTAATGAAATTAATAAGTGGGACCCCTGGGTTGGTGCGTTTTTTCCCGTTTCCCTTTCATTTGGGCCTTGGGTTTCTTTTCACCTTATTCGAGTACTTCGTTCGATCGGCCAATTTTTCTCTGAAAGTGATTTTCGGCTTCGACTTTTTTCGGAAACACTTCTTCGTCGTCGTTGCTATTTCGTTCTCCCGCATTGTTGAGCGAAATTAGGTTAATCAGTTACGTTTCACTTGACAGTCCAAGCGCTGTATTTAAGTGAAGCTTTCTCTTTCTTTTTCTCTTTCTCTTTCTTCTGTAAGGTTCACCCAGATACATGTATGCTAGTTATTACAAAACTAACTAGGAAACTGGAGGCTGCAGGCCATTCAACTGTTGAAAGGAGACCTCATTTGGCCACTCCTTACGGGTTTAGTGGCCTCTCTTGTTACAGACAGATAGTTAGGTAGGCTGCTATTTTTGGCTGGCTATTACCTCTGTGAAACTGGCTAGACAATAGAATTGGCTTACAGAACAACAGATTACTTGATACATTTGCAGGGCATTCAGTCCAAAAACAGAACACCAATAACGGCTTGATAGGAGTTTGACTAAAAAACAAAGGTAATAGCTCACTGTCAAATTTGCCAGCATACCTTATAAATCAGGTTAATCATGACAGTATGGGTTATCATGGGGCAATGCACACACTTTAATTAGTGCAGACAGTTTACAAATTGTTATCCTACTAATCCTTCGAGACAATTCTACGACGCAGTATCACTGGATCAACATGGAGCCCGTCAATCATTGGGAGGTTATTCTCATGGCAGCGTCAACACTGAGACAATCTCGCGATAACACCCAGGCGAAAAAAAGGTAAGATCGCGTAGAATTGTCTCATTTTTATCTTGCCTTGTGATAGTGGTCTTCTTCAAGAAAGGTCTGCATTGCAACACGCGAGCGAGAGACCTTAGATCGTCTACAAATCGTAGTCGTATATATAGCATATAGAATATAGAGGTTAGCATATAGCATAAAATCAAAGCTGTTTAGCAAATATCGTTGGACAAGCTTCCAGAGTTGAATGTGAAAAAGCAAAAGCTGGATTCCGTACAGGCGGAAGGCAAACCTTTTGGTATCGTGAGAAATCGTATGCTCGCAACTTTTTTGCAGCTTGAAGCTAACGCCCAGCAACGTTTGTTGAAACAGCTGTATAGGAGAGTAAAATATATATTTAATGTGTAACAATAAAACTTTAAAAAAAACTTAATTAGTGTCTCTTGTGTCCTTATTCCAAAACATTATCTACTAACAGAGACCATAGGAGGGTTTCCTTGTGAAATCATTTTATCGGTTTCTCGCAGTAACTGGTAGCACATTGTCACGATGCCGTCAATTCTCTTGATTACAACGAGCCTGTATAATTGATTTAATCTGAATTGGAAACAGTTTTGACTGAACTAAATTTTAAAAATGACTTAGTTTATGTATCCATAAAGCCATCGGAAAATGTGCTACTATAGCCGGCCGGCACAGCGACGTAAGCCAGACGGACATGGAAGGCAGTCAGTGACAACCGTTGGCTTGAGGTACGTTGGCGGGCTAACTACGTGATACAGCCACGAAGTTGTATCACGCCGGGAGATAACACCTGTTAACAATCATTGCTTAATCGTCTTCGTTGTGTTGGTTGTGATTGGTGTTATCTTCTATATAAGTTCGGTTCGGCTTTCGATTCAAAACTTCGTCATTTTTCGATCTCTTTTTTTGCCTCTTCGATTTTTTTTTTCGAGTTCGGCTTGTTTCTTTTGTTCACGAATTAACTGTGAACAAATGAAGGCTTGGTATCGAGAAAGCCTCGATAGCAAGCTGATAAATGACCCCTCTGATTCGTTCAGGGGACCCTGGGGTATTCCGTTTTATGTACACTGGAATACTCATCGGTTTACCTGAACGCTAGATTTTTCACTTAGGAGCGCACCCCCTCATGTATAATAAGTAGGTCCTGTGTCATAGTTAAAGATAAGTGTAAAAGCTTTGTATTAAAAAAATCTAAAGTAATAAAACTAAAAAAAAAACCTGTGTCTTGTGTCTTTTTCTTAAAGATTATCTATTTAGCTAAGCAACGATACTAATAGATGATTTTATTTCAGGGAGAATACTAATCCAATGTTAAATTTCAGGTAAAAAACCTCGTATTTTTCTTCGAATGGATCAACCTTTTTTTTTCGGGGCAAATCTCAACTACGACAAAACCGTTTTATTGTTTTCTTCGACCTTTGACGCAGCTTGTTCGCATTCGACAAAAATTCCACGTACTTCAACTTGCGATCGCTACCTTCAAGCATTTTAAAAAATATACGAGTGTGCAAGCCATCTTAAATGGTGCATTTTTGTTGAAAATAAAGTTTGAAAGAAACTCTTGTAGTGTGTTTAGTTATTTGCGTCTGAAAAGTGTGAGATTGGTGTGCAAACCATGTAATAGCACATATATTGCTGAGAATAAAATATAGAAAATAATTATGAAGTCTGTTTGTGTGCTTCACTCGTGTCTTTTGTGTTTTAATCACCGCCTGACGGATTTTTTATTCATTCTAATAATCAGTATGACATAAATGTGCAAGCCAAGTTACATGTATAATAAAACGCAGTTGAAAATAAAAATTCGCCATTGTTTCATTTGTGTCGTGTGTGTTTTTCTAGACAACTAATATTTCAATTTCAGGAACATTTCGCAGCGTCTAAAAACAACGACGTCTTAAATCGCCTTCGAAATGTTTTAGTCAGTCAGACATCGCTACTAAACTACATGTTTTGGTCTCATCACTTTTTTGGTGTGCGAATTCAAGACGCACGATGCCTTTTGACGGTAACTACAACGTCGCATAACATTATCATACAGTGTAAGCTTTTATATATTTCAGCACACTTTTGGTCAATTTATTGCATGAATCATCATAGCAGAGAGGGGAGTGCAATGAAGAGAAACTCTTTACAAGAACTATAATCTCAATTGCGCCAGACTGTGAGTTTCACGGTGTCGCAGTGGTTTTCTTTTCGTTTCCTTTGGTTATCAGTAAGCAGTACCAATACTTACCAGTTACCGCGGTCGATCAGAGACAAATACCAATGCAAAGATCGCATTGGAACACAGACTGGAATGTAAGTTGTATCCTTTTTGTATTAGCTGTGCCATGTTATATAAAGGGGCAACTGAAAGAGAGGTAAAAGCCCGGACCCAAATCTGTGACTTCAGTGGGATTCAAACCCAACCTCTGTCACTGTTACAATTTTTTCTTTATTTATACGCTGATGACAAGTTATATAAGTGGGCCACAGGAAGACAAGTAAAAGCCCGGACCAAAATCTGTACCTTAATGAGATTAAAACCCAACGACCTCTTTGTTGCATGAACTGGGAAATCTCTTTTTGCCATTTTCTTAACAATGCTATAGTCGATTCATTATAAATACTTGCAGATGAAAGCAGAACTAACTAAACCCTAGGCTTTTGCATGATGGTCCCCCGTTGTTACTGTTGCAATTGTTTTCCGTACTAACCGTGACATGTTCTGTTCCTCGTTTTGTGTCCTCCATTTGCTCTTTCCACCTATGCAGGTAGATAAAGGACGCCATTCAGAATAAATATCAGGATAAATCAAGAAGCCGTGGATATCCTTCACCCCCACTACACGTTACAGAAATCACAGGTACATGCTACCCTAATGTCACAATTGGCTACCGTTGAAACCAATTTGAGACATTTGGGGTGCGCAAATGCGAAGCGTGAGCAACGACCCCAAAAGCGCTTATTGCTTATTGTTTAGGTCAATTCAGCATACAAAAGGAATTGGACTGTGAACGCAACAATACTGCGTGACAGCTAGTGGAGTCTGGTTCTGATGTGGGCAGTACGCAGCTCTTGCAAGGTCTTCTCTGATTTGTTGATAAAACAGTACAACAAACAACACTACAATGGACCCTAGCCCTGAAAAAAATAGAGCTGCGTGATACCCAGGTCCAATGAAATTAGAGCACTGGAAGAAAGTTGGCGTTGATCACCTTTGATCTCCATCAAAGGTATAACAAAGTTGCACAACACAGGCATCAGACGTGAGTCAAAAGTACTACGCATTTAATGCAAGTCACAGGCGAATCAAATATACGTTTATACAAGTCAAAGCAATGTTTGACAGCACCTTTACTTTATCTTTGATAAGCGTCAAAAGTGTGCTTCGTTTGATTAAGATCAATAACGGCCTTAGCCACCTTTGACACCGTGTCAAAGATTTGGCAAAAACGGCCTTTTCCTCCCTTGACATATGAGAAAAAAGTGTGCTAAAGGCGATTTTTCGTGCGGTGGAAGTTATAAAGAGCAGCGTCGTATCCGGTTCTGATATAGTCGGCAGTTTTGTTCGGCTAGGACAAGTGATGGTAATAGCGTTCCGCCCTGGTGACGTCATATTTGGCAGCATTGCATTGTGGGATCGAAATGCGGACAAATATTTCAAAATGGCTGCCTCGGAAACACCAGTTTTTGCGATTCCTGTACATGTTGAGGATAATTGTCGAGTTGTACCCAAGAACAGTGCTTCGTAGCACCTGCTTTTTTCGTAGCTTCCTGCATAGTTCTTGAATGTTTGTACGCATTTCAATCCCACGATGCTGCGCGAGTTTTCTATTTTTAGAATCTGAGCGGAACGCTATTACGACGATCGCATATAATTAATTTTACATTACTTGTATTTGATTTGTTTTTCTTTAGTATCACTCTGCCCAGAAAATTACTTTGAGATTTCAAACGAGAAACCCTGCACTTGTTTCCCAGGGATCATGTTTGACGTATGTTGCCGTTCTACTTTAGTTTGTTGTGCATCAGGAGTTGAATCAGAGATGGAAGCCGCCGGAATTAGAAAATACTGAAAATGCCAAGATGTTTACTCAATCTTCAAGGTGAGTAACTAAATCACAGAGGCATTAACACATGATGCATGGGAGGGGGGAGAAGGGATCGGAATAGAAAATTGTTAGAGGCGGTAACATTATTTCCACCCTTTGGGGACACATTTGTTTGAACGATTGCGGGAAGGGGAGCGTTCCCTCCCCTCCCACCCCCTACCGCCACTGGTGACTGACATGCCTTTGTTTGTTTTTTGTTATCTTCCCCGTGGAATTCAGGTTCCGAATCCGATGGTGTGCCGGGCACTGCACACTTAACATCACAGTGCTAATCCTGTTGACGATCGACTGTCACTTGCTCGCAATGCTACTTCAGATTTTGTAAGTGAAGATGAGATATTCTTATTCTGTGCCCTTTTTTAACATGTGAATACGTGAAGCGTTGAACGAGTTCTAACGTTCACGTAGAAATTTCACTCGATCGTTCGATCGGCTTAAACATTGTCCCCACGATATGCAATAATCACCTGCATTACCCATGGGACGACTTTGGAGAGAGGGAAGTTGGACACAGGGGTGGGTGGGGAGAGGGGTGAGGACAGTGAAGAAAAAACCACCTTCCGAACATGTGCATCATCATTTATTTAGAACGATCCATGTCCACTAATTGATTGTGGAACTTGATTGTTAAATGATCTTACAGACTCCAATCAGCCAACTATTGAATATGAAACGCTGAATTGCTAATACAGTTAGTGGATGGTGGACCGGGAGCTAATATAAAGAGAAATGGATGACATACGACAAATTTGTTGTGAGATGTATACATCTAGTCTTGTCATGCATGCATCTAAGTCAGTTTTGTAAATCTATAAGCGGGTGAGCTGATTTACTTCACCTTACCTGTCTTTCAGAAAAAGTTGTTTCTACACTCTTGTGTTCCTTCATCCATCAAGTGCTGAAACCCTTTGCTATATAGGTGTCTACAATAACAGGTGAGCAATCACTGTTCTATTTTTGATTCCACAAATGTTCAATGATTGGTCAGGTCTCAGGTGTTAATGAGACCAGCGATATATAACTTACGACAATCGTGAAAATGTGAGATCAGATGGCGCCAAATTGAATTATTTAGGAACTACCAAAACGAAAAGTATGCAATAAATGAAAATGCCCCTTGAACCCTTTTAATTTACACCCACGAGTTCCAAACATGAAAACTCGAAAATAAATCTCAAATTTCGTATTCTATAATGTTCAAAAACAAATGGTACAATGCAAAAGGACTACTGGAGAGGTTTGATTTAAATGGTCACTCCATAGGATTTCGCTGCCAGACTCAAAAGTAGAAGTGCACCACGTGTCTTCATAGTTGACGTTGAAGTGAAAGGGTCAAGATAAGTTAAAAAAAACGTACTTCACGAAAAGGACAGAAAAAACACAGATTATTAAAAGACTCGCTCTTCCTGCACACACAAAAGGGAGGTACTGTGAAAGTAATAATTCCGCGCGATAGCTTGTGGAATTTGGTTCTGAAAGTATCCAGTCTTCTGCCTGCAATGCAAAACTAACAAGTGGTGGCAATTTTATGTCACTAATATATTTGATTTGTTTTCCGTCAGGATCCCTGCGCCGATAAAATTACATTCAAATATTTTACTCACTCAGTCGGCTGAAATGCAGTCGGCCAAGATCTTTCGCCATTGCTTTCTATCTTTGGCAGCCCTTCTGATTCCATCCATTCCCACATGGAATTAGCAATTCTGATCCCATGTGGGAGCGGTGGATGCTCACTGCTTAGTACGATTTCAAAGTGTCGCTTTGATGGATTATTAATATTTTTTTAATGTCTGAACTTATAATTAATAATTATGTGGTTGCTTTGTTCTTTTGCTATTTAAAGGAACATTTCCCCTGCCAGGAGTTGCTTAAAGTTTGCTTTATTATCTAAAAGGTGTAGAAAAAACAACAACAATAAATATGAACATAAAAAGAGAAAATATTAGGACTAAGAATTCAAAATTCTAGCAGAAAAGAAACTTTGATTTTTTTTGATCGCCTGTCACAAAATCAAATTTGGTGAAGGGTAATCCACTTCCATTCTTATAACCTTGCACTTTTTTACCAAATTACCGTTTCTGTTTTCCTCTTTAGAATATTTTTTATTCAATTTAGTTATATACTTGGTAGCATTTGGGGATATAACATGGAAATTAAACAAACGCTAATTCGTTATTTCGGCTGGACAGTGCCCCTTTAAGCCTTTCAAAATACAATTTTTAACTCATGAATACGCGAAGAAAATAAGGCGTTTTTTTTAATTCTTTATTTCTTATCTCAGTTCATTTACAGAACACACTACTAACATTAAATACTAATTCTAGCATAAGTGCTGCTACTTACTCTTACACTTACACTAATTACAACACTAAGACACTAAATGCACCAATTACAATGATACACTTATACAATATTTGATTGCAGCAAAATGCGCGAGCTAGAAGAAGACGGTTATTGTTGTCGTAGTATATATGCGTTAGGGTGGGATCAAGTATAAAGTGACTACGCGTTGTAACGGTGTCGGAACACGGAGCTAGTTTTGAATAAAGACTGTTCGTTGTGGTTTTACATTTGTGGTTTTCTCCTCCATTACAATATGTTTATGTCACAGTCAGCAGAACTACATGTAGTTTCTTGATTATAATGTTTATAAATACTTTAATTTATACTAATACAGTTTTCGGGTTTCTCTTGTTTTGGCCTTCAGTACGGATAAAGACGGCTTGATATTCTTGTGACGGCATAGATAAATAATTTGTTTCCCTAGAAAATATGGCGTTGGAGGGAGGAGAGGTTGAGGAGTTCGACGCAAGGGTTGGAAGAGAGATAGGTTCGGTTGAGCAAAACGGAGAGGGGAGGGGACGGGAGGGGAGGGGAGGGGAGGGGAGGGGAGGGTCTGAAGGTTGTTTCGTATTCACAAGTTAGCTCAAAGGAGCCTTTAATTTTTATCTTTGACTGGAGTAAACTGTGATTCGTGAATGAAATGGTTTTTTCACTTGGTTTCTAGTTTCCTTCTACTTCCCGAGGGTCATTTGTATTTGGCTCATACTGTTCCATCCACCAAGTACGATCAACTAAGGACTGTAATCCTCAGCATCACAACATACCCAATGGTCAACCAAGCAAACCAATGGTTCACGCCAGTACCAGAGCACATTCAATGGTCAACTCAGTAATTTGGTCAGTCAATTCCTTGTGGGTTGGGAATGTTGGGTAAATAGAGCTCTGGATGAACCTTGCAACGCATACCTCACTGACGCACACACGTTCGGCCAGAAGTCCGCGGACTTCTTATTCGGCTTAACTTAGTTGTAGTTAATGAAATTAATAAGTGGTACCCCTGGGTTGGTGCGGTTTTTTCCCGTTTCCCTTTCATTTGGGCCTTGGGTTTCTTTTCACCTTATTCGAGTACTTTGTTCGATCGGCTAATTTTTCTCTGAAAGTGATTTTCGGCTTCGGCTTTTCTCGGAAACACTTCTTCGTCGTCGTTGCCATTTCGTTCTCCCGCATTGTTGCGCGAAATTAGGTTGATCAGTTACGTTTCACTTGACAGTCCAAGCGCTGTTTTTAAGTGAAGCTTTCTCTTTCTCTTTCTCTTTCTCTTTCTCATCCTTCCGTAAGGTTCACCCAGATATGATAGTTATGACAAAGCTTACTAGAAAACTGGAGGCTGCAGGCCATTCAACTGTTGAAAGGAGACCTCATTTGGCCACTCCTTACGGGTTTAGTGGCCTCTCTTGTTACAGACAGGTAGTTAGGTAGGCTGCTATTTTTGGCTGGCTATTACCTCTATGAAACTGGCTAGACAATAGAATTGGCTTACAGAACAACAGATTACTTGATACATTTGCAGGGCATTCAGTCCAAAAACAGAGCAACAATAACAGCTTGATACGAGTTTGACTAAAAAACAAAGGTAAATAGCTCACTGTCAAATTTGCCAGCATACATTATATATCAGGTTAATCATGACAGTATGGGTTATCATGGGACAATGCACACACTTTAATTTACAAACTGTAATCCTACTGAGCCATCGAGACAATTCTACGACGCAGTATCACTGGATCAACATGGAGCCCGTCAATCATTGGGAGGTTATTCTCATGGCAGCGTCAACACTGAGACAATCTCGCGGTAACACCCAGGCGAAAAAAAGGTAAGATCGCGTAGAATTGTCTCATTTTTATCTTGCCTTGTGAATAGTGGTATCCCTCAAGAAAGGTCTGCATTGCAACACGCGAGCGAGAGACCTTAGATCGTCTACAAATCGTAGTCGTATATATAGCATATAGAATATAGCAGTTAGCATATAGCATAAAATTACAGCTGTTTAGCAAATATCGTTGGACAAGCTTCCAGAGTTGAATGTGAAAAAGCAAAAGCTGGATTCTATACAGGCGGAATGCAAACCTTTTGGTATCGTGAGAAATCGCATGCTCGCAACGTTTGTTGAAACAGCTGTATAGCAGGGTAAAATATATTAATGTATAACAATAAAACTTAAAAAAACGTAATTAGTGTGTCTTGTGTCCTTATTCCAAAACATTATCTACTAACAGAGACCATACGAGGGTTTCCTTGTGAAATCTTCTTATCGGTTTCTCGCAGTAACCGGTAGCACATTTTCACGATGCCGTCAATTCTCTTTATTACAACGAGCCTGTATAATTGATTTATTCTGAATTTGGAAACAGTTTTGACTGAACTAAATTTTAAAAATGACTTAGTTTATGTATTCATAAAGTCATCAGGAAAATGTGCTACAAGCCAGCCGGCACAGCGACGTAAGCCAGACGGACATGGACGGCAGTCAGTCACAACCGCTGGCTTGAGGTACGTGGGCGGGCTAACTACGTGATACAGCCACGAAGTTGTATCACGCCGGGAGATAACACCTGTTAACAATCATTGCTTAATCGTGTTGGTTGTGATTGGTGTTATCTTCTATATAAGTTCGGTTCGGCTTTCGATTCAAAACTTCGTCATTTTTCGATCTCTTTTTTTGCCTCTTCGATTTTTTTTTCGAGTTCGGCTTGTTTCTTTTGTTCACGAATTAACTGTGAACAAATGAAGGCTTGGTATCGAGAAAGCCTCGATAGCAAGCTGATAAATGACCCCTCTGATTCGTTCAGGGGACCCTGGGGTATTCCGTTTCATGTACACTGGAATACTCATCGGTTTACCTGAACGCTAGATTTTTCACTTAGGAGCGCACCCCCTCATGTATAATAAGTAGGTCCTGTGTCATAGTTAAAGATAAGTGTAAAAGCTTTGTATTAAAAAAATCTAAAGTAATAAAACTTAAAAAAAAAACTTGTGTCTTGTGTCTTTTTCTTAAACATTATCTATTTAGCTAAGCAACGATACTAATAGATGATTTTATTTCAGGGAGAATACTAATCCAATGTTAAATTTCAGGTAAAAAAACGTCGTATTTTTCTCCGAATGGATCAACCTTTTTTTTCGGGGCAAACCTCAACTACGACAAATCCGTTTCATTGTTTTTTTCCACCTTTGACGCAGCTTGTTCGCATTCGACAAAATAACACGTACTTCAACTTGCGATCGGTACCTTTAAGCATTTTAAAAAATATACGAGTGTGCAAACCATCTTATATGGTGCATTTTAGTTGAAAATAAAGTTTGAAATAAACTATTGCAGTGTGTTTACTTATTTGCGTCTGAAAAGTGTGGGATTGGTGTGCAAACCATGTAATAGCACATATATTGCTGAGAATAAAATAGAAAATAATTATGAAGTCTGTTTGTGTGCTTCACTCGTGTCTTTTGTGTTTTAATCACCGCCTGACAGATGTTTTATTCATTCTAATAATCAGTATGACATAAATGTGCAAGCCAAGTTACATGTATAATAAAACGCAGTTGAAAATAAAAATTCGCCATTGATTCATTTGTGTCGTGTGTTTTTCTAGACTACTAATATTTCAATTTCAGGAACATTTCGTGGCGTCTAAAAACAACGACGTGTTAAATCACCTTCGAAATGTTTTAGTCAGTCAGACACCGCTACTAAACTTCATTTTTTTGGTTTCATCACTTTTTTGGTGTGCGAAATCAAGACGCACGAAGCCTTTTGACGGTAACTTCAAGGTCGCATAACATTATCATACAGTGTAAGCTTTTATATATTTCAGCACACTTTTGGTGAATTTATTGCATGAATCATCAAAGCAGAGAGGGGAGTGCAACGAAGAGAAAGTCTTTACAAGAACTATAATCTCAATTGCGCCAGACTATGAGTTTCACGGTGTCGCAGTGGTTTTCTTTTCGTTTCCTTTGGTTATCAGTAAGCAGTACCAATACTTAACCAGCTACGGTCGATCAGAGACAAACACTAAACCAAACATGCAAAGATCGCATTGGAACACAGACTGTAATGTAAGTTGTATCCTTTTAGTATTAGCTGTGCCGTGTTATATAAAGGGGCAACTAAAAGAGAGGTAAAAGCCCGGACCTAAATCTCGCTTCAGTGGGTTTCAAACCCAACCTCTGTCACTGCTACAATGTTTTCTTTGTTTATACACTGGTGACAAGTTATGTAAGTGGGCCACAGGAAGACAAGTAAAAGCCCGGACCAAAATCTGTACCTTAACGGGATTACAACCCAACGACCTCTTTGATGCATGAACTGGGGAATCTCTTTTTGCCATTTTATTAACAATGCTAAAGTCGATTCATGATAAATACTTGCAGATGGAAGCAGGTCCCCCGTTGTTACTGTTGCAATTGTTTTCCGTACTAACCGTGACATGTTCTGTTCCTTGTTTTGTGTCCTCCATTTGATCTTTCCACCTATGCAGGTAGATAAAGGACGCCATTCTGAATAAATATCAGAATAAAACAAGTAGCCGTGGATATCCTTCACCCCCACTACACGTTACAGAAATCACAGGTACATGCTACCCTAATGTCACACTTTTTTTTTTTTTTTTTTTTTAAATTTTACAATACACTTCTAATAAACACCATTACAGCTTACTTACACTTATTTAATGTCACACTTGGCTACCGTTTTGTAGCGTGAGCAACGACCCCAAAAGCGCTTATTGTGTAGGTTAATTCAGCATACAAAAGGAATTGGACTGTGAACGCAACAATACGGTCAAGCCCAAATCATACTGTCCAGAAGGATGTCAGACACCTTATTGAGACTTATATAACGGAGTAACTGGTTAGCTTTCAGTTGAGATTAGGGGTAGCAGTTTATATAGTTAAATTTAAGACAAAGTAACCCGAGAAGCTAGGTGGTACGGTGGCACGGTAGGCTATGTAAGCCTAAGCTTAGCTGAGGTCACAGGTTCAATCCTGAGTTGGGATTTTGGATTTTTTTTTACACTTCAAAAGTTATTGAAAATAAAGTTCTAAGTGTCGCCATTACGTTATATAAGTCTCAATAAGGTGTCCGACGTTCTTCTGGACGGTATGATTGACATATGAGAAAACGTGTGCTAAAGGCAATTTTTCGTGCGGTGGAAGTTATAAAGAGCAGCGTCGTATCCGGTTCTGATAGAGTCTGCAGTTTTGTTCGGCGAGGACAAGTGATGGTAATAGCGTTCCGCCCAGGTGACGTCATATTTGGCAGCATTGCATTGTGGGATCGAAATGCGGACAAATATTTCAAAATGGCTGCCTCGGAAACACCAGTTTTTGCGATTCCTGTACATGTTGAGGATAATTGTCGAGTTGTACCCAAGAATAATGGTTCGTAGCACCTGCTTTTTTCGTAGCTTCCTGCATAGTTCTTGAATGTTTGTACGCATTTCAACCCCATGATGCTGCACGAGTTTTCTATTTTTAGAATCTGCGCGGAATGCTATTACGACGATCGCATATACTTAATTTTACATTACTTGTATTTGATTTGTTTTCCTTTAGTATCACTCTGCCCAGAAAATTACTTTGAGATTTCAAACGAGGAACCCCGCACTTGTTTCCCAGGGATCATGTTTGACGTATGCTACCGTTCTACTTTAGTTTGTTGTGCAACAGGAGTGGAATCAGAGATGGAAGCCGCCGAAATTAGAAAATGCCTAAAATGCCAAGATGTTTACTCAAGCTTCAAGGTGAGTAACTAAATCACAGAGGCATTAACACATGATGCATGGGAGGGGAGAAGGGAGCGGAATGAAATTGTTAGAGGTTGTAACATTTTTTCCACCTTTTGGGGACATATTTGTTTGAAAGATTGGGGGAAGGGGAGCGTTCCCTCCCCTCCCCCCCCCCCCCCCCCCCCCATCCCTACCGCCACTGGTAACCGTCTTAGAGTATTAACTGACATGCCTTTGTTTGTTTTTTGTTATCTTCTCCGTGGAATCAGGTTCCGAATCCGATGGTGTGCCGGGCACTGCACACTTAACATCACAGTGCTAATCCTGTTGACGATCGACTGTCACTTGCTCGCAATGCTACTTCAGATTTTGTAAGTGAAGATGAGATATTCTTATTCTGTGCCCTTTTTAACATGTGAAGCGTTGAACGAGTTGTAACATTCGGGTAGAAATTTCACTCTATCGTTCGATCGGCTTAAACATTGACCCCACGATATGCAATGATCACCTGCATTACCCATGGGACGACTTTGGAGGAGGGAAGTTGGACACAGGGGTGGGTGGGGAGTGGGGCCAGGTCGGTGAAAAAAAAAACATGTGCAGAATCATTTATTTAGAACGATCCATGTCCACTAATTGATTGTGGAACTTGATTGTTAAATGATCTTACAGACTCCTATCAGCCAACTATTGAATATGAAACGCTGAATTGCCAATATAGTTAGTGGATGGTGGACCGGGAGCTAATATAGCGAGAGAACTGGATGACATACGACATATTTATTGTGAGATGTATACATCTAGTCTTGTCATGCATGCATCTAAGTCAGTTTTGTAAATTTATAAGCGGGTGAGCTGATTTACTTCACTGTCTTTCAGAAAAAGCTGTTTCCACACTCTTGTGTTCTTTCATCCATCAAGTGCAGAAACCCTTTGCTATATAGGTGTCTACAATAACAGGTGAGCAATCACTGTTCTATTTTTGATTACTGTGAAAGTAATAATTCCGCGCGACAGCTTGTAGAATTTGGTTCTGAAAGTGTCCATTCTTCTGCCTGCAATGCAAAACCAACAAGTGGTGGCAATTTTACGTCACTAATATATTTGATTTGTTTTCCGTCAGGTACCCTCCGCCGAGAAAATTAAATTCAAATATTTTACTCACTCAGCCGGCTGAAAGATTCCCACATGGAATCAGCAATTCTGATTCCATGTGGGAGCGGTGGATGCTCACTGCTTAGTACGATTTCAAAGTGTCGCTTTGATGGATTTTTTTTTCTACTAGCCGGTCGGCACAGCGACGTAAGCTAAAGACGGACATGGATGGCAGTCAGTGACAACTGCTGGCTTCAGGTACGTGGGGCTAACTACATGATACAGCCACGAAGTTGTATCACGCCGGGAGATAACACCTGTTAACAATCACTGCTTTATCGTGTTCCGTTATAGTACATCGTGCCGATGAATCTGATGGCAATCTCCGAAAAGTAGTTTCTTGTAAGATAGCAATGGTTGTGATTGGTGTTATCTTCGATATAAGTTCGGTTTGGCGTTCGTCATTTTTCGATCTCTTTTTATAGCTCTTCCATTTTGTTTTCGAGTCCGCGTGTTTCTTAGTTCACGAATTAACTGTGAACAAATGAAGGCTTGGTATCGAGAAAGCCTCGATAGCAAGCTGATAAATGACCCCTCCGTATCGTCCAGGGGGCACTGCGGTATTCCGTTTTATGTACACTGGAATACTCGTCAGTTTTCCTGAACGCTAGATTTTTCCCTTAGGAGCGCACCCCTCATGTAAAATCAGAGTAGGTCTTGTGTCCTAGTTAATATAAGTGTAAAAGCTTTGTATTAAAAAAATCTAAAGCAATAAAACTTAAAGAAAACCTGTGTCTTGTGTCTTTTTCGTAAACATTATCTATTTAGCTAAGCAATGATACTAATAGATGATTTTATTTCAGGGAGAATACTAATCCAATGTTAAATTTCAGGTAAAAAACGTCGTATTTTTCTTCGAATGGATCAACCTTTTTTTTTCGGGGCAAACCTCAAATACGACAAAACCGTTTCATTGTTTTCTTCGACCTTTGACGCAGCTAGTTCGCATTCGACAAAATTCCACGTACTTCAACTTGCGATCGGTACCTTTAAGCATTTTAAAGAAGATACGAGTGTGCAAGCCATCTTATATGGTGCATTTTTGTTGAAAATAAAGTTTGAAAGAAACTCTTGCAGTGTGTTTAGTATTTGCGTTTGAAAAGTGTGAGATTGGTGTGCAAACCATGTAATAGCACATTGCTGAGAATAAAATATAGAAAATAATTATAAAATATGTTTGTGTGCTTCACTCGTGTCTTTTTTTTTATCACCGCTTGACGGATGTTTTATTCATTCTAAGAATCAGTTTGACATAAATGTGCAAGCCAAGTTACATGTGTAATAAAACGCAATTGAAAATAAAAATTCGCCATTGTTTCTTTGTGTCGTGTGTGTTTTACTAGACAACTAACATTTCAATTTCAGGGAAATCTCGCAGCGTCTAAAAACAACGACGTCTTAAATCACCTTCGAAATGTTTTAGTCAGTCAGACATCGCTACTAAACTACATTTTTTTTGGTTTCATCACTTTTTTGGTGTGCGAAATCAAGACGCACGAAGCCCTTTGACGGTAATTATGAGGTCATATAATATTATTATTATAAGCTGTTATATATATTTCAGCACCTTTGGTCAATCAATTGAATGAATCCTCATAGCAGAGAGGGAAGTGCAATGAAGAGAAAGTCTTTAGAAGAACCCTAATCTCAATTGCGCCAGATTTTGAGTTTCACGGTGAAATAAACATATAAATAAATGAATAAATAAATAAATAAAGTATTTATTAATAGAGGGTTGTACTAAATAGCAAAGCTAATAAACTTGTGGCCCTCTATAAAACTACTCTAATTTACAAAACTATAAAAATTACGAATTTAGATTCAATTGATAAAAATAGCACTAAAAAGTTCAACCTTTAATAGACAATAAAACTTAAACTAATCACTTTACATTATAAGAATAAGAAATCTAAAAACTAACATTTAAACAATAAAATGATTAAGAAGCTGTTGCTGATTAAAAAGTTCATTCCACATTGCCTGCTTAAAAGAATATAATGGTGTCGCAGTGGTTTTCTTTTCGCTTCCTTTGGTTATCAGTAAGCAGTACCAATACTTACCAGCTACGGTCGATCAGAGACAAATACCAGACCAAAAATGCAAAGATCGCATTGGAACACAGACTGGAATGTAAGTTGTATCCTTTTAGTATTAGCTGTGCCATGTTATATGTGCACGTAAAGGCTATATGATAGGGGTACCATTTTCAATGAGAGGTATATGAAAGGGGTACCTTTTCTGTCAAAAACGGTACATGAAAGGGTAGGGGTTTGGACCTCGGGGCGGAGGAATTAAAACCCAACGGCCTCTTTGTTGCATGAACTGGAGAATCTCTATTTGCCATTTAGTTTTTAACAATGCAAAAGTCGATTCTTATAAAATTCTTGCAGATGGGCATGGGAGCAGGACAAACAAAACCCTTAAAGGCTTTTACATGGTGGTCCCCCTTAGTTACTGATACAATTGTTTTCCGTACTAAACTTGACATGTTCTGTTCCTTGCTTCGTGTCCTCCATTTGCTCTTTCCACCTATGCAGGTAGATAAACGACGCCATTCTGAATTTGGAATATGACTAGGGATAAATCAAGTAGCCGTGGATATCATTCACCGCCACTTAACGTTACATAAATCACAGGTACATGCTACCTTAATGTCACACTTGGCTACCGTTGAAACCAGTTTGAGACATTTGGGGTGCGCAAATGCGAAGCGTGAGCAACGACCCCAAAAGCGCTTAAGGCTGGTTTTCACTAGCGCATAAGCATAAGCACAAGCCAACATACGCAGACTCAGTAACGTGTTGATCATTAGTGCCTATTGTTCTGTTTTGTTCAAACAATTGGAACTAATGATCAACATGTTACTGAGTCTGCGTATGTTGGCTTGTGCTTATGCTTATGCGCTAGTGAAAACCAGCCTTTACTGTGTAGGTTAATTTAGCATATAAAAGGGGTGTGAAAGCAACAATACTGCATGACAGCTAGTGGAGTCTGGTTCTGTTAGTGTCTGCAGTTCTGTTTGGCGATAACAAGTGTTAGTAATTACACCGATCGCATAATTAATTTTAGGTGACTTGTATTTGATTTGTTTTCCTTTAGAATCACTCCGCCCAGAAAATTACTTTGATATTTCAAACGAGAAACCCCGTACTTTGTTTCCCAGGGATCATGTTAGACGTATGTTGCCATTGTACTTTAATTTGCTGTGCATCAAAAGTGGAATCAGAGAACCAAGCCGCCGGATTTAAAAATGCTGAACATGCCAAGATGTTCGCTCAAGCTTCAAGGTGACTAATTAAACCACAGAGGCATTAACACATGATCAATAAGAGGGGAGGGGAGGGGAGAGGAGGGGAGGGCGGAGCGGAGTGATATTGTTAAACTGTAAACTTTTAACACCTTTTGGGGACATTGGTTTACAAGATTGGAGGAATGGGAGCCTCCCCAAGCACCTTCCCTATATCCGCCACTGGGAACAGTCTTAGAGTATTAAGGTATTAATGGTCCGCATAAGAAGGAAATTGCTGAACGGCAATGCACGATGGAATGTCAACCTTGTTCATCATTACAACTAGTAATCTCATTAGTATAGACTCAAAAACCGCTAAAAAGTTAAGGTTCAAGGTGTATTTTGTCTTTTTTTTTTTAAGGTTTCAAGTAATTTGAGACCCAATCGCTCAACATGCATTTTTTTTTAAAGATATTGAATTTGAGAACTTAATCCAAAAAGCAAAATTATTAGCTATTGTCTTCTGCTATTCAGATTGGTTAAGCACCAACATTTGCTAAAATTTATTTGACGCAAATTGATATTTTTATTTTTCTACTGAAATATAATTATGAACCATCAGCCCCTCCTCTATTCTTGAAACCAAAGATATTCTATGTGGGAAAGAGCCAATACCGCAGAACAATAAAGTTTGCCGTAGTTCTTATGTGGAGCATTACTTAACTGACATGCCTTTGTTTGTTTTGTTATATTTTCTGTGGAATTCAGGTTCCGAATCCGAAGAAGTGCCGGATACAGTCGGTCGACTGTCACTTGCTTGCGATGCTACTTGTAAGTGAAGATCAGATATTGTTATTGTCCGAATTGCAGCATGGGGGGGGGGGGGGGGGGGGGGGGGGGGCGAGTTTGGTGAAGAAAACCGCCTACGAGAGGGAGGGTCCGAACATGTGCAAAATCATGCATTTAGAACGTTCCATTTCCACTAATTGATTCATATAGGTCTTTATTGTTAAATGATCTTACATACTCCTATAAGCCAACTAGTGAATTATTTCTATAATAAGTAGGTGGTGGACCGGAAACTTTTAGCGTCACATTAATTATAATATATATATATATAACGAGAGAACTGGATGACATTATACGATAACATTGTTGTAAGATACTTCTAGTTTTGTCATGAATGTATCTATGGAGTGTTTTCACATGACGTCACGGCGGCGATGTTGGTGTCCCAAAACAATAAAACGTCGGCCATATTGGTGTCCCAAGCTGATCCTGTGGGGATTGAACTCTTTTCTAATGCAGACACTTTGTTTTGTTCAAATAAATTAGCATAGCTTCAGACCACGCGAGTGAAAACACTCTATTAAGGCCGATTTACACGGTACATCTTTGGCGACACGCTCACGCCATGCTTACGACATGCTTAAGCCTGGTTTCCATATAATCGCAGCGATCGTTACGATCGACGATCGCTGCGATTATTGCAACCCTTGCAATCATATGGATACCAAAACGTTGCGATCCTTGCGATTGCGATCGCAGAGATAGAATTGTTTCTATCGCTGCGATCGTTGCGATCGTTGCGATCGTTGCGATTATATGGAAACCCCCAGGCTTTACAACACAAATTGCTTCGTGTAAGTCAACTCAAGTCATATCGTAACCATGGCGTAAGTGTGTCGTATGCAACAAAGTTGTACCGTGTAAATCGGCCTTTAAGTCAGTTCTGTGAATCTATAAGCGCGTGAGCTGATTTACTTCACCTTTTCTCTCTTACAGAAAAAAAGCTATTTCCACCCTTTTGTGTTCCTTCGAGATCTACATCCATAACAGCATCCATGAAGTGCAGATTTTTCTTCTCTTCCAGAAAGTATAGGTCTCTACATTAAGAGGTGAGCAATCTGTTTTATTTTTGATTCCACAAATGTTCAATAATGGGTCAGGTGTCAGGTGTTAATGAGACCAGCGATAAAAACAATCGTGAAAATGGGAGATCAGATGCATGGCGCCAAATTCAATTATTTAGGAACTACCAGAAAGAAAAGTATGCAATAATATGAAAATGCCCCTAGAACCCTATTTATTTACACACGAGTTCCAAACATGAAAACTCAAAAATAAATCCCAAATTTCATTTTCTAAAATGTTCCAAAACAAATGGTACAATGCAAAAGGACAACTGGAGGTTTCATTTAAATGGTCACTCCATAGGATTTCGCTGCCAGACCCAAAAGTAGAAGTGCGCCACGTGTCTTCATAGTTGACTGAAGTGAAAGGGTCAAGATAATTAAAAAAAACATACTTCACGAAAAGGACAGAAAAACACAGAGATGATTAAAAGACTCACTCTTCCTTCACACAGAAAAGGGCGGTACTTAATGAAAGTAATAATTCCGCGCGACAGCTTGTGGAATTTGGTTCTGAACGTGTCCAGTTTTCTGCCTGCAAAACGAACAAGTGGTGGCAATTTTACGTTACTAAAATATTTCATTTGTTTTCCGTTAGGATCACTCCGCCCAGAAAATTACATTCAGATTGCAAAATACAAACTCTGTCGTTGTTTCCCAGGAATGATCTTTGACGTCGCCATTGCAATTCAGCTTGCTGAACATAACGATCGAGTGAAATCAGAACAAAGCTGTCGCACTTCAAAATGACAAGACGTTCACTCGAGCTTCAAGGTGACTTATTTATTAAGCCGCATGATATTAAAACATTTTGTAACATTGGCCTAAAGGAGCTGTGCCATGGAGATTATGACGTTTGTGGGTCAAAACTGCTCTTGACCCTTTAAGCCCTAACATGAATTTAAATTCTCATTTCTAGTCCTATACATTTCCTATAGAAATAGTGGGGATAAATTGTTTGAATATCAAGAGAACTCATCTTGTGTGATCATGTCCTTAATTCTCATGACCTGTTTGATATTACAAGGAGAAATTTGATGCTGATCACTCTTAGGGCTTAAAGGGTTAACACACTGAATGCTTAAATTGTTCTAACAGAAACTGAGATATCAAATGAATTTTCGAAGAGACACTGAACGCTGTAATCATAGCTGTAGCTACATTTGTAGGCAATAAAAAGTGGTCTATTTTTTTTTTCAGTTGCAACCATTTCCATCCTGGCCATCTGCAGACACTTCTTTTACTCTTTGAGCACTTAAGTAGAACAATTTTAAACAAAACTGGACCATTATGTAACTTGCGGTTCCACTGATTTTATATCTGACTTTTCGCTTTTTAACATTAAAAATGGTGCATGACATATATATATAGCTCCTTTATAAACGTTTCTAGACTGGAATGGAACACTCAGTGGACCAAAGCTGAATTAAAAGGATCGTGTAAATGTAGTTATTAAAATTTACAAAAAGGTTTCGCTCAGATTAGTTATTTAATCTGCATTTCGTTCAAAATTACTGAGACAAATCTTATGATATATCTTTTAAAATTCCTTTTTCGCGGATTTTAAATTTCGTTTAATCCGCGAGTCGTTCGTATTTGGCAAACTAATTTCAGTAGTGCCTAAACATTTATCCTGAAGAAACTTTAAATCTTTTAATAGTTAGTCTGTTTATTTCAAGTAAAATTCCAATTTAGAAGAAAGATTCGCATTACTGTAATTTAATTTTTTCGCTAGCTTTCTCTAATGGCATTTGTATATAGCACAACAAAAAAGATTTCTGTTCACAACAACCTTTGTGAGTGGCCACTTCTGTCTTAACGTATCACTGACAGTTCACCTAATTTTCTGTATTGTACACATCCTTGGAGTCGTGTACAATAATTTCTATTAAAATAATTGTTTAATATTTTGCGTGCACGATTCATCCTGAAAAGAAATTAGCTAGACAATATTACCAAAACAAAATGCAAGATTACTTGTCAGGAATGAGAGTGTATTGACTTTTCACTCATGGAAGTGTCAAGGAGGTGTTCTCCAACCCCCACCCTGATTCTACCCTTCACCACCGCCACTCCCAACCCAACCATTATCTGCTACTCCCCTCAACCACCCCACACCGATCCTCACTTCATCTCCACCACCACCATGGCAAATAAATATATAATACCTGTATTTCTGTGTAAGGAATTATAGCAGTAACCCACTAAGTAAGGACATAACTAAAACAATAAATAAAAATAACAATAAAAAAAAGAAGCTAATAATAAAAATATATCAATCCTATTCCCTTCGTTAATTCCCTAATTGTTTAGAAATTTATATTCCCTTCCCTCGTCGTTATTAAAATTTATGGAAGATGATATATTTTGTGGTGTAATTTTGTCCTTGGTGCAAATTTTATTTCCCAAAAACAAAGGAAAATAAAATCGGCACCAAGGCCAAAATTGCACCACAACATATACAATAAATAACAATTTTAAGTATATTCTTTGTTCCTCATAAGATCATAATAAGGTAAAGGGATAATATAGCTCAAGGGAGATCTCCAAGTTTTCAGTTGAAGGACTTTATGCAAAAGGTTCCTAGCTGTACTCCGTCCATGTATCTATAACCTTAATAGGTAGGAACGTTTTGCACTGGCAGCCTTTCAATGACCTAATTGACATATAATTTTGTTATAGACTCTTGTGATTTACCTACGTTATTGAAATATCAAAATGGACTTGTAATCTGAGCTATTATTATTCCTTTCAATTAGTATTGCGTTATTTCTAACTTCTCACCTCAGAACCATCTGAAATAATCCCCATTATTTTCCACGCCTCCTGACACCTCCTTGAGGTTAAGTACTCAGTACACCTTTGCGATAGGCGTACAATCATTAGTTTGGCAAACGTCAGTGGTGGTGATCAACATATTTTAACTTTTCTTATTCCAATTCATTTTTTGTATTTGCTGAACTTGTATGCAGGAATTATAAGTTTTGGATAAATTAATTTTGCCTAAAATGAATTATACGAAAAACAGTTGTGATCAACTGGATTATTTCCGTGGTCTATCGGTAATACAAGACAGTGGTCACTTATAAAGTGAATAATTCGTTTTGTATTAAGTCATTTTCCATTTTAAGAAAGAAACGAGCAAGGAGAGATAAGATTGGAGAAGAACTAGCCTGTGCTTAATTTTTAAAAGATCTAAGCTCATTTTCTCTCTTCTTTAGATTCACGATTTCGAAGTTAGGTTTTCGTATACCAGACAGCTACATGTATTTTAAGTTCGAAACGGTTCTTGTGTAACTTGTATAGCATCATACAGGAATGAACTGGAGATAACAAATCATCCAGAAATAGCTCATGAAGTTACTGTAGTGTTTCAAGGTCTTTTTTGATGTTCTGGAAATAACTTAAAAAAATAGTATTTTCTATGGATTTGCATTTCAACGAGCAGCTATTAAAGGAAACAAGTGTAACGCTAACTAATGGAGAAACTGAATGTTATGGTGATGCCTAAGAAACCTAACAAAGAATTGGCGGAACTTCGCTCTTGACTTTTCTCTTAGAAACTTCTGCTGACTTAACTTGCGTTTTTGATCATGATGAATTCCACTCGTGTCGGTTATTTATCCCTGAAATTCCCAAGATGCAGCTTACAATTTAGTGAGGACGAGAAAGTGCCTTTTTATGGTTTCAAGGCGTCATTATTATGCAACACCATTTCCTAGTGTGGTGGCGTAAACCGCGTAGCTGCCGGTTGGCATTGCATACGCGCGCGAGCTAGGACAAGTGTTTTTTTTTTTTGCATCCTTCTTCTCCTCCTTGAGTTGGCAAACATGTGTTGACAGACAGTTGGCAACAATTATAACAAGTTAATTTTCGCCAAATTTTTGCCCAACGGTTTTTGGTGTTGGCAAACTCGCATTTGACGTGTGAAAGAATCAAAACTCACAAACACATCTCGAGATTTGGCGTCCCGTCCTGAGAATGACAGTTAAGGATTCTTTAAGTTTGTCGTGTGGAAAACCGAGATTGATAACTTTTTGAAGTTTGCCAACATTCGTTTGCCAACTAAAGTTTGTCATGTGAACGCGCCTTTAATGGTGAAGATCATTTGTATCACTTAATGTATTTAGTGTTATCATTAAGATAACAATAATAATGATAATAACTTGACACAAATGTTGAACGGCAGTACGTTTTTTTCTACATATTTCGATTTTCATTTTGTATACCATGATTGATTTATTTTGAATTTTATTTCACTGCCTGGCTGAAGATAAAGACAGAGAATCAAACAAAAAATGAAATTGTACAGTATTGCTTTACCATGTAAAATTCTTATCCGAGTTGCAAATTGTTACTTTTAGAGCGTAAATGACACAATTTTCAAAAAAATTCCAAATTCGTATTAACCCACCGATTTTCGGCAAGACTTGGAACATCGGTTTTCTTCCTGATCAAGTTGCTTGTAATCTAAGCTGATTTTAACATAAATTATGCAATTAATCTAACACAGAAATATAACCTGCTTATATCGGAAGATTTCTAGCTGTTCCAAGTAACTAAAATGAGATTGGCAATCAAATTCACGTGGGACTTGGTGCTAGACAAACGCAGACTGCTGGCCGATAGGAGTTAGGCTGCAGTTTGGATTAGGGATAGGGTATAGGATTTATAGAAAGTGTTAGGGTAAAGGAGTTAGAATATTAAGGTCAGGTTTCCAGTAATAGCAATAGTTAGGACTTGAAGCTACAGTTAGGAGATTAGGATTCACCCGTTAGGTTTTAGAATTAGTAGTCTGTAGTCTGCATAATGTCTTGCACCGAGTCTAATGCTTCTGATTGAAATATAAGAACAAAATAAACCTTTGGCGACCAGTTATCAATTACCGGAAAAATAAACTTCGAAAAAAATGCCAAGATGAAATGAAATTAAAATTTTGGGAAAATTTTGTACCAAAATATTCCAGTAGCCTCTCGCAGCTCTAAACAAGATCGCTTCGCATTGGTTACATTGTTTAGTATTATTTTAGGGTTTGGGTGGCAGCCAATTGGCTTACAATCTTGTAAGAGCTGCGACCTCACTCAAATATTCAAATTTTGTTTTCTCTGGCCGAGGTTCAGATTGTTACTAATAAAAAAAACTTTTTAAAGAATCCGTTTCCGACATTTTTGGAAAACCAAGTTAAATATTGACATACTGCCTTCAAAAACAAATCTGCAATTTAACGACATTTACAACAGGTCGCTTCTTTGTAGTAAATAAAATATGAGCGGGAGATCTGTATGGACGTTTACAATGGCGAGCCGAAGGCTCGTACAGATCGGACGCGAATATTTTATCGTACTTGTGAAATGAAACAACGAGTAGAGTATCAAAAGTTAATTCTACTATTTAATAATTTATCAACTCAGTTGATTTGTATTGGGGTTTACAGAGGTGTACATGTGACTCAAATACCACCTATTGATTTGTCATAACTGTTAGGAATTATTAATGAATTTTATAAATAATATCATAGTGCAGGGCATAAAGTTAATATTAGTGGACTATTTAGTCCTGGGTAATAAAATAAAAGATGTCGGCAGAATTAAAAAGTTGATTGTGGTGTTTCGTTTTATTTTTTTTTTATTTTTACCCAAGCCTGTGAGAGGGTTACCTCATCCCTTGGGCCCTTTCTAATTTCACAAATGATGGACCGGGCGTAGGAATCCCTACACAAGGCAGCCAAACCTTCTAATAATCCTGGACCAATTTGTCGCGTTATACATGATAAGAAGTTATCGTTTCGTTTGAACAGCTGTTTCGGATTGCCAGAAAACAAACTTACTGTAGCTGTCAATCGCTGATAATAACCTCCGAAAACACTATTAAATTGTAATACGTGACAATATTCCACGATTCTTGGTTTCGTTACTGACGCAAAGTACTCCCGTGGGAAAATCCCTTCAAGGTCAGTTTGTCGCTGAGCCTATACGCCATAGTAAACAGTTTATTGCCACTTATACCATTAGCATATACGTAGGTGTCTAAAAAAAATTACCATACGAGCCGTGGAGGAGGGTGGGGTCGCATATCAATGCAGCCAAACTATAGCCTGTGGGGTACCACGGGACTAGGGCAGCACCCGAACCCGGGTATGGCCTGGGGTCAAATTTCTAAAACTTTTAGAAGTGTAATTTGCAAGTGTAGCTATTGTTTTCAAGCTCTGAAACAATGGCTACACTTGTAAAGTTGAATTAAATTGACCCCTGGATTCGCTGTTCCGGTGGAAAGGTATATGACAGCACATGGAGAAATAGAAGCTTTTCTAGAAGGGGTGCGCTAGTCGTGTTCATTACTACTAGGATCACTCAGTGATTGGTCGAGGATCAGTCAAAGAAAAGTCAGGGATAAGACAATAGTCAAACATTAGTAAAAAAAAAAAAATGAGGGTCCTCTTCGATTTGTGAAAAAATGGCTCGTTTTTGGTCAATTACAAAATTTAATAAATATAAGTGTGGAGAGAAAGAAACTCGGAAAAATCGCCGATTTTTGCTCATTAAAAAATATTGTTTCAATATTCAGAAAGATGCACTAAATGATCAAAAGGGAGAAATGCACCAACCGTTATGACTGCAATAAGAATTCCTTTGGATAATGGACCGTCACTCTCTCCAGAGACATCGCTGGGTAGGTCTAGAAAGAGAAACGGAAATCTGTCGGCATTTCATATGTGAGAGTCACAAAATAATAAAATGAAAGAGATCTTTACAGGTGTGATGTTTGTATGAAATGTGAGCCAAAAACGACAGTTAAAGGGCCGCGATATATAGAAAAGAATTGAACTGTGTTCTGAGGATTCTAACCCTAGCGATGCCAATACTGTGTGGTTTAGAGTCCCCTGTCTTTTTTCTTTTTAATTTTTCCCAAGAATCCGTGTTTTCTGGGTGCGAGGAAAAAAGGAAATGCTTTCTGTAATGGACCTGTAAGCTCACTCTGTCCTTGTATTAACCCTCGGATGTATACGCAAACTTATGCCGCCACCGTGGTACAAGAATTATCCCTTGCACTTAATGCGCATCTATGTAAAACACGTTTCTATTTTTAATTGCTTTCATAAAGACGGCTACCACAAGCAACCAGCGATTCGTCGGAACCTTATTGCCAACGACACACCCACGCGCAACTGGCGAGGCTGGCGAAGCTGGCTGAGCAGAAAAAGGCTCTCGCTCGCAGCCTCGCACATTTGCTATCCCCGTGGTGAGACCGTTCTTAGCCATTTCGTGAATATGGAAGGCACGCAAACAACTACATTCGTGATTAAAAGCGCCAACAAGAGACATTTTATGCAGATGTTACTCTTTTTCTATATCATTTTGATGCACCCAAGCTCAGGACATTCTTCAATAGCAGGTTCTTTTGAAATTTGAGTTAAATTTTACTTTATGGACTGATCATGAATTTGAGTAAAATTTAAATTTATGGATTTTACTAATCATAAATTTCAGTGAAAATTCACTTCATTTAACTTCATGAATTATTAATCATGAATGTGAGTGGTATTTGAATTTATGGGCTATTAATCTTGAATTTTAGTTAAATTTTACTTTATGGACAACTAATCAGGAATTTGAGTGAGATTTCAGTTTATGAATTATTCATGATCAATTTGAGCGAGATTTCATTTTAGACTATTAATCATGAATTTGAGGGAGATTTCATTTAATGGACTATTAATCATGAATTTTAGTTAAATTTTACTTTATGGACAACTGATCATAAATTAGAATGGAATTTAAGTCATGAATTATAAATCATTTATTTGAGTAAAATTTAACTTTCTCAATTATTCATGATCATTTCATGATTTGGTTTTATGAAATTTTAATGAATTTTGAGTAAATGATCATTGTGATTGAGATTTAATTTTATGAACTATTCATTATAAATTTGAGCAAGATTTAACGTAATGAATTATCAATCATGAATTTGATTGAAATTTACATTTATGGACTATTGACCATGAATTTGAGCGAAATTTAAATTTATAGACTATTAATCATGAATTTGAGTGACATTTCACTTTATGAATTATTAATAATCAATTTGAGCGAGTTTCAATTTTATGTACTATTAATCATAAATTTGAGTTAAATTTTACTTTATAGACTACTGATCATGAATTTGAGTGAAATTTAATTTTTTAAAATAGTTATCATGAATTTGAGTAAAATTTAAATTTATAGACTATTAATCATGAATTTGAGTGAGATTTCACTTTATGAATTATTGATGATTAATTTGAGCGAGATTTATATTTATGGACTATTAATCATCAATTTGACCGAGATTTAACTTTATGAATTATCAAACCTGAATTTGAATGAGATTTTATGGACTATTAATCGTTAATTTGATTTAATTTTATGGACTATTAATCATGAATTTGAGTGAAGTTTAACTTCGACAATTATTAATGATCAATTCCAGTGATATTTAACTTTATGGACTGTTAATCATGAATTTGAATAAGATTAAAAGTTATGGACTGTTAATCATTATTTTGACTGAGATTTCACTTCATGAATTATTCATGATCTGCGTGCGTGAGGTTTAACTTTATGAATTATCAATAAAAAATTTGAGTAAGATTTCACTTTATGGACTGTTCATGAATTTGAGGAAGATTTAACTTTCATCATTAATTTGAGTAACTTTATGAATTATACATGATCATTTTCATTAAGATTTAACTTCATTTATTATCAATAATCAATTTAACAGAAATTTAACTTTATGAATAGTTCATGATCAATGTGAGTGAGATTTAACTTTATTAATTATAAATCATGAATTTGATTAAGATTTAAATTTAAATTTCAGTTGTATTAATCATGAATTTGAACGAGATTAAACTTTATCGATTTCACTTTATCGATTACTCATCATCAATTTGAGTGAGATTTCATTCAATGCACTAGTAATCATGAATTTGAGTAAAATTTAAATTTATGGACTACTCATCATAAATTTCAGTGAAATTTCACTTCATTTAACTTCATGAATTATTAATCATGAATATGAATGAGATTTAATTTTGTGGACTATTAATCATTAAAATTAAATCATTAAATTTTACTTTATAGACTACTGATCATTTTTTTTTTTTTTTGTATTTTATTTGTTTTTGGGTTTTCACAGTTTTACAAGTACACAGGTACACAAGATACATCACAGATTTTACATGCATAAATATACAATACACAGCTCAATTTTACAAAGAAAAAGCGCTACACTAGACTTAAAATATAAATAAATAAATAAATAAGTAAATAAACAAAAAGTAATTATTAAGGGCATCTTTAAAAACGAGGTTTGGATAGCAGCTACTGTTGTATTAATGGAAGTAGAGGTTTCCATTTTTTATCGTGGAAATGGATTTTGTTGTTTTTTCTCGCGATTAAAAGTTCGGTTTCGAACGTTCTTTTAAATTTATCGACTAGTGGTTTGATGCATAATGACTCCTTATTTAACTTACGGCGGTCAATAAAGTATTTACTTTCAAGAAGGATGTAGTTGACTATTATGTTTATATTTTCTGTATCTAAAATCCCAAAAAGAACAGCTTTAATATCAAGTCTAATAGTTATATTTAAAGAATTAAGTACAGCCTTTAAATCGTCCCAAAAAATACATACTTTCGTGCAATGGAAAAAGAGATGTTCTATTGTCTCCAACTCCTTTTTACAAAAATCACATAAGGGAGAGTCTACTTTTTTAAACTTAAACAGCATCTTGTTTGTATATAAGATCCTGTTTAATATTTTATATTGGAATTCCCTTAATTTAGTATCCAATGTTGTTTTGAAGGGCAGTAAATATATCTTCTCCCAGTCTAACTGGGATGTATGCGTACTGAAAGTTTCGTTATATTTTTTTTGTGCTGTTGGTATACTGGATATTTTAGAAACAAAACTGTCATATAATGACTTTGATTTAAGATTTTGGAAATTGACTTTTTTCCCTTCAATACGTAAAATGAAATCAGATTCGATTAGATCATGAGTTACTGAGGAGATAGAATTCTTATTTGTTTTTAATACTTTGCGCCATTCTTCTGGAAAAGCATTGACAAGACTGAAAAGTAAAAAGTGTTCCACTGGCGAAAGAGTTGAATATAAGGGTTCCTTGTACCACTTGAACTCTCCCCGTATGTCGTAGAGGTCTCCAATTCTTACGATTCCAAGATCAATCAGCCTACTGTTATAAATTGACTTAGATTCAATGCAAATACACTGGTTGTTCCATATAACTTGGTTTGCGATTTCAGAGGATGAGGAGGGATTGTACTCGTTTAATCGGGTCCATGTCACAATGCATTCTTTGTAGAAATCTGGAAGAGTTAACGGTAGTTTACTATAGTTAAAGTTACAATGAAACAAAAATTTCCCCCCTACTTTTTTGAGATAAAAATCTAGAAAAATCTTCCAGCCAGCGGGGTTGGTAGAGAGATATCTCTTGATACAAGTTATTCTTTGGGCCGAAATCATTGACTCAATGTCAGGCATTTTCAAGCCTCCCTTATCAATAGGGTTAATGAGTGCTGTGCGCTTTACTTTATCTTGTCCTTTCCAAACAAAAGAATATAATAAAGAATTTATTTTTTTGATAAACTCGTTTTTGTTTGAAACGAGAGCGACCCTGTACAAGATCTTTGGTATGGCGAAAGATTTAATCACTTGGATTTTTCCAAGTAGTGTAAGTCCTCTCCAGCTCCAGCCCTTCAACAATCCTCTTAGAGATTTCTCGATTGATTCAAAGTTTAACTTATAAAAAAGTGAGTGATTATAGGTAAAGTTAACCCCCAGAATTTTTATGGCCTTACTTATTTCATCTACACCTAGTTCCGAAGGGCTTACTTCCATATTTCCCAGTAGAAGAATTTCCGTTTTGTCGTGATTAACCTTCAATCCGGAGTATGTACTAAACAAATCGACGGTATTAAAAAGAGTGCGGTACGACAGTTTGTCCCTAACAAATGAGGTCATGTCATCAGCGAATATAACTAATTTGATTTCAGAGTCATCAACTGCAATACCTTTAATTTGATCGTTGTTTCGTATGGATACTGCTAATAATTCAAGTACTAATATGAAAAGAGATGGCGAGAGTGGGTCACCCTGGCGAACACCCCGTTTAAGATTGAAAGAGGGGGTGGAAAAACCGTTATTGATAACACAACTTGATATATTCTTGTAAAACGTTTTGATCCACCCCAAGAAGGATTCCCCGAAGCCAAAGAATTCTAATGATTTGAGAAGGAAGTTCCAATTTAAAGAATCAAAAGCTTTCTCAAAATCTATTGCAGTCATTATACCTTGATAATCTCGTATTTTTGTAAATTCCATTACATCGCTAATCGTACGAGCTGCATCAAAAATAGTTCGTCCTTTCACAAAGGCATTCTGATCATAATGAATAATATGTGGTAGGACATTTTCTAGCCTCTTAGCGATAGCTTTTGAACCAATTTTAACATCAACATTTACTAGAGAAATTGGTCTCCAGTTTTTTATCCATCTCCTGTCTTTGTCTTTTTTCTCAATTAAAGTTATCACGGCTTGTTTTTGAGAATTTGACAATTCTCCATGAAAATACGCAAAATTTAATGAGTCCACTAGAAGCGTTCCGATTTCTGCCCAAAAGAACTTGTAAAATTCTATAGTGAGCCCATCGTTACCAGGCGTTTTATCGTTACTAAAGGTAGACAGCACCTTGAAACATTCGGAGTATGTTAGTTGGCCCTCGCACGTTTGACGCATTGAGTCAGTTAACTTAGGAGATGAGAGAGTATCTTCCAGAAAGGGACAAGTTGAATAATCAGTTTGTATTCCCGACTTTTCGTCATAAAGTTCCGAATAAAAATTATGAATTTCATTCATAATAGTGTCCGGAGCAGTAGTCTCTTCTCCATTTGTGCGAATAAGCTTTCGTATGCAGCTTTTTTTCTTATTTCTGTTTTCTAGATTTAGGAAATACTTGCTATTCCTTTCCCCTTGTTCAAACCACGTAGCGCGGGACCGAATGATTGAGCCTCTTACGATGTAATCATATTCTTTTTCATACTCTGCCTTGGCCGATTCGAGGTTGGCTAGATTTTCTTGTGTCGGTGATTCTGCTATTTTCTCTTCACATATTTTAAGCCTGTTTTCAATTGTTTGAATTCTATTTCTCCTTTCCTTAGCCTTCACTTTACTATACGATACACTTTCCTCGCGAATTTTGTATTTGATCCAGTCCCATTTAACTCTCAAATCATCGCAGAAATTAATTTCATCCAGCCACTTGGGAAAGTTTTCGCGTAAACGTTCAACGAAGGCAGCATCATCTAATAGACTGTTATTAAACTTCCAAAAAGATGGGCCACGCTGCTGATCATCTAGACTATCAATTTCTAAAGTTATTGCATGGTGATCCGTTCTTATAGCTGTCACTATGTCGACTTTAGCTACATCATCTTGTAAGGAATCACTAATGAGCCAATAATCAAGGCGCCTTTGAATAATTGGGCTTTTTTGTCGCCAAGAATATTTCTTACTTTTGGGATTGCGGATTCGCCAGATGTCAACTAAATCATAACTCATCATCATGTCCTCCACACACCTAACTGAATCTTTTAACACAGGGTTCCCACCCGAGCAATCTAGGCCTGGATCCATAGTTACGTTCAAGTCCCCTCCTAATATAATTTGGTAGTCAGACTCATTGTATCCCTCATCATAGATGAGTTCAGACAATGTTCGGAAGAACAAAGACTGTTTAGAGGTGGTATTGGGAGCATAAATATTCACTAGAAGGAATGGGACGTCTTGAATAATTGTCTCAAGAATAAGGTATCTCCCTTCCTCATCCGATCGAACTGATTTCAACTTGAAGTCAAAGGATTTTCTTATAAGGATGGCGACCCCACGACTATGGTTAGAGCCATGAGCAAAAAAAATGTCTCCGGACCACTGCTTTTTCCATTGATTTTCAATCTCTTCCGTGCTGTACGTTTCTTGTAAAAAACAAATGTCTGAATTTTGCTTGGTAAGCCAGTTGAAAATAGACTTACGTTTTTCAAACGCACGAATACCCCGAACGTTCAGCGAGAGAGTTTTAAATTTCAGGTTTTTACAATCCATTGAAATTTGCATACGTTTAGTGGATGAAAGACAACAACAGTAGCTGTTAATCCCAGAAGGAATACTGATACCCAAACAATTAACACATTGCCTACTTGATTAAGTGCATAGGGAATAGATATAAAATAACATACATAACAACACAAAAAAAGCGAGATGAAAAACGTAGCCAGTGTGAAAATTAAACTGTTAAGCTACGCTTGGACTAGAATCAAGTGTTCGACTTTTTGTTTAAGCGAACTACAAAAGAACTAAGGAATATGCTAAATGAGGGCTCCTAATAGAAACGAGAAAAAAATATTAGTGAACTACTTCATGCAAATTCTATATATAAACAACTGGAATATTTTTAGAGGCTTTGGGGCTTAGCAGATATTTACTAATCATGAATTTGAGTGAATTTGAGTGAAATTTAATTTTTTAAAATAGTTATCATGAATTTGAGTAAAATTAAAATTTATGGACTATTAATCATGAATTTGAGTGACAATGATCAATTTAAGTGATATTTAAATTCATGAATTATTAATCATGAATTTGTGTAATATTTTTCTTTATGAATTATTCATGATCATTTTGAGTAAGGTTCAACTTCATGAATTATTCATGATCATTTTGGGTAAGATTTAAGGTTTTGAACTATAAACGATCAATTTGAGTGAGAATTATCTTTATGAATTATCAATTATGAATTTGATTGAGATTTAAATTTATGGAGTATAAATCATGAAATTGAGTGAGATTTAACTTTATGGACTATTAATCATGAATTTGAGTGAGTTTTCACTTTATGAATTATTGATGATCAATGTGAGTCAGATTTAATTTTATGGACTATTAATCATGAACTTGAGTAAAATTTAACTTGATAAATTATTAATCGTGAATTTGAGTGACAATGATCAATTTGAGTGATATTTAACTTCATGAGTAGAAAAAAAATTTAAATTTATGGACTATTAACCCTATTCGGCCTGGGCTTTTTTTGAGTTCGTGTAACTTCAAGAACTTTAAGGCTATAACAATGAAACCTAGAGGGTACATACTACGTCCAAAACTGTCTCTTTTGCGGTCCACACAATGCAACGATGACGTCTTATGACGTAGTTATTAGGTAATTAGTTATACTTCCGCCAACTTGGATCCGCCATCTTGGATTTCTGAATTTTTTAAAACCTCTTAAAACCCGTCCAAATTGACGCAAAATTAATCAAAACCAATAAATAAACGCTAAATGACGTAAAAATACAAAAGTTATACCAATAAACATTGTTTTTCTTCATTCAAATGTATAAATATCTTGTTGCCATGGCACCGTCAAGTCACGTGATCAAAAAATTGTCATATGAAATTGTTGCCAGATAAATTTTTGGAAAAGTCACAAAGTTTCATGGCGTTTGAATACATATTAAAGAAGTTATGAATGTTGAAAGTTAGCGCGGGCACTTTGTGCCCCCCCCCCCCCCCCCCAGGCCGAATAGGGTAAATGATGCATTTGAGTGAAATTTAAATTTATAGACCACTGATCATGGATTTGAGTGAGATTTCACTTTATGAATAATGCATATTCAATTTGAGCGAGATTTAATTTTATACACTATTATTCATAAATTTGCGTTAAATTTTACTTAATGAAATACTGATCATGAATTTGAGTGAAATTTAAGTCATGAATTATTAGTCATTTATTTGAGTAAAATTTAACTTTCTCAAATATCCATGATCGTTTTATGAATTATCAAACCTGAATTTGGTTGAGATTTTATGGACTTTTAATCATTAATTTGATTTAACTTTATGGAATATTAATCATGAATTTGAGTGAAGTTTAACTTCGAGAGTTATTAATGATCAATTCGAGTGATATTTAACTTTATGGACTGTTAATCATGAATTTGAATAAGATTAAAATTTATGGACTGTTAATCATTAATTTGACTGAGATTTCACTTTATGAATTATTCATGATCAACGTGAGTGAGGTTTAACTTTATGAATTATCAATGAAAAATTTGAGTAAGATTTAACTTTATGGACTGTTCATGAATTTGAAAAAGATTTAACTTTAATCATTAATTTGAGTAACTTTATGAATTAAACACGATCATTTTCAGTAAGATTTAACTTTATTTATTATCAATGATAAATTTAACAGAAATTTAACTTTATTTAACATGATTAACATGAGATTTCACTTTATGAATTATCAATTACTAATCATAAATTTCAGTGAAATTTCACTTCATTTAACAACATGAATTATTAACAATGAATATGAGAAAAATTGAAATTTATGGACTATTAATCATGCATTTGAGTGAAATTTGAATTTAAATTTATGGACTATTAATCATGAATTTGAGATTTCACTTTATTAATTATTCATGATCAATTTCCGTGAGATTAATTTTATTAACTATTAATCATGAATTTGAGTAAAATTTAAATTTATGGACTATTGATCATGCTTTTGAGTGAAATTTAAATTTATGGACTATTAATCATGAATTTGAGTGAGACTTCACTTTATGAATTATTAATGATAAATTTGAGCTAATTTTAATTGTATGGAGCATTAATGATAAATTTGAGTTAAATTTAATTTATGGACTACTGAATTTGAGAGAAATTTTATGGGGTATTATTCATGAATATTAATCATCAATGCGAGTTAATTTTACTTTATGGACTACTGATCATAAATTTGAGTGAAATTTAACTTCATGAATTAGTAAACATGAATTTGATCGAGATTTAATTTTATGGACTATTAATCATTAAAATTAATCATGATGTGAGTAAAATTTAAGTTTATGGACTATTAATCATGAATTTGAATTATTCATGATCAATTTCCGTGAATCTAATTTTATTCACTATTAATAATGAATTTGAGTAAAATTTAACTTGATGAATTATTAATCGTGAATGTGAGTAAAATTTAATTGTTTGGACTATTAATCATGAATTTCAGGAGATTTCACATTATTCATGACCAAATTTCGTGAGATTAATTTTATTCACTATTAATCATGAATTTGAGTAAAATTTAAATTTATGGACTACTAATCATAAATTTCAGTGAAATTTTACTTCATTTAACTTCATAAATTATTAATCATGAATATGAATGAGATTTAATTTTATGGACTATTAATCATTAAAATTAATCATGATGTGAGTAAAATTTAAATAAATGGACTATTAATCATGCATTTGAGTGAAATTCAAATTTATGGACTTTAATCATGAATTTGATTAAGATTTAACTTCATTTAACTTAATGGATTATTAATCATGAATTTGAGAAAAATTCAAATAATTGGCCATTAATCAAATTTAAGTAAATTTTAAATTTATGGAGTACTAATCATGAATTTGAGTGAGATTTCACTTTATGAATTATCAATTACTAATCATAAATTTCAGTGAAATTTCACTTCATTTGACATCATGAATTATTAATCATGAATATGAGTAAAATTGAAATTTATGGACTATTAATCATGCATTTGAGTGAAATTTGAATTTAAATTTATGGACTATTGATCATGCTTTTGACAGAAATTTAAATTTATGGACTATTAATCATGAATTTGAGTGAGACTTCACTTTATGAATTATTAATGATAAATTTGAGCGAATTTTAATTGTATGGAGCATTAATGAGAAATTTGAGTTAAATTTTACTTTATGGACTACTGAATTTGAGTGAAAACTTGATGAATTATTAATCGTGAATTTGAGTGGCAATGTTCAATGAATGTGAGTAAAATTTAATTGTTTGGACTATTAATCATGAATTTAAGGAGATTTCACATTATTCATGACCAATTTCCGTAAGATAAATTTTATTCACTATTAATCATGAATTTGAGTAAAATTTAAATTTATGGACTAATAATCATAAATTTCAGTGAAATTTCACTTCATTTAACTTCATGAATTATTAATCATGAATATGAATGAGATTTAATTTTATGGACTATTAATCATTAAAATTAATGATGATGTGAGTAAAATTTAAATTTATGGACCATTAATCATGCATTTGAGTGAAATTCAAATTTATGGACTTTAATCATGAATATGATTAAGATTTAACTTCATTTAACTTAATGGATTATTAATCATGAATTGGAGAAAAATTCAAATAATTGGCCATTAATCAAATTTAAGTAAATTTTAAATTTATGGAGTACTAATCATGAATTTAAGTGAGATTTCACTTTATGAATTATCGATTACTAATCATAAATTTCAGTGAAATTTCACTTCATTTGACATCATCAATTATTAATCATGAATATGAGTAAAATTGAAATTTATGGAGTATTAATCATGCATTTGAGTGAAATTTGAATTTAAATTTATGGACTATTGATCATGAAGTTGAGATTTCACTTTATTAATTATTCATGAACAATTTCCGTGAAATTAATTTTATTAACTATTAATCATGAATTTGGGTAAAATTTAAATTTATGGACTATTGATCATGCTTTTGAGTGAAATTTAAATTTATGGACTATTAATCATGAATTTGAGTGACAATTCACTTTATGAATTATTAATGATAAATTTGAGCGAATTTTAATTGTATGGAGCATTAATGATAAATTTGAGTTAAATTTAATTTATGGACTACTGAATTTGAGTGAAATTTTATGGGGTATTAATCATGAATATTAATCATCAATGCGAGTTAATTTTACTTTATGGACTACTGATCATAAATTTGAGTGAAATTTAACTTCATGAATTAGTAAATATGAATTTGAGCGAGATTTAATTTTATGGACTATTAAACATTAAAATTAATCATGATGTGAGTAAAATTTAAGTTTATGGACTATTAATCATGAATTTGAATTATTCATGATCAATTTCCGTGAATTTAATTTTATTCACTATTAATCATGAATTTGAGTAAAATTTAACTTGATGAATTATTAATCGTGAATGTGAGTAAAATTTAATTGTTTGGACTATTAATCATGAATTTGAGGAGATTTCACATTATTCATGACCAATTTCCGTAAGATTAATTTTATTCACTATTAATCATGAATTTGAGTAAAATTTAAATTTATGGACTACTAATCATAAATTTCAGTGAAATTTCACTTCATTTAACCTCATGAATTATTAATCATGAATATGAATGAGATTTAATTTTATGGACTATTAATCATTCAAATTAATCATGATGTGAGTAAAATTTAAATTTATGACCATTAATCATGCATTTCAGTGAAATTCAAATTTATGGACTTTAATCATGAATTTGATTAAGATTTAACTTTATTGAACTTAATGGATTATTAATCATGAATTTGAGAAAAATTCAAATAATTGGCCATTAATCAAATTTAAGCAAATTTTAAATTTATGGAGTACTAATCATGAATTTAAGAGAGATTTCACTTTATGAATTATCAATTACTAATCATAAATTTCAGTGAAAATTCACTTCATTTGACATCATCAATTATTAATCATGAATATGAGAAAAATTGAAATTTATGGACTATTAATCATGAAGTTGAGATTTCACTTTATGAACTATTCATGATCAATTTCCTTGAGATTAATTTTAATAACTATTAATCATGAATTTGAGTAAAATTTAAATTTATGGACTATTGAACATGCTTTTGAGTGAAATTTAAATTTATGGACTATTAATCATGAATTTGAGTGAGACTTCACTTTATGAATTATTAATGATAAATTTGAGCGAATTTTAATTGTATGCAGCATTAATGGTAAATTTGAGTTAAATTTTACTTTATGGACTACTGAATTTGAGTGAAATTTTATGGGTTATTAATCATGAATATTAATCATCAATGCGAGTTAATTTTACTTTATGGACTACTGATCATAAATTTGAGTGAAATTTAACTTCATGAATTAGTAAACATGAATTTGAGCGAGATTTAATTTTATGGACTATTAAACATTAAAATTAATCATGATAGGAGTAAAATTAACGGTTATGGACTATTAATCATGAATTTGAATTATTCATGATCAATTTCCGTGAATTTAATTTTATCCACTATTAATCATGAATTTGAGTAAAATTTAGCTTGATGAATTATTAATCGTGAATGTGAGTAAAATTTAATTGTTTAAACTATTAATCATGAATTTGAGGAGATTTCACATTATTCATGACCAATTTCCGTGAGATTAATTTTATTCACTATTAATCATGAATTTGAGTAAAATTTAAATTTATGGACTACTTATCATAAATTTCAGTGAAATTTCACTTCATTTAACTTCATGAATTATTAGTCATGAATATGAATGAGATTTAATTTTATGGACTATCAATCATTAAAATTAATCATGATGTGAGTAAAATTTAAATTTAGGGACTATTAATCATGTATTTGAGTGAAATTCAAATTTAAGCACTTTAATCATGAATTTGATTAAGATTTAACTTCATTTAACTTAATGGATTATTAATCATGAATTTGAAAAAAATTCAAATAATTGGCCATTAATCAAATTTAATTAAATTTTAAATTTATGGAGTACTAATCATGAATTTGAGTGAGATTTGACTTTATGAATTATAAATTACTAATCATAAATTTCAGTGAAATTTCATTTCATTTAACATCATGAATTATTAATCATGAAGATGAGAAAAATTGAAATTTATGGACTATTAATCATGCATTTGAGTGAAATTTGAATTTAAATTTATGGACTATTAATCATGAAGTTGAGATTTCACTTTATGAATTATTCATGATCAATTTCCTTGAGATTAATTTTATTAATTCTTAATCATGAATTTGAGTAAAATTTAAATTTATGGACTATTGATCATGCTTTTGAGTGAAATTTAAATTCATGGACTTTTAATCATGAATTTGAGTGAGACTTCAGTTTATGAATTATTTTTGATAAATTTTAGCAAATTTTAATTGTATGGAGCATAAATGATAAATTTGAGTTAAATTTTACTTTCTGGACTACTGAATTTGAGTGAAATTTTATGGAGTATTAATCATGAATATTAATCATCAATGCGAGTTAATTTTACTTTATGGACTACTGATCATAAATTTGAGTGAAATTTAACTTCATAAATTAGTAAACATGAATTTGAGCGAGATTTAATTTTATGGACTATTAATCATTAAAATTAATCATGATGTGAGTAAAATTTAAGTTTATGGACTATTAATCATGAATTTTAATTATTCATGATCAATTTCCGTGAATTTAATTTTATTCACTATTAATAATGAATTTGAGTAAAATTTAACTTGATGAATTATTAATCATGAATGTGAGTAAAATTTAATTGTTTTTACTATTAATCATGATTTTGAGGAGATTTCACATTATGCATGACCAATTTCCGTGAGATTAATTTTATTCACTATTAATCATGAATTTGAGTAAAATTTAAATTTATGGACTACTAATCATAAATTTCAGTGATATTTCACTTCATTTAACTTCATGAATTATTAATCATGAATATGAATTAGATTTAATTTTATGGACTATTAATCATTAAAATTAATGATGATGTGAGTAAAATTTAAATTTATGGACTATTAATCATGCATTTGAGTGAAATTCAAATTTATGGACTTTAATCATGAATTTGATTAAGATTTAACTTCATTTAACTTAGTGGGTTATTAATCATGAATTTGAGAAAAATTCAAATAATAGGCCATTAATCAAATTTAAGTAAATTTTAAATTTATGGAGCACTAATCATGAATTTGAGTGAGATTTCACTTTATGAATTATCAATTACTAATCATAAATTTCAGTGAAATTTCACTTCATTTGACATCATGAATTATTAATCATGAATATAAGAAAAATTGAAATTTATGGACTATTAATCATGCATTTGAGTGAAATTTGAATTTAAATTTATGGACTATTGATCATGAAGTTGTGATTTCACTTTATTAATTATTCATGATCAATTTCCTTGAGATTAATTTTATTAACTATTAATCATGAATTTGAGTAAAATTTAAATTTATGGACTATTGATCATGCTTTTGGCTGAAATTTAAATTTATGGACTATTAATCATGAATTTGAGTGAGACTTCACTTTATGAATTATTAATGATAAATTTTAGCGAATTTTAATTGTATGGAGCATTAATGATAAATTTGAGTTAAATTTTTTCTTTATGGACTACTGAATTTGAATGAAAACTTGATGAATTATTAATCGTGAATTTGAGTGACAATGTTCAATGAATGTGAGTAAAATTTAATTGTTTGGACTATTAATCATGAATTTGAGGAGATTTCACATTATTCATGACCAATTCCCGTAAGATAAATTTTATTCACTATTAATCATGAATTTGAGTAAAATTTAAATTTATGGACTACTAATGATAAATTTCAGCGAAATTTCACTTCATTTAACTTCATGAATTATAAATCATGAATATGAATGAGATTTAATTTTATGGACTATTAATCATTAAAATTAATCATCATGTGAGTAAAATTTAAATTTATGGACATTAATCATGCATTTGAGTGAAATTCAAATTTATGGACTTTAATCATGAATTTGATTAAGATTTAACTTCATTTAACTTAATGGATTATTAATCATGAACTGGAGAAAAATTCAAATAATTGGCCTTTAATCAAATTTAAGTAAATTTTAAATTTATGGAGTACTAATCATGAATTTAAATGAGATTTCACTTTATGAATTATCAATTACTAATCATAAATTTCAGTGAAATTTCACTTCATTTGACATCATCAATTATTAATCATGAATATGAATAAAATTGAAATTTATGGACTATTAATCATGCATTTGGGTGAAATTTGAATTTAAATTTATGGACTATTAATCATGAATTTGAGATTTCACTTTATTAATTATTCATGATCAATTTCCGTGAGATTAATTTTATTAACTATTAATCATGAATTTGAGTAAAATTTAAATTTATGGACTATTGATCATGCTTTTGACTGAAATATAAATTTATGGACTATTAATCATGAATTTGAGTGAGACTTCACTTTATGAATTATTAATGATAAATTTGAGCGAATTTTAATTGTATGGAGCATTAATGAGAAATTTGAGTTAAATTTTACTTTATGGACTACTGAATTTGAGTGAAAACTTGATGAATTATTAATCGTGAATTTGAGTGACAATGATCAATGAATGTGAGTAAAATTTAATTGTTTGGACTTTTAATCATGAATTTGAGGAGATTTCACATTATTCATGACCAATTTCCGTAAGATGAATTTTATTCACTATTAATCATGAATTTGAGTAAAATTTAAATTTATGGACTACTAATTATAAATTTCAGTGAAATTTCACTTCATTTAACTTCATGAATTATAAATCATGAATATGAATGAGATTTAATTTTATGGACTATTAATCATTAAAATTAATCATCATGTGAGTAAAATTTAAATTTATGGACATTAATCATGCATTTGAGTGAAATTCAAATTTATGGACTTTAATAATGAATTTGATTAAGATTTAACTTCATTTAACTTAATGTATTATTAATCATGAATTTGAGAAAAATTTAAATAATTGGCCATTAATCAAATTTAAGTAAATTTTGAATTTATGGAGTACTAATCATGAATTTGAGTGAGATTTCACTTTATGAATTATCAATTACTAATCAATAATTTCAGTGACATTTCACTTCATTTAACATCATGAATTATTAATCATGAATATGAGAAAAATTTAAATTTATGGACTATTAATCATGCATTTGAGTGAAATTTGAATTTAAATTTATGGACTATGAATCATGAAGTTGAGATTTCACTTTATGAATTATTCATGATCAATTTCCTTGAGATTAATTTTATTAACTATTAATCATGAATTTGAGTAAAATTTAAATTTATGGACTATTGATCATGCTTTTGAGTGAAATTTAAATTCATGGACTATTAATCATGAATTTGAGTGAGACTTCAGTTTATGAATTATTTTTGATAAATTTTAGCGAATTTTAATTGTATGGAGCATAAATGATAAATTTGAGTTAAATTTTACTTTCTGGACTACTGAATTAGAGTGAAATTTTATGGAGTATTAATCATGAATATTAATCATAAATTTGAGTGAAATTTAACTTCATGAATTAGTAAACATAAATTTGAGCGAGGTTTAATTTTATGGACTATTAATCATTAAAATTAATCATGATGTGAATAAAATTTAAGTTTATGGACTATTAATCATGAATTTGAATTATTCATGATCAATTTCCGTGAATTTAATTTTATTCACTATTAATAATGAATTTGAGTAAAATTTAACTTGATGAATTATTAATCGTGAATGTGAGTAAAATTTAATTGTTTGGACTATTAATCATGATTTTGAGGAGTTTTCACATTATTCATGACCAATTTCCGTGAGATTAATTTTATTCACTATTAATCATGAATTTGAGTAAAATTTAAATTTATGGACTACTAATCATAAATTTCAGTGATATTTCACTTCATTTAACTTCATGAATTATTAATCATGAATATGAATGAGATTTAATTTTATGGACTATTAATCATTAAAATTAATGATGATGTGAGTAAAACTTAAATTTATGGACTATTAATCATGCATTTGAGGGAAATTCAAATTTATGGACTTTAATCATGAATTTGATTAAGATTTAACTTCATTTAACTTAATGTATTATTAATCATGAATTTGAGAAAAATTCAAATAATTGGCCATTAATCAAATTTAAGTAAATTTTGATTTTACGGAGTACTAATCATGAATTTGAGTGAGATTTCACTTTATGAATTATCAATTACTAATCATAAATTTCCGTGACATTTCACTTCATTTAACATCATGAATTATTAATCATGAATATGAGAAAAATTAAAATTTATGGACTATTAATCATGCATTTGAGTGAAATTTGAATTTCAATTTATGGACTATTAATCATGAATTTGAGATTTCACTTTATTAATTATTCATGATCAATTTCCGTGAGATTAATTTTATTAACTATTAATCATGAATTTGAGTAAAATTTAAATTTATGGACTATTGATCATGCTTTTGAGTGAAATTTAAATTTATGGACTATTAATCATGAATTTGAGTGAGACTTCACTTTATGAATTATCAATGATAAATTTGAGTGAATTTTAATTGTATGGAGCATTAATGATAAATTTGAGTTAAATTTAATTTATGGACTACTGAATTTGAGTGAAATTTTATGGGGTATTAATCATGAATATTAATCATCAATGCGAGTTAATTTTACTTTATGGACTACTGATCATAAATTTGAGTGAAATTTAACTTCATGAACTAGTAAACATGAATTTGAGCGAGATTTAATTTTATGGACTATTAATCATTAAAATTAATCATGATTTGAGTAAAATTTAAGTTTATGGACTATTAATCATGAATTTGAATTATTCATGATCAATTTCCGTGAATTTAATTTTATTCCCTATTAATAATGAATTTGAGTAAAATTTAACTTGATGAATTATTAATCGTGAATGTGAGTAAAATTTAATTGTTTTTACTATTAATCATGATTTTGAGGAGATTTCACATTATGCATGACCAATTTCATTGAGATTAATTTTATTCACTATTAATCATGAATTTGAGTAAAATTTAAATTTATGGACTACTAATCATAAATTTCAGTGAAATTTCACTTCATTTAACTTCATGAATTATTAATCATGAATATGAATGACATTTAATTTTATGGACTATTAGTCATTAAAATTAATCATGATGTGAGTAAAATTTAAATTTATGGACTATTAATCATGCATTTGAGTGAAATTCAAATTTATGGACTTTAATCATGAATTTGATTAAGATTTAACTTCATTTAACTTAGTGGATTATTAATCATGAATTTGAGAAAAATTCAAATAATTGGCCATTAATCAAATTTAAGTAAATTTTAAATTTATGGAGTACTAATCATGAATTTGAGTGAGATTTCACTTTACGAATTATCAATTACTAATCATAAATTTCAGTGAAATTTCACTTCATTTGACATCATCAATTATTAATCATGAACATGAGACAAATTGAAATTTATGGACTATTAATCATGCATTTGAGTGAAATTTGAATTTAAATTTATGGACTATTGATCATGAAGTTGCGATTTCACTTTATTAATTATTCATGATCAATTACCGTGAGATTAATTTTATTAACTATTAATCATGAATTTGAGTAAAATTTAAATTTATGGACTATTGATCATGCTTTTGAGTAAAATTTAAATTTATGGCCTATTAATCATGAATTTGAATGAGACTTCACTTTATGAATTATTAATGATAAATTTGAGCGAATTTTAATTGTATGGAGCATTAATGATAAATTTGAGTTAAATTTTACGTTATGGACTACTGAATTTGAGTGAAAACTTGATGAATTATTAATCGTGAATTTGAGTGACAATGTTCAATGAATGTGAGTAAAATTTAATTGTTTGGACTATTAATCATGAATTTGAGGAGATTTCACATTATTCATGACCAATTTTTGTGAGATTAATTTTATTCACTATTAATCATGAATTTGATTAAAATTTAAATTTATGGACTACTAATCATAAATTTCAGTGAAATTTCACTTCATTTGACATCATCAATTATTAATCATGAATATGAATAAAATTGAAATTTATGGACTATTAATCATGCATTTGAGTAAAATTTGAATTTAAATTTATGGACTATTAATCATGAATTTGAGATTTCACTTTATTGATTATTCATGATCAATTTCCGTGAGATTAATTTTATTAACTATTAATCATGAATTTGAGTAAAATTTAAATTTAAGGACTATTGATCATGCTTTGGAGTGAAATTTAAATTTATCGACTATTAATCATGAATTTGGGTGAGACTTCACTTTATGAATTATTAATAATAAATTTGAGCGAATTTTAATTGTATTGAGCATTAATGATAAATTTGAGTTAAATTTTACTTTATGGACTACTGAATTTGAGTGAAATTTTACGGTGTATTAATCATGAATATTAATCATCAATGCGAGTTAATTTTACTTTATGGACTACTGATCATAAATTTGAGTGAAATTTAACTTCATGAATTAGTAAACATGAATTTGAGCGAGATTTAATTTTAGGGACTATTAATCATTAAAATTAATCATGATGTGAGTAAAATTTAAGTTTATGGACTATTAATCATGAATTTGAATTATTCATGATCAATTTCCGTGAAGTTAATTTTGTTCACTATTAATCATGAATTTGAGTAAAATTTAACTTGATGAATTATTAATCGTGAATGTGAGTAAAATTTAATTGTTTGGACTATTAATCATGAATTTGAGGAGATTTCACATTATTCATGACCAATTTCCGTGAGATTAATTTTATTCACTATTAATCATGAATTTGAGTAAAATTTAAATTTATGGACTACTAATCATAAATTTCAGTGGTATTTCACTTCATTTAACTTCATGAATTATTAATCATGAATATGAATGAGATTTAATTTTATGGACTATTAATCATTAAAATTAATCATCATGTGAGTAAAATTTAAATTTATGGACCATTAATCATGCATTTGAGTGAAATTCAAATTTATGGACTTTAATCATGAATTTGATTAAGATTTAACTTCATTTAACTTAATGGATTATTAATCATGAATTTGAGAAAAATTCAAATAATTGGCCATTAATCAAATTTAAGTAAATTTTAAATTTATGGAGTACTAATCATGAATTTAAGTGAGATTTCACTTTATGAATTATCAATTACTAATCATAAATTTCAGTGAAATTTCACTTCATTTGACATCATCAATTATTAATCATGAATATGAGAAAAATTGAAATTTATGGACTATTAATCATGCATTTGAGTGAAATTTGAATTTAAATTTATGGACTATTAATCATGAATTTGAGATTTCACTTTATTAATTATTCATGATCAATTTCCGTGAGATTAATTTTATTAACTATTAATCATGAATTTGAGTAAAATTTAAATTTATGGACTATTGATCATGCTTTTGAGTGAAATTTAAATTTATGGACTATTAATCATGAATTTGGGTGAGACATCACTTTATGAATTATTAATAATAAATTTGAGCGAATTTTAATTGTATGGAGCATTAATGATAAATTTGAGTTAAATTTTACTTTATGGACTACTGAATTTGAGTGAAAACTTGATGAATTATTAATCGTGAATTTGAGTGACAATGTTCAATGAATGTGAGTAAAATTTAATTGTTTGGACTATTAATCATGATTTTGAGGAGATTTCACATTATTCATGACCAATTTCCGTGAGATTAATTTTATTCACTATTAATCATGAATTTGAGTAAAATTTAAATTTATGGACTACTAATCATAAATTTCAGTGAAATTTCACTTCATTTAACTTCATGAATTATTAATCATGAATATGAATGAGATTTAATTTTATGGACTATTAATCATTAAAATTAATGATGATGTGAGTAAAATTTAAATTTATGGACCATTAATCATGCATTTGAGTGAAATTCAAATTTATGGACTTTAATCATTAAATTGATTAAGATTTAACTTCATTGAACTTAATGGTTATTAATCATGAATTTGAGAAAAATTCAAATAATTGGCCATTAATCAAATTTAATTAAATTTTAAATTTATGGAGTACTAATCATGAATTTGAGTGAGATTTGACTTTATGAATTATAAATTACTAATCATAAATTTCAGTGAAATTTCACTTCATTTGACATCATCAATTATTAATCATGAATATGAGAAAAATTGAAATTTATGGACTATTAATCATGAAGTTGAGATTTCACTTTATGAACTATTCATGATCAATTTCCTTAAGATTAATTTTAATAACTATTAATCATGAATTTGAGTAAAATTTAAATTTATGGACTATTGATCATGCTTTTGAGTGAAATTTCAATTTATGGACTATTAATCATGAATTTGAGTGAGACTTCACTTTATGAATTATTAATGATAAATTTGAGCGAATTTTAATTGTATGCAGCATTAATGATAAATTTGAGTTAAATTTTACTTTATGGACTACTGAATTTGAGTGAAATTTTATGGGGTATTAATCATGAATATTAATCATCAATGCGAGTTAATTTTACTTTATGGACTACTGATCATAAATTTGAGTGAAATTTATCTTCATGAATTAGTAAACATGAATTTGAGCGAGATTTAATTTTGTGGACTATTAATCATTAAAATTAATCATGATAGGAGTAAAATTAACGGTTATGGACTATTAATCATGAATTTGAATTATTCATGATCAATTTCCGTGAATTTAATTTTATCCACTATTAATCATGAATTTGAGTAAAATTTAACTTGATGAATTATTAATCGTGAATGTGAGTAAAATTTAATTGTTTAAACTATTAATCATGAATTTGAGGAGATTTCACATTATTCATGACCAATTTCCGTGAGATTAATTTTATTCACTATTAATCATGAATTTGAGTAAAATTTAAATTTATGGACTACTTATCATAAATTTCAGTGAAATTTCACTTCATTTAACTTCATGAATTATTAGTCATGAATATGAATGAGATTTAATTTTATGGACTATCAATCATTAAAATTAATCATGATGTGAGTAAAATTTAAATTTATGGACTATTAATCATGCATTTGAGTGAAATTCAAATTTATGCACTTTAATCATGAATTTGATTAAGATTTAACTTCATTTAACTTAATGGCTTATTAATCATGAATTTGAGAAAAATTCAAATAATTGGCCATTAATCAAATTTAATTAAATTTTAAATTTATGGAGTACTAATCATGAATTTGAGTGAGATTTGACTTTATGAATTATAAATTACTAATCATAAATTTCAGTGAAATTTCATTTCATTTAACATCATGAATTATTAATCATGAAGATGAGAAAAATTGAAATTTATGGACTATTAATCATGCATTTGAGTGAAATTTGAATTTAAATTTATGGACTATTAATCATGAAGTTGAGATTTCACTTTATGAATTATTCATGATCAATTTCCTTGAGATTAATTTTATTAATTATTAATCATGAATTTGAGTAAAATTTAAATTTATGGACTATTGATCATGCTTTTGAGTGAAATTTAAATTCATGGACTTTTAATCATGAATTTGAGTGAGACTTCAGTTTATGAATTATTTTTGATAAATTTTAGCAAATTTTAATTGTATGGAGCATAAATGATAAATTTGAGTTAAATTTTACGTTCTGGACTACTGAATTTGAGTGAAATTTTATGGAGTATTAATCATGAATATTAATCATCAATGCGAGTTAATTTTACTTTATGGACTACTGATCATAAATTTGAGTGAAATTTAACTTCATGAATTAGTAAACATGAATTTAAGCGAGATTTAATTTTATGGACTATTAATCATTAAAATTAATCATGATGTGAGTAAAATTTAAGTTTATGGACTATTAATCATGAATTTTAATTATTCATGATCAATTTCCGTGAATTTAATTTTATTCACTATTAATAATGAATTTGAGTAAAATTTAACTTGATGAATTATTAATCGTGAATGTGAGTAAAATTTAATTGTTTTTACTATTAATCATGATTTTGAGGAGATTTCACATTATGCATGACCAATTTCCGTGAGATTAATTTAATTCACTATTAATCATGAATTTGAGTAAAATTTAAATTTATGGACTACTAATCATAAATTTCAGTGATATTTCACTTCATTTAACTTCATGAATTATTAATCATGAATATGAATGAGATTTAATTTTATGGACTATTAATCATTAAAATTAATGATGATGTGAGTAAAATTTAAATTTATGGACTATTAATCATGCATTTGAGTGAAATTCAAATTTATGGACTTTAATCATGAATTTGATTAAGATTTAACTTCATTTAACTTAGTGGGTTATTAATCATGAATTTGAGAAAAATTCAAATAATTGGCCATTAATCAAATTTAAGTAAATTTTAAATTTATGGAGTACTAATCATGAATTTGAGTGAGATTTCACTTTATGAATTATCAATTACTAATCATAAATTTCAATGAAATTTTACTTCATTTGACATCATGAATTATTAATCATGAATATAAGAAAAATTGAAATTTATGGACTATTAATCATGCATTTGAGTGAAATTTGAATTTAAATTTATGGACTATTGATCATGAAGTTGTGATTTCACTTTATTAATTATTCATGATCAATTTCCTTGAGATTAATTTTATTAACTATTAATCATGAATTTGAGTAAAATTTAAATTTATGGACTATTGATCATGCTTTTGACTGAAATTTAAATTTATGGACTATTAATCATGAATTTGAGTGAGACTTCACTTTATGAATTATTAATGATAAATTTTAGCGAATTTTAATTGTATGGAGCATTAATGATAAATTTGAGTTAAATTTTTTCTTTATGGACTACTGAATTTGAATGTAAACTTGATGAATTATTAATCGTGAATTTGAGTGACAATGTTCAATGAATGTGAGTAAAATTTAATTGTTTGGACTATTAATCATGAATTTGAGGAGATTTCACATTATTCATGACCAATTTCCGTGAGATTAATTTTATTCACTATTAATCATGAATTTCAGTAAAATTTAAATTTATGGACTACTTATCATAAATTTCAGTGAAATTTCACTTCATTTAACTTCATGAATTATTAGTCATGAATATGAATGAGATTTAATTTTATGGACTATTAATCATTAAAATTAATCATGATGTGAGTAAAATTTAAATTTATGGACCATTAATCATGCATTTGAGTGAAATTCAAATTTATGGACTTTAATCATGAATTTGATTAAGATTTAACTTCATTTAACTTTATGGATTATTAATCATGAATTTGAGAAAATTTCAAATAATTGGCCATTAATCAAATTTAAGTAAAATTTAAATTGATGGAGTACTAATCATGAATTTGAGTGAGATTTCACTTTATGAATTATCAATTACTAATCATAAATTTCAGTGAAATTTCACTTCATTTGACATCATCAATTATTAATCATGAATATGAGAAAATTGAAATTTATGGACTATTAATCATGCATTTGAGTGAAATTTGAATTTAAATTTATGGACTATTTATCATGAAGTTGAGATTTCACTTTATGAATTATTCATAAATTTCCGTGAGATTAATTTTATTAACTATTAATCATGAATTTGAGTAAAATTTAAATTTATGGACTACTAATCATAAATTTCATTGAAATTTCACTTCATTTAACTTCATGAATTATTAATCATGAATATGAATGAGATTTAATTTTATGGACTATTAATCATTAAAATTAATCATGATGTGAGTAAAATTTAAATTTATGGACCATTAATCATGCATTTGATTTAAATTCAAATTTATGCACTTTAATCATGAATTTGATTAAGATTTAACTTCATTTAACTTAATGGATTATTAATCATGAATTTGAGAAAAATTCAAATAATTGGCCATTAATCAAATTTAATTAAATTTTAAATTTATGGAGTACTAATCATGAATTTGAGTGAGATTTGACTTTATGAATTATAAATTACTAATCATAAATTTCAGTGAAATTTCATTTCATTTAACATCATGAATTATTAATCATGAAGATGAGAAAAATTGAAATTTATGGACTATTAATCATGCATTTGAGTGAAATTTGAATTTAAATTTATGGACTATTAATCATGAAGTTGAGATTTCACTTTATGAATTATTCATGATCAATTTCCTTGAGATTAATTTTATTAATTATTAATCATGTATTTGAATAAAATTTAAATTTAAGGACTATTGATCATGCTTTTGAGTGAAATTTAAATTCATGGACTATTAATCATGAATTTGAGTGAGACTTCAGTTTATGAATTATTTTTGATAACTTTTAGCAAATTTTAATTGTATGGAGCATAAATGATAAATTTGAGTTAAATTTTACCTTCTGGACTACTGAATTTGAGTGAAATTTTATGGAGTATTAATCATGAATATTAATCATCAATGCGAGTTAATTTTACTTTATGGACTACTGATCATAAATTTGAGTGAAATTTAACTTCATGAATTAGTAAACATAAATTTGAGCGAGATTTAATTTTATGGACTATTAATCATTAAAATTAATCATGATGTGAATAAAATTTAAGTTTATGGACTATTAAAGATGAATTTGAATTATTCATGATCAATTTCCGTGAATTTAATTTTATTCCCTATTAATAATAATTTGAGTAAAATTTAACTTGATGAATTATTAATCGTGAATGTGAGTAAAATTTAATTGTTTTTACTATTAATCATGATTTTGAGGAGATTTCACATTATGCATGACCAATTTCATTGAGATTAATTTTATTCACTATTAATCATGAATTTGAGTAAAATTTAAATTTATGGACTACTAATCATAAATTTCAGTGAAATTTCACTTCATTTAACTTCATGAATTATTAATCATGAATATGAATGACATTTAATTTTATGGACTATTAGTCATTAAAATTAATCATGATGTGAGTAAAATTTAAATTTATGGACTATTAATCATGCATTTGAGTGAAATTCAAATTTATGGACTTTAATCATGAATTTGATTAAGATTTAACTTCATTTAACTTAGTGGATTATTAATCATGAATTTGAGAAAAATTCAAATAATTGGCCATTAATCAAATTTAAGTAAATTTTAAATTTATGGAGTACTAATCATGAATTTGAGTGAGATTTCACTTTACGAATTATCAATTACTAATCATAAATTTCAGTGAAATTTCACTTCATTTGACATCATCAATTATTAATCATGAACATGAGACAAATTGAAATTTATGGACTATTAATCATGCATTTGAGTGAAATTTGAATTTAAATTTATGGACTATTGATCATGAAGTTGCGATTTCACTTTATTAATTATTCATGATCAATTACCGTGAGATTAATTTTATTAACTATTAATCATGAATTTGAGTAAAATTTAAATTTATGGACTATTGATCATGCTTTTGAGTGAAATTTAAATTTATGGCCTATTAATCATGAATTTGAATGAGACTTCACTTTATGAATTATTAATGATAAATTTGAGCGAATTTTAATTGTATGGAGCATTAATGATAAATTTGAGTTAAATTTTACTTTATGGACTACTGAATTTGAGTGAAAACTTGATGAATTATTAATCGTGAATTTGAGTGACAATGTTCAATGAATGTGAGTAAAATTTAATTGTTTGGACTATTAATCATGAATTTGAGGAGATTTCACATTATTCATGACCAATTTTTGTGAGATTAATTTTATTCACTATTAATCATGAATTTGATTAAAATTTAAATTTATGGACTACTAATCATAAATTTCAGTGAAATTTCACATCATTTGACATCATCAATTATTAATCATGAATATGAATAAAATTGAAATTTATGGACTATTAATCATGCATTTGAGTGAAATTTGAATTTAAATTTATGGACTATTAATCATGAATTTGAGATTTCACTTTATTGATTATTCATGATCAATTTCCGTGAGATTAATTTTATTAACTATTAATCATGAATTTGAGTAAAATTTAAATTTATGGACTATTGATCATGCTTTTGAGTGAAATTTAAATTTATGGTCTATTAATCATGAATTTGAGTGAGACTTCACTTTATGAATTACTAATGATAAATTTGAGCGAATTTTAATTGTATGGAGCATTAATGATAAATTTGAGTTAAATTTAATTTATGGACTCATGAATTTGAGTGAAATTTTACGGTGTATTAATCATGAATATTAATCATCAATGCGAGTTAATTTTACTTTATGGACTACTGATCATAAATTTGAGTGAAATTTAACTTCATGAATTAGTAAACATGAATTTGAGCGAGATTTAATTTTATGGACTATTAATCATTAAAATTAATCATGATGTGAGTAAAATTAACGTTTATGGACTATTAATCATGAATTTGAATTATTCATGATCAATTTCCGTGAAGTTAATTTTATTCACTATTAATCATGAATTTGAGTAAAATTTAACTTGATGAATTATTAATCGTGAATGTGAGTAAAATTTAATTGTTTGGACTATTAATCATGAATTTGAGGAGATTTCACATTATTCATGACCAATTTCCGTGAGATTAATTTTATTCACTATTAATCATGAATTTGAGTAAAATTTAAATTTATGGACCACTAATCATAAAATTCATTGAAATTTCACTTCATTTAACTTCATGAATTATTAGTCATGAATATGAATGAGGTTTAATTTTATGGACTATCAATCATTAAAATTAATCATGATGTGAGTAAAATTTAAATTTATGGACTATTAATCATGCATTTGAGTGAAATTCAAATTTATGCACTTTAATCATGAATTTGATTAAGATTTAACTTCATTTAACTTAGTGGATTATTAATCATGAATTTGAGAAAAATTCAAATAATTGGCCATTAATCAAATTTAAGTAAATTTTAAATTTATGGAGTACTTATCATGAATTTGAGTGAGATTTCACTTTATGAATTATCAATTACTAATAATTTCACTTCATTTGACATCATGAATTATTAATCATGAATATAAGAAAAAATTGAAATTTATGGACTATTAATCATGCATTTGAGTGAAATTTGAATTTAAATTTATGGACTATTGATCATGAAGTTGAGATTTCACTTTATTAATTATTCATGATCAATTTCCGTGAGATTAATTTTATTAACTATTAATCATGAATTTGAGTAAAATTTAAATTTATGGACTATTGATCATGCTTTTGAGTGAAATTTAAATTTATGGACTATTAATCATGAATTTGAATGAGACTTCACTTTATGAATTATTAATGATAAATTTGAGCGAATTTTAATTGTATGGAGCATTAATGATAAATTTCAGTTAAATTTTACTTTATGGACTACTGAATTTGAGTGAAAACTTGATGAATTATTAATCGTGAATTTGAGTGACAATGTTCAATGAATGTGAGTAAAATTTAATTGTTTGGACTTTTAATCATGAATTTGAGGAGATTTCACATTATTCATGACCAATTTCCGTGAGGTTAATTTTATTCACTATTAATCATGAATTTGAGTAAAATTTAAATTTATGGACTACTAATCATAAATTTCAATGAAATTTCACTTCATTTAACTTCATAAATTATTAATCATGAATATGAATGAGATTTAATTTTATGGACCATTAATCATTAAAATTAATCATGATGTGAGTAAAATTTAAATTTATGGACCATTAATCATGCATTTGAGTGAAATTCAAATTTATGGACTTTAATCATGAATTTGATTAAGATTTAACTTCATTTAACTTTATGGATTATTAATCATGAATTTGAGAAAATTTCAAATAATTGGCTATTAATCAAATTTAAGTAAAATTTAAATTGATGGAGTACTAATCATGAATTTGAGTGAGATTTCACTTTATGAATTATCAATTACTAATCATAAATTTCAGTGAAATTTCACTTCATTTGACATCATCAATTATTAATCATGAATATGAGAAAATTGAAATTTATGGACTATTAATCATGCATTTGAGTGAAATTTGAATTTAAATTTATGGACTATTTATCATGAAGTTGAGATTTCACTTTATGAATTATTCATAAATTTCCGTGAGATTAATTTTATTAACTATTAATCATGAATTTGAGTAAAATTTAAATTTATGGAATATTGATCATGCTTTTGAGTGAAATTTAAATTTATGGACTATTAATCATGAATTTGGGTGAGACTTCACTTTATGAATTATTAACGATAAATTTGAGCGAATTTTAATTGTATGGAGCATTAATGATAAATTTGAGTTATATTTTAATTTATGGACTACTGAATTTGAGTGAAATTTTATGGGGTATTAATCATGAATATTAATCATCAATGCGAGTTAATTTTACTTTATGGACTACTGATCATAAATTTGAGTGAAATTTAACTTCATGAATTAGTAAACATGAATTTGAGCGAGATTTAATTTTATGGACTATTAATCATTAAAATTAAACAAGATGTAAGTACAATTTAAGTTTATGGACTATTTATCATGAATTTGAATTATTCATGATCAATTTCCGTGAATTTAATTTTATTCACTATTAATCATGAATTTGAGTAAAATTTAACTTGATGAATTATTAATCGTGAATGTGAGTAAAATTTAATTGTTTGGACTATTAATCATGAATTTGAGGAGATTTCACATTATTCATGACCAATTTCCGTGAGATTAATTTCATTCCGTATTAATCAAGAATTTGAGTAAAATTTAAATTTAAGGACTACTAATCATAAATTTCAGTGAAATTTCACTTCATTTAACTTCATGAATTATTAATCATGAATATGAATGAGATTTAATTTTATGGACTATTAATCATTAAAATTAATCATCATGTGAGTAAAATTTAAATTTATGGACCATTAATCATGCATTTGAGTGAAATTCAAATTTATGGACTTTAATCATGAATTTGAGAAAAATTCAACTTCATTGAACTTAATGGATTATTAATCATGAATTTGAGAAAAATTCAAATAATTGGCCATTAATCAAATTTAAGTAAAATTTAAATTTATGGAGTACTTATCATGAATTTGAGTGAGATTTCACTTAATGAATTATCAATTACTAATCATAAATTTCAGTGAAATTTCACTTCATTTAACATCATGAATTATTAATCATGAATATGAGAAAAATTGAAATTTATGGACTATTAATCATGCATTTGAGTGAAATTTGAATTTAAATTTATGGACTATTAATCATAAAGTTGAGATTTCACTTTATTAATTATTAATGATAAATTTGAGCGAATTTTAATTGTATGGAGCGTTAATGATAAATTTGAGTTAAATTTTACTTTATGGACTACTGAATTTGAGTGAAATTTAACTTCATGAATTAGTGAACATGAATTTGAGCGAGATTTCTTTTATGGACCATTAATCATTACAATTAATCATGAATGTGAGTGGTATTTGAATTTATGGGCTATTAATCTTGAATTTTAGTTAAATTTTACTTTATGGACTACTAATCAGGAATTTGAGTGAGATTTCAGTTTATGAATTATTCATGTTCAATTTGAGCGAGATTTCATTTTAGACTATTAATCATGAATTTAAGTAAAATTTAAATTTATGGACATTAATCATGAATTTGAGTGACAATGATCAATTTGAGTGATATTTAACTTCATGAATTATTAATCATGAATTTGTATAATATTTTTCTTTATGAATTATTCATGATTATTTCATGTATTATTCATGATCATTTTGAGTAAGATTTAAGGTTATGAACTATAAACGATTAATTTGAATGTGAATTATCTTTATGAATTTGATTGAGATTTAAATTTATGGAATATAAATCATGAAATTAAGTGAGATTTCATTTAATGGACTATTAATCATGAATTTGAGTTAAATTATCAATTATTCATGATCATTTTGAGCGAGATTTAACTTCATGAATTTGAGTGAAATTCAATTTTATGTTGTATTAATCATAAAAATTAATCATGGATGTGATTACTTTATGGACTACTGATCATGAATTTAAGTTAAATTTAACTTTATGAAATATTCATCATGAATTTGAGTAAAATTTAAATTTATGGACTATTTATCATGAATTTGAGTGACATTTCACTTTATGAATTATTCATGATCAATTTGAGCGAGATTTCACTTCATGAAATAGTAATCATGAATTTGTGGGAAGTTTAATTTTATGGAGTATTAATCATGAAAATTAATCATAAATGCGAGTAAATTTTACTTTATGGACTACTGATAATAAATTTGAGTGAAATTTAACTTCATGAATTAGTAAACATGAATTTGAGCGAGATTTAATTTTATGGACTATTAATCATTAAAATTAATCATGATGTGAGTAAAATTTAAATTTATGGACTATTAATCATGAATTTGAATTACTCATGATCAATTTCCGTGAAATTAGTTTTATTCACTACTAATCATGAATTTGAGTAAAATTTAACTTGGTGAATTATTAAATGTTAATTGGAGTGACAATGATCAATTTGAGTGATATTTGACTTTATGAATAATTAATCATGAATTTAAGTAAAATTTATCTTTATCAATTATTCATGGTCATTTTGAGTACAAGTTAAGGTTATGAACTATTAACGATCACTTTGAGTGAGACTTAACTTTATGAATTATCAATTATGAAATTGATTAAGATTTAAATTTATGAAGTATAAATCATGAAATTGAGTGAAGTTTAACTTTATGGACAATTAATCATAAATTTGAGTGAGACTTAACTTCATGAATTATTTATCATGAATTTGAGTAAAATTAAAATTTATAGACTATTAATCATTAATTTGAGTGAGATTTCACTTTATGAATTATTGATGATTAATTTGAGCGAGATATATATTTATGGACTATTAATCATCAATTTGATTTAATTTTATGGACTATTAATCATGAATTTGAGTGAAGTTTAACTTCGAGAATTATTAAAGATCAATTCGAGTGATATTTAACTTTATGGACTGTTAATCATGAATTTGAATAAGATTAAAATTTATGGACTGTTAATCATTAATTTGACTGAGATTTTACTTTATGAATTATTCATGATCTACGTGAGTGAGGTTTAACTTTATGAATTATCAATAAAAAATATGAGTAAGATTTAACTTTATGAACTGTTCATGAATTTGAGGAAGATTTAACTTTCATCATTAATTTGAGTAACTTTATGAATTATACATGATCATTTTCATTAAGATTTAACTTCATTTATTATCAATAATCCATTTAACAGAAATTTAAATTTATAAATAGTTCATGATCAATGTGAGTGAGATTAAACTTTATTAATTATAAATCATGAATTTGATTAAGATTTAAATTTAAATTTAAGTTGTATTAATCATGAATTTGAACAAGATTTCACTATCGATTTCACTTTATCGATTACTCATTATCAATTTGAGTGAGATTTAATTTCATGGACTATTAATCATGAATTTGACAATTAATCATGAATTATTAATCATGAATTTGTGTGAAATTTCACTTTATGAATTTTTCATGATCAATTTCAGTGAAATTTAATGTTATGGACTATTAATCATGAATTTGATTAAGATTTAACTTTATTTAACTTAATGGATTATTAATCATGAATTTGAGAAAAATTCAAATAATGGGCTATTAATCAAATTTAAGTAAAATTTAAAGTTATGGAGTACTAATCTTGAATTTGAGTGAGATTTCACTTTATGAATTATCAATTACTTATAAATTTCAGTAAAATTTCACTTCATTTAACATCAAGAATTATTAATACTGAATATGAGAAAAATTGAAATTCATGGACTATTAATCATGCATTTGAGTGAAATTTAAATTTATGGACTTTAATCATGAATTTGAGTGAGACTTCACTTTAATATATTAATGATAAATTTGAGCAAATTTTAATTTTATGGAGCATTAATGATAAATTTGAGTTAAATTTTACTTTATGGAATACTGATCATAAATTTGAGTGAAATTTAACTTCATGAATTAATGAACATGAATTTGTGCGACATTTGTTTTATGGACCATTAATCATTACTATTAATCATGAATGTGAGTGGTATTTGAATTTATGGGCTATTAATCTTGAATTTTAGTTAAATTTTACTTTATGGACTACTAATCAGGAATTTGAGTGAGATTTCAGTTTATGAATTATTCATGTTCAACTTGAGCGAGATTTCATTTTAGACTAGTAATCATGAATGTGAGTGAGATTTCGTTGAATGGACTATTAATCATGAAATTGAATGGAATTGAAGTCATGAATTATAAATCATTTATTTGAGTAAAATTTAACTTTCTCAATTATTCATGATCATTTCATGATTTGGTTTTATGGAATTTTAATGAATTTTGAGTAAATGATCATTGTGATTGAGATTTAATTTTATGAACTATTCATTATAAATTTGAGCGAGATTTAACGTAATGAATTATCAATCATGAATTTGATTGAAATTTACATTTATGGACTATTAACCATGAATTTGAGCGAAATTTAAATTCATAGACTATTACTCATGAATTTGAGTGAGATTTCACTTTATGAATTATTAATAATCAATTTGAGCGAGTTTTAATTTTATGTACTATTAATCATAAATTTGAGTTAAATTTTACTTTATAGACTACTGATCATGAATTTTAGCAAAATTTAATTTTTTAAAATAGTTATCATGAATTTGAGTAAAATTTAAATTTATGGACTATTAATCATGAATTTGAGTGACAATGATCAATTTGAGTGATATTTGACTTCATGAATTATTAATCATGAATTTGTGTGTAAATTTGAGATTTAACTTTATGGACTATTAATCATGAATTTGAGTGAGTTTTCACTTTATGATTTATTGATGATCAATGTGAGTGAGATTTAACTTTATGGACTATTAATCATGAACTTGTGTAAAATCAAACTTGATAAATTATTAATCGTGAATTTGAGTGACAATGATCAATTTGAGTGATATTTAACTTCATGAATAGAAGAAAAATTTAAATTTATGGACTATTAATGATGCATTTGAGTGAAATTTAAATTCATAGACTATTAATCATGAATTTGAGTGAGATTTCACTTTATGAATTATTAATAATCAATTTGAGCGAGTTTCAATTTTATGTACTAGTAATCATAAATTTGAGTTAAATTTTACTTTATAGACTACTGATCATGAATTTTAGTGAAATTTAATTTTTTAAAATAGTTATCATGAATTTGAGTAAAATTTAAATTTATGGACTATTAATCATGAATTTGAGTGACAATGATCAATTTGAGTGATATTTAACTTCATGAATTATTAATCATGAATTTGTGTTATATTTTTCTTTATGAATTATTCATGATCATTTTGAGTAAGGTTCAACTTCATGAATTATTCATGATCAATTTGAGCGAGTTTTAATTTTATGGACTATTAATCATAAGATTGAGTTAAATTGTCCATAAATTTCAATTTTACTTTTGAGTGAGAATTATCTTTATGAATTATCAATTATAAATTTGATTGAGATATAAATTTATGGAGTATAAATCTTGAAATTGAAAGAGATTTAAATCTATGGACTGTTAATCATGAATTTGAGTGAGTTTTCACTTTATGAATTATTGATGATCAATGTGAGTGAGATTTAATTTTATGGACAATTAATCATTAACTTGAGTAAAATTTAACTTGATAAATTATTAATCGTGAATTTCAGTGACAATGATCAATTTGAGTGATATTTAACTTCATGAATAGAAGAAAAATTTAAATTTATGGACTATTAATGATGCATTTGAGTGAAATTTAAATTTATAGACTACTGATCATGGATTTGAGTGAGATTTCACTTTATGAATTATTCATCTTCAATTTCAGCGAGATTTACTTTTATAGACTATTATTCATAAATTTGCGTTAAATTTTACTTTATAGACTACTGATCATGAATTTGAGTGAAATTTAAGTTATGAATTATTAGTCATTAATTTGAAATTAATTTCTCAAATATCCATGATCATTTCATGATTTGATTGTATGGACTTTCAATGATAAAAATTAATCATGATGTGAGTAAAATTTAAATTCATGGACTATTAAACATGAATTGAGGAGATTTCACTTTATGAATTATTCATGATCAATTTGAGCGAGTTTTAATTTTATGGACTATTAATCATAAATTTGAGTTAAATTGTACTTTATTGCTACTGCTGATCTTGAATATGAGTGAAATTTAAGTCATAAATTTCAGTAAACTTTAAAATTATCAATTATTCATAATCATTTTGAGCGAGATTTAACTTCATGAATTTGAGTGAAATTCAATTTTGTTGAATGTTGTATTAATCATAAAAATTAATCATGGATGCGATTACTTTATGGACTACTGATCTTGAATTTGAGTTAAATTTAACTTTATGAAATAGTCATCAGGAATTTGAGTAAAATTTAAATTTATGGACTATTAATCATGAATTTGAGTGACGTTTCACTTTATGAATTATTCATGATCAATTTGAGCGAGATTTCAATTCATGAATTAGTAATCATGAATTTGAGGAAAATTTAATTTTATGGAGTATTAATTATGAAAATTAATCATGAATGCGAGTAAATTTTACTTTATGGACTACTGATTATAAATTTGAATGAAATTTAACTTCATGAATTAGTAAACATGAATTTGAGCGAGATTTAATTTTATGGACTATTAATCATTAAAATTAATCATGATGTGAGTAAAATTTAAATTTATGGACTATTAATCATGAATTTGAATTATTCATGATCAATTTCCGTGAAATTAATTTTATTCACTATTAATCATGAATTTGAGTAAAACTTAACTTGATAAATTATTAATCGTGAATTTGAGTGACAATGATCAATTTGAGTGATATCTGACTTTATGAATTATTAATCATGAATTTAAGTAAGATTTATCTTTATGAATTATTCATGGTCATTTTGAGTAAAATTTAAGGTTATGAACTATTAACGATCACTTTGAGTGAGACTTAATTTTATGAATTATCATTTATGAAATTTATGAAGTATAAATTATGAAATTGAGTGACGTTTAACTTTATGGACTATTAGTCATAAATTTGAGTGAGACTTAACTTCATGAATTATTTATCATGGATTTGATTAAAATTTCAATTTATGGACTATTAATCATGAATTTGAGTGACATTTCACTTTATGAATTATTCATGATCAATTTGAGCGAGATTTCACTTCATGAATTAGTAATCATGAATTTGAGGAAAATTTAATTTTATGGAGTATTAATCATGAATGCGAGTAAATTTTACTTTATGGACTACTGATCATAAATTTGAGTGAAGTTTAACTTCATGAATTATTAAACATGAATTTGAGCGAGATTTAATTTTATGGACTATTAATCATTAAAATTAATCATAATGTGAGTAAAATTTAAATTTATGGACTATTAATCATGAATTTGAATTATTCATGATCAATTTCCGTGAAATTAATTTTATTCACTATTAATCATGAATATGAGTAAAATTTAACTTGATGAATTATTAATCGTGAATTTGAGTGACAATGATCAATTTGAGTAATATCTGACTTTATGAATTCTTAATCATGAATTTAAGTAAGATTTATCTTTATGATTTATTCATGGTCATTTTGAGTAAAATTTAAGGTTATGAACTATTAACGATCACTTTGAGTGAGACTTAAATTTATGAATTATCATTTATGAAATTTATGAAGTATAAATTATGAAATTGAGTGACGTTTAACTTTATGGACTATTAATCATAAATTTGAGTGAGACTTAACTTCATGAATTATTTATCATGAATTTGATTAAAATTTCAATTTATGGACTATTAATCATGAATTTGAGTGACATTTCACTTTATGAATTATTCATGATCAATTTGAGCGAGATTTCAATTCATGAATTAGCAATCATGAATTTGAGGAAAATTTAATTTTATGGAGTATTAATCATGAAAATTAATCATGAATGCGAGTAAAGTTTACTTTATGGACGACTGATTATAAATTGGAGTGAAATTAGTAAACATGAATTTCAGCGAGATTTAATTTTATGGACTATTAATCATTAATTAAAAAATTAATCACGATGTGAGTAAAATTTAAATTTATGGACTATTAATCATGAGTTTGAATTATTCATGATCAATTTCCGTGAAATTAATGTTATTCACTATTAATCATGAATTTGAGTAAAATTTAACTTGATGAATTATTAATCATGAATTTGAGTGACAATGATCAATTTGAGTGATATCTGACTATATGAATTATTAATCATGAATTTAAGTAAGATTAATCTTTATAAATTATTCATGGTCATTTTGAGTAAAATTTAAGGTTATGAACTATTAACGATCACTTTGAGTGAGACTTAACTTTATGAATTATCATTTATGAAATTTATGAAGTATAAATTATGAAATTGAGTGACGTTTAACTTTATGGACTATTAATCATAAATTTGAGTGAGACTTAACTTCATGAATTATTTATCATGAATTTGATTAAAATTTCAATTTATGGACTATTAATCATGAATTTGAGTGACATTTCACTTTATGAATTATTCATGATCAATTTGAGCGAGATTTCACTTCATGAATTAGTAATCATGAGTTTGAGGAAAATTTAATTTTATGGAGTATTAATCATGAATGCGAGTAAATTTTACTTTATGGACTACTGATCATAAATTTGAGTGAAGTTTAACTTCATGAATTATTAAACATGAATTTGAGCGAGATTTAATTTTATGGACTAGTAATCATTAAAATTAATCATAATGTGAGTAAAATTTAAATTTATGGACTATTAATCATGAATTTGAATTATTCATGATCAATTTCCGTGAAATTAATTTTATTCACTATTAATCATGAATATGAGTAAAATTTAACTTGATGAATTATTAATCGTGAATTTGAGTGACAATGATCAATTTGAGTAATATCTGACTTTATGAATTATTAATCATGAATTTAAGTAAGATTTATCTTTATGAATTATTCATGGTCATTTTGAGTAAAATTTATAGTTATGAACTATTAACGATCACTTTGAGTGAGACTTAACTTTATGAATTATCAATTATGAAATTGATTGAGATTTAAATTTATGGAGTATAAATCATGAAATTGAGTGAGGTTTAACTTTATGGACTATTAATCATGAACTTGAGCAAAATTTAACTTGATAAGTTATTAATCGTGAATTTAAGTGACAATGATCAATTTGAGTGATATTTAACTTCATGAATTATTCATGATCAATTTGAGCGAGATTTCACTTCATGAATTAGTAATCATGAATTTGAGGAAAATTTAATTTTATGGAGTATTAATCATGAAAATTAATCATGAATGCGAGTAAATTTTACTTTATGGACTACTGATCATAAATTTGAGTGAAATTTAACTTCATGAATTAGTAAACATGAATTTGAGCGAGATTTAACTTTATGGACTATTAATCATTAAAATTAATCATGATGTGAGTAAATTTAAATTTATGGACTATTAATCATGAATTTGAATTATTCATGATCAGTTTCCGTGAAATTAATTTTATTCACTATTAATCATGAATTTGAGTAATATTTAACTGGATGAATTATTAATCATGAATTTAAGTAAGATTTATCTTTATGAATTATTCATGGTCATTTTGAGTAAAATTTAAGGTTATGAACTATTAACGATCACTTTGAGTGAGACTTAACTTTATGAATTATCAATTATGAATTCAAATTGAGATTTAAATTTATGGAGTATAAATCATGAAATTGAGTGAGGTTTAACTTTATGGACTATTAATCATAAATTTGAGTGAGACTTAACTTCATAAATTATTTATCTTGAATTTGAGTAAAATTAACATTTATAGACTATTAATCATGAATTTGAGTGATATTTCACTTTATGAATTATTGATGATTAATTTGAGCGAGATTTATATTTATGGACTAATAATCATCAATTTGACCAAGATTTAACCTTATGAATTATCAAACCTGAATTTGATTGATATTTTATGGACTACTAATCATTAATTTGATTTAATTTTATGGACTATTAATCATGAATTTGAGTGAAGTTTAACTTCGAGAATTATTAATGATCAATTCGAGTGATATTTAACTTTATGGACTGTTAATCATGAATTTGAATAAGATTAAAAATTGTGGACTGTTAATCATTAATCTGACTGAGATTTCACTCTATGAATTTTTCATGATCTACGTGAGTGAGGTTTAACTTTATGAATTATCAATAAAAAATTGGAGTAAGATTTAACTTTATGGACTGTTCATGAATTTGAGGAAGTTTTAACTTTAATTATTAATTTGAGTAACTTTATGAATTATCCATGATCATTTTCAGTAAGATTTAACTTCATTTATTATCAATGATCAATTTAACAGAAATTTAACTTTATGAATAGTTCATGATCAATGTGAGTTAGATTTAACTTTATTAATTATAAATCATGAATTTGATTAAGATTTAAATTTAAATTTAAGTTGCATTAATCATGAATTTGAACGAGATTTCACTTTATCGATTTCACTTTATCGATTTCACTTTATCGATTTCACTTTATCGATTTCACTTTATCGATTTCACTTTATCGATTACTCATTATCAATTTGAGTGAGATTTAATTTCATGGACTATTATTCATGAATTTGAGTGACAATGATCAATTTGAGTGATATTTAACTTCATGAATTATTAATCATGAATTTGTGTAATATTTTTCTTTATGAATTATACATGATCATTTTGAGTAAGGTTCAACATCATGAATTATTCATGATCATTTTGAGTAAGATTTAAGGTTTTGAACTATAAACGATCAATTTCAGTGAGAATTATCTTTATGGATTATCAATTACGAAATTGATTGAGGTTTCAATTTATGGAGTATAAATCATGAAATTCAGTCAGATTTAACTTTATGGACTATTAATCATGAATTTGAGTGAGTTTTCACTTTATGAATTATTGATGATCAATGTGAGTGAGATTTAATTTTATGGACTATTAATCATGAACTTGAGTAAAATTTAACTTGATAAATTATTAATCGTGAATTTGAGTGACAATGATCAATTTGAGTGATATTTAACTTCATGAATAGAAGAAAACTTAAATTTATGGACTATTAATGATGCATTTGAGTGAAATTTAAATTTATAGACTACTGATCATGGATTTGAGTGAGATTTGACTTTATGAATTATTCATATTCAATTTGAGCGAGTTTTAATTTTATAGACTATTATTCATAAATTTGCGTTAAATTTTACTTTAGGGATTACTGATCATGAATTTGGGTGAAATTTAAGTCATGAATTATTAGTCATTAATTTGAGTAAAATTTAATTTTCTCAAATATCCACGATCATTTCATGTTTTGATAGTATGGACTTTCAATTATAATAATTAATCATGATGTGAGTAAAATTTAAATTTATGGACTATTAAACATGAATTTGAGGAGATTTCACTTTATGAATTATTCATGATCAATTTGAGCGAGTTTTAATTTTATGGACTATTAATCATAAATTTGAGTTAAATTGTACTTTATTGGTACTGCTGATCTTGAATTTGAGTGAAATTTAAGTCATAAATTTAAGTAAACTTTACATTTATCAATTATTCATGATCATTTTGAGCGAGATTTAACTTCATGAATTTGAGTGAAATTCAATTTTATGTTGTATTAATCATAAAAATTAATCATGGATTTGAGTACTTTAGGGACTACTGATCATGAATTTGAGTTAAATTTAACTTTACGAAATAGTCGTCATGAATTTGAGTAAAATTTAAATTTATGGACTATTAATCATGAATTTGAGTGACATTTCTCTTTATGAATTATTCATGATCAATTTTAGCGAGATTTCACTTTATGAATTAGTAATCATGAATTTGAGGAAAATTTAATTTTATGGAGTATTAATCATGAAAATTAATCATGAATGCGAGTAAAGTTTACTTTATGGACGACTGATTATAAATTTGAGTGAAATTTAACTTCATGAATTAGTAAACATGAATTTGAGCGAGATTTAATTTTATGGACTATTAATCATTAAAATTAATCATGATGTGAGTAAAATTTAAATTTATGGACTATTAATCACGAGTTTGAATTACTCATGATCAATTTCCGTGAAATTAATGTTATTCACTATTAATCATGAATTTGAGTAAAATTTAACTTGATGAATTATTAATCGTGAATTTGAGTGACAATGATCAATTTGAGTGATATGTGACGATATGAATTATTAATCATGAATTTAAGTAAGATTTATCTTTATGAATTATTCATGGTCATTTTGAGTAAAATTTAAGCTTATGAACTATTAACGATCACTTTGATGAGACTTAACTTTATGAATTATCAATTATGAAATTGAGATTTAAATTTATGGAGTATAAATCATGAAATTGAGTGTAGTTTAACTTTATGGACTATTAATCATCAATTTGAGTGAGACTGAACTTCATAAATTATTTATCATGAATTTGATTAAAATTTCAATTTATGGACTATTAATCATGAATTTGAGTGACATTTCACTTTATGAATTATTCATGATCAATTTGAGCGAGATTTCACTTCATGAATTAGTAATCATGAGTTTGAGGAAAATTTAATTTTATGGAGTATTAATCATGAATGCGAGTAAATTTTACTTTATGGACTACTGATCATAAATTTGAGTGAAGTTTAACTTCATGAATTATTAAACATGAATTTGAGCGAGATTTAATTTTATGGACTAGTAATCATTAAAATTAATCATAATGTGAGTAAAATTTAAATTTATGGACTATTAATCATGAATTTGAATTATTCATGATCAATTTCCGTGAAATTAATTTTATTCACTATTAATCATGAATATGAGTAAAATTTAACTTGATGAATTATTAATCGTGAATTTGAGTGACAATGATCAATTTGAGTAATATCTGACTTTATGAATTATTAATCATGAATTTAAGTAAGATTTATCTTTATGAATTATTCATGGTCATTTTGAGTAAAATTTATAGTTATGAACTATTAACGATCACTTTGAGTGAGACTTAACTTTATGAATTATCAATTATGAAATTGATTGAGATTTAAATTTATGGAGTATAAATCATGAAATTGAGTGAGGTTTAACTTTATGGACTATTAATCATGAACTTGAGCAAAATTTAACTTGATAAGTTATTAATCGTGAATTTAAGTGACAATGATCAATTTGAGTGATATTTAACTTCATGAATTATTCATGATCAATTTGAGCGAGATTTCACTTCATGAATTAGTAATCATGAATTTGAGGAAAATTTAATTTTATGGAGTATTAATCATGAAAATTAATCATGAATGCGAGTAAATTTTACTTTATGGACTACTGATCATAAATTTGAGTGAAATTTAACTTCATGAATTAGTAAACATGAATTTGAGCGAGATTTAACTTTATGGACTATTAATCATTAAAATTAATCATGATGTGAGTAAATTTAAATTTATGGACTATTAATCATGAATTTGAATTATTCATGATCAGTTTCCGTGAAATTAATTTTATTCACTATTAATCATGAATTTGAGTAATATTTAACTGGATGAATTATTAATCATGAATTTAAGTAAGATTTATCTTTATGAATTATTCATGGTCATTTTGAGTAAAATTTAAGGTTATGAACTATTAACGATCACTTTGAGTGAGACTTAACTTTATGAATTATCAATTATGAATTCAAATTGAGATTTAAATTTATGGAGTATAAATCATGAAATTGAGTGAGGTTTAACTTTATGGACTATTAATCATAAATTTGAGTGAGACTTAACTTCATAAATTATTTATCTTGAATTTGAGTAAAATTAACATTTATAGACTATTAATCATGAATTTGAGTGATATTTCACTTTATGAATTATTGATGATTAATTTGAGCGAGATTTATATTTATGGACTAATAATCATCAATTTGACCAAGATTTAACCTTATGAATTATCAAACCTGAATTTGATTGATATTTTATGGACTACTAATCATTAATTTGATTTAATTTTATGGACTATTAATCATGAATTTGAGTGAAGTTTAACTTCGAGAATTATTAATGATCAATTCGAGTGATATTTAACTTTATGGACTGTTAATCATGAATTTGAATAAGATTAAAAATTGTGGACTGTTAATCATTAATCTGACTGAGATTTCACTCTATGAATTTTTCATGATCTACGTGAGTGAGGTTTAACTTTATGAATTATCAATAAAAAATTGGAGTAAGATTTAACTTTATGGACTGTTCATGAATTTGAGGAAGTTTTAACTTTAATTATTAATTTGAGTAACTTTATGAATTATCCATGATCATTTTCAGTAAGATTTAACTTCATTTATTATCAATGATCAATTTAACAGAAATTTAACTTTATGAATAGTTCATGATCAATGTGAGTTAGATTTAACTTTATTAATTATAAATCATGAATTTGATTAAGATTTAAATTTAAATTTAAGTTGCATTAATCATGAATTTGAACGAGATTTCACTTTATCGATTTCACTTTATCGATTTCACTTTATCGATTTCACTTTATCGATTTCACTTTATCGATTTCACTTTATCGATTACTCATTATCAATTTGAGTGAGATTTAATTTCATGGACTATTATTCATGAATTTGAGTGACAATGATCAATTTGAGTGATATTTAACTTCATGAATTATTAATCATGAATTTGTGTAATATTTTTCTTTATGAATTATACATGATCATTTTGAGTAAGGTTCAACATCATGAATTATTCATGATCATTTTGAGTAAGATTTAAGGTTTTGAACTATAAACGATCAATTTCAGTGAGAATTATCTTTATGGATTATCAATTACGAAATTGATTGAGGTTTCAATTTATGGAGTATAAATCATGAAATTCAGTCAGATTTAACTTTATGGACTATTAATCATGAATTTGAGTGAGTTTTCACTTTATGAATTATTGATGATCAATGTGAGTGAGATTTAATTTTATGGACTATTAATCATGAACTTGAGTAAAATTTAACTTGATAAATTATTAATCGTGAATTTGAGTGACAATGATCAATTTGAGTGATATTTAACTTCATGAATAGAAGAAAACTTAAATTTATGGACTATTAATGATGCATTTGAGTGAAATTTAAATTTATAGACTACTGATCATGGATTTGAGTGAGATTTGACTTTATGAATTATTCATATTCAATTTGAGCGAGTTTTAATTTTATAGACTATTATTCATAAATTTGCGTTAAATTTTACTTTAGGGATTACTGATCATGAATTTGGGTGAAATTTAAGTCATGAATTATTAGTCATTAATTTGAGTAAAATTTAATTTTCTCAAATATCCACGATCATTTCATGTTTTGATAGTATGGACTTTCAATTATAATAATTAATCATGATGTGAGTAAAATTTAAATTTATGGACTATTAAACATGAATTTGAGGAGATTTCACTTTATGAATTATTCATGATCAATTTGAGCGAGTTTTAATTTTATGGACTATTAATCATAAATTTGAGTTAAATTGTACTTTATTGGTACTGCTGATCTTGAATTTGAGTGAAATTTAAGTCATAAATTTAAGTAAACTTTACATTTATCAATTATTCATGATCATTTTGAGCGAGATTTAACTTCATGAATTTGAGTGAAATTCAATTTTATGTTGTATTAATCATAAAAATTAATCATGGATTTGAGTACTTTAGGGACTACTGATCATGAATTTGAGTTAAATTTAACTTTACGAAATAGTCGTCATGAATTTGAGTAAAATTTAAATTTATGGACTATTAATCATGAATTTGAGTGACATTTCTCTTTATGAATTATTCATGATCAATTTTAGCGAGATTTCACTTTATGAATTAGTAATCATGAATTTGAGGAAAATTTAATTTTATGGAGTATTAATCATGAAAATTAATCATGAATGCGAGTAAAGTTTACTTTATGGACGACTGATTATAAATTTGAGTGAAATTTAACTTCATGAATTAGTAAACATGAATTTGAGCGAGATTTAATTTTATGGACTATTAATCATTAAAATTAATCATGATGTGAGTAAAATTTAAATTTATGGACTATTAATCACGAGTTTGAATTACTCATGATCAATTTCCGTGAAATTAATGTTATTCACTATTAATCATGAATTTGAGTAAAATTTAACTTGATGAATTATTAATCGTGAATTTGAGTGACAATGATCAATTTGAGTGATATGTGACGATATGAATTATTAATCATGAATTTAAGTAAGATTTATCTTTATGAATTATTCATGGTCATTTTGAGTAAAATTTAAGCTTATGAACTATTAACGATCACTTTGATGAGACTTAACTTTATGAATTATCAATTATGAAATTGAGATTTAAATTTATGGAGTATAAATCATGAAATTGAGTGTAGTTTAACTTTATGGACTATTAATCATCAATTTGAGTGAGACTGAACTTCATAAATTATTTATCTTGAATTTGAGTAAAATTAAAATTTATAGACTATTAATCATGAATTTGAGTGATATTTCACTTTATGAAATATTGATGATTAATTTGAGCGAGATTTATATTTATGGACTATTAATCATCAATTTGACCGAGATTTAACCTTATGAATTATCAAACCTGAATTTGATTGATATTTTATGGACTACTAATCATTAATTTGATTTAATTTTATCGACTATTAATCATGAATTTGAGTGAAGTTTAACTTCGAGAATTATTAATGATCAATTCGAGTGATATTTAACTTTATGGACTGTTAATCATGAATTTGAATAAGATTAAAAATTATGGACTGTTAATCATTAATTTGACTGAGATTTCACTTTATGAATTTTTTATGATCTACGTGAGTGAGGTTTAACTTTATGAATAATCAATAAAAAATTGGAGTAAGATTTAACTTTATGGACTGTTCATGAATTTGAGGAAGATTTAACTTTAATCATTAATTTGAGTAACTTTATGAATTATCCATGATCATTTTCAGTAAGATTTAACTTCATTTATTATCAATGATCAATTTAACAGAAATTTAACTTTATGAATAGTTCATGATCAATGTGAGTTAGATTTAACTTTATTAATTATAAATCATGAATTTGATTAAGATTTAAATTTAAATTTAAGTTGTATTAATCACGAATTTCAACGAGATTTCACTTTATCGATTTCACTTTATCGATTTCACTTTATCGATTTCACTTTATCGATTACTCATTATCAATTTGAGTGAGATTTAATTTCATGGACTATTAATCATGAATTTGAGTGACAATGATCAATTTGAGTGATATTTAACTTCATGAATTAATAATCATGAATTTGTGTAATATTTTTCTTTATGAATTATACATGATCATTTTGAGCAAGGTTCAACTTCATGAATTATTCATGATCATTTTGAGTAAGATTTAAGGTTTTGAACTATAAACGATCAATTTCAGTGAGAATTATCTTTATGAATTATCAATTACGAAATTGATTGATATTTCAATTTATGGAGTATAAATCATGAAATTGAGTCAGATTTAACTTTATGGACTATTAATCATGAATTTGAGTGAGTTTTCACTTTATGAATTATTGATGATCAATGTGAGTGAGATTTAATTTTATGGACTATTAATCATGAACTTGAGTAAAATTTAACTTGATAAATTATTAATCGTGAATTTGAGTGCCAATGATCAATTTGAGTGATATTTAACTTCATGACTAGAAGAAAACTTAAATTTATGGACTATTAATGATGCATTTGAGTGAAATTTAAATTTATAGACTACTGATCATGAATTTGAGGAGATTTCACTTTATGAATTATTCATGATCAATTTGAGCGAGTTTTAATTTTATGGACTATTAATCATAAATTTGAGTTAAATTGTACTTTATTGGTACTGCTGATCTTGTCATAAAATTTCTTTTTGTGAGGGAAAGTCACATTCCAAGAAGCGTAGTTGCTTCTCTGACGATTTCCTGGCAGGTACTAAGCGCAACCACTTCTCTGCGCTCAAGCAAAGTGGAAACTCTCCCTCAGAATATGCACGCAGGATGCATATTCTAGGAAAGTACCACTGCCGTGATATCCATCAGTGGATTTCAGAAGATGGTGAGGAGGAAGAATGTGGATTCCATCCCCTGATGGTGTGTTCATGTGGAAAATGTGGCAGTGGTACCAAAAGCAGTGACACTCTGGAGAGCAAGGAAAGTGGCAAAGAAGACAACAATGAAGATAATGATGGTACATCTGATGAAAGTCAGATTGACGACAAAGAGAGCGACAACAATGACGAAGAGTGCGACAATGATGACAACGATGACAATGAAGAAAGTGATGGGGAGACCAGTGAAAGTTCTCATGACGAAGAAGAAGGAAATCTTAATTGTACTGGAAAACCCTACTCCACAAGGCAGCCACTCACCTGTGGGCTTCATGCACTCTTATATGAAATCGAATGTGAAAAAGTCATAAATTTGAGTAAACTTTACATTTATCAATTATTCATGATCATTTTGAGCGAGATTTAACTTCATGAATTTGAGTGAAATTCAATTTTATGTTGTATTAATCATAAAAATTAATCATGGATTTGATTACTGATCATGAATTTGAGTTAAATTTAACTTTATGAAATAGTCGTCATGAATTTGAGTAAAATTTAAATTTATGGACTATTAATCATGAATTTGAGTGACATTTCTCTTTATGGATTATTCATGATCAATTTTAGCGAGATTTCACTTTATGAATTAGTAATCATGAATTTGAGGAAAATTTAATTTTATGGAGTATTAATCATGAAAATTAATCATGAATGCGAGTAACGTTTACTTTATGGACGACTGATTATAAATTTGAGTGAAATTTAACTTCATGAATTAGTAAACATGAATTTGAGCGAGATTTAATTTTATGGACTATTAATCATTAAAATTAATCATGATGTGAGTAAAATTTAAATTTATGGACTATTTATCACGAGTTTGAATTACTCATGATCAATTTCCGTGAAATTAATGTTATTCACTATTAATCATGAATTTGAGAAAAATTTAACTTGATGAATTATTAATCGTGAATTTGAGTGACAATGATCAATTTGAGTGATATGTGACGATATGAATTATTAATCATGAATTTAAGTAAGATTTATCTTTATGAATTATTCATGGTCATTTTGAGTAAAATTTAAGGTTATGAACTATTAACGATCACTTTGAGTGAGACTTAACTTTATGAATTATCAATTATGAAATTGAGATTTAAATTTATGGAGTATAAATCATGAAATTGAGTGAAGTTTAACTTTATGGACTATTAATCATAAATTTGAGTGAGACTAAACTTCATAAATTATTTATCTTGAATTTGAGTAAAATTAAAATTTATAGACTATTAATCATGAATTTGAGTGATATTTCACTTTATGAATTATTGATGATTATTTTGAGCGAGATTTATATTTATGGACTATTAATCATCAATTTGACCGAGATTTAACGTTATGAATTATCGAACCTGAATTTGATTGATATTTTATGGACTACTAATCATTAATTTTATTTAATTTTATGGACTATTAATCATGAATTTGAGTGAAGTTTAACTTCGAGAATTATTAATGATCAATTCAAGTGATATTTAACTTTATGGACTGTTAATCATGAATTTGAATAAGATTAAAAATTATGGACTGTTAATCATTAATTTGACTGAGATTTCACTTTATGAATTTTTCATGATCTACGTGAGTGAGGTTTAACTTTATGAATTATCAATAAAAAATTGGAGTAAGATTTAACTTTATGGACTGTTCATGAATTTGAGGAAGTTTTAACTTTAATCATTAATTTGAGTAACTTTATGAATTATACATGATCATTTTCAGTAAGATTTAACTTCATTTATTATCAATGATCAATTTAACAGAAATTTAACTTTATGAATAGTTCATGATCAATGTGAGTTAGATTTAACTTTATTAATTATAAATCATGAATTTGATTAAGATTCAAATTTAAATTTAAGTTGTATTAATCATGAATTTGAACGAGATTTCACTTTATCGATTTCACTTTATCGATTACTCATTATCAATTTGAGTGAGATTTAATTTCATGGACTATTAATCATGAATTTGAGTGACAATGATCAATTTGAGTGATATTTAACTTCATGAATTATTAATCATGAATTTGTGTAATATTTTTTTTTATGAATTATACATGATCATTTTGAGTAAGGTTCAACATCATGAATTATTCATGATCATTTTGAGTAAGATTTAAGGTTTTGAACTATAAACGATCAATTTCAGTGAGAATTATCTTTATGAATTATCAATTACGAAATTGATTGAGATTCAAATTTATGGAGTATAAATCATGAAATTGAGTCAGATTTAACTTTATGGACTATTAATCATGAATTTGAGTGAGTTTTCACTTTATGAATTATTGATGATCAATGTGAGTGAGATTTAATTTTATGGACTATTAATCATGAACTTGAGTAAAATTTAACTTGATAAATTATTAATCGTGAATTTGAGTGACAATGATCAATTTGAGTGATATTTAACTTCATGAATAGAGGAAAACTTAAATTTATGGACTATTAATGATGCATTTGAGTGAAATTTAAATTAATAGACTACTGATCATGGATTTGAGTGAGATTTGACTTTATGAATTATTCATATTCAATTTGAGCGAGTTTTAATTTTATAGACTATTATTCATAAATTTGCGTTAAATTTTACTTTATGGATTACTGATCATGAATTTGAGTGAAATTTAAGTCATGAATTATTAGTCATTAATTTGAGTAAAATTTAATTTTCTCAAATATTCACGATCATTTCATGTTTTGATTGTATGGACTTTCAATTATAATAATTAATCATGATGTGAGTAAAATTTAAATTTATGGACTATTAAACATGAATTTGAGGAGATTTCACTTTATGAATTATTCATGATCAATTTGAGCGAGTTTTAATTTTATGGACTATTAATCATAAATTTGAGTTAAATTGTACTTTATTGGTACTGCTGATCTTGTCATAAAATTTCTTTTTGTGAGGGAAAGTCACATTCCAAGAAGTGTGGTTGCTTCTCTGACGATTTCCTGGCAGGTACTAAGCGCAACCACTTCTCTGCGCTCAAGCAAAGTGGAAACTCTCCCTCAGAATATGCACGCAGGATGCATATTCTAGGAAAGTACCACTGCCGTGATATCCATCAGTGGATTTCAGAAGATGGTGAGGAGGAAGAATGTGGATTCCATCCCCTGATTGTGTGTTCATGTCGAAAATGTGGCAGTGGTACCAAAAGCAGTGACACTCTGGAGAGCAAAGAAAGTGGCAAAGAAGACAACAATGAAGATAATGATGGTACATCTGATGAAAGTCAGATTGACGACAAAGAGAGCGACAACAATGACGAAGAGTGCGACAATGATGACAACGATGACAATGAAGAAAGTGATGGGGAGACCAGTGAAAGTTCTCATGACGAAGAAGAAGGAAATCTTAATTGTACTGGAAAACCCTACTCCACAAGGCAGCCACTCACCTGTGGGCTTCATGCACTCTTATATGAAATCGAATGTGAAAAAGTCATAAATTTGAGTAAACTTTACATTTATCAATTATTCATGATCATTTTGAGCGAGATTTAACTTCATGAATTTGAGTGAAATTCAATTTTATGTTGTATTAATCATAAAAATTAATCATGGATTTGATTACTTTAGGGACTACTGATCATGAATTTGAGTGAAATTTAACTTCATGAATTAGTAAACATGAATTTGAGCGAGATTTCATTTTATGGACTATTAATCATTAAAATTAATCATGATGTGAGTAAAATTTAAATTTATGGACTATTAATCATGAGTTTGAATTATTCATGATCAATTTCCGTGAAATTAATGTTATTCACTATTAATCATGAATTTGAGTAAAATTTAACTTGATGAATTATTAATCGTGAATTTGAGTGACAATGATCAATTTGAGTGATATCTGACTATATGAATTATTAATCATGAATTTAAGTGAGATTTATCTTTATGAATTATTCATGGTCATTTTGAGTAAAATTTAAGGTTATGAACTATTAACGATCACTTTGAGTGAGACTTAACTTTATGAATTATCAATTATGAAATTTATGGAGTATAAATTATGAAATTGAGTGAGGTTTAACTTTATGGACTATTAATCATAAATGTGAGTGAGACTTAACTTCATGAATTATTTATCATGAATTTGATTAAAATTTGAATTTCAGGAAATTTCACTTTATGAATATTCATGATCAATTTGAGCGAGTTTTAATTTTATGGACTACTAATCATAAATTTGAGTTAAATTGTACTTTATTGGTACTGCTGATCTTGAATTTGAGTGAAATTTAAGTCATAAATTTGAGTAAACTTTACATTTATCAATTATTCATGATCATTTTGAGCGAGATTTAACTTCATGAATTTGAGTGAAATTCAATTTTATGTTGTATTAATCATAAAAATTAATCATGGATTTGATTACTTTAGGGACTACTGATCATGAATTTGAGTTAAATTTAACTTTATGAAATAGTCGTCATGAATTTGAGTAAAATTTAAATTTATGGACTATTAATCATGAATTTGAGTGACATTTCTCTTTATGAATTATTCATGATCAATTTTAGCGAGATTTCACTTTATGAATTAGTAATCATGAATTTGAGGAAAATTTAATTTTATGGAGTATTAATCATGAAAATTAATCATGAATGCGACTACTGATCATAAATTTGAGTGAAATTTAACTTTATGAATTAGTAAACATGAAATTGAGCGAGATTTAATTTTATGGACTATTAATCATTAAAATTAATCATGATGTGAGTAAAATTTAAATTTATGGACTATTAATCATGAGTTTGAATTATTTATGATCAATTTCCGTGAAATTAATGTTATTCACTATTAATCATGAATTTGAGTAAAATTTAACTTCATGAATTATTAATCGTGAATTTGAGTGACAATGATCAATTTGAGTGATATCTGACTTTATGAATTATTAATCATGAATTTAAGTAAGATTTATCTTTATGAATTATTCATGGTCATTTTGAGTAAAATTTGAGGTTATGAACTTTTAACGATCACTTTGAGTGAGGCTTAACTTTATGAATTATCAATTATGAAATTGATTGAGATTTAAATTTATGGAATATAAATCATGAAATTGAGTGAGGTTTAACTTTATGGACTATTAATCATAAATTTGAGTGAGACTTAACTTCATAAATTATTTATCATGAATTTGAGTAAAATTAAAATTTATAGACTATTAATCATGAATTTGAGTGAGATTTCACTTTATGAATTATTGATGATTAATTTGAGCGAGATTTACATTTATGGACTATTAATCATCAATTTGACCGAGATTTAACTTTATGAATTATCAAACCTGAATTTGATTGTGATTTTATGGACTATTAATCATTAATTTGATTTAATTTTATGGACTATTAATCATGAATTCGAGTGAAGTTTAACTTCGAGAATTTTTAATGATCAATTCGAGTGATATTTAACTTTTTTATATCTCTCAGTTAGTACGCGCGCTGCGATTGGTCAATTTTGCGGTCCGTATTCTCCAGTACGGACCGCAAAATTTGAAACTTTTTTGCGGTCAAAATGTCTTCTGAAGACTCTTTCTAAACATATTTAAAAGGTTTGTATACAGACAGAGAAAAACGACAGGAAACTGAACCAAATGAAGAGAATGTGCTAAACTTTCATGTGGATTTCGTGGAGCTTTTACAGCAAACCAAGCGAGAATTAGCGCAAGACGAGCAAGACGAGCCTGACTCAAGTCAAGAACTTGAAAATTTTATCGCTGCCGAAAAGTCCGCAAACACAGTAAAGAAGACGAATTACGAGTGGAAGAAATTTGAAAAATTTTGTGAAGAGCAGAGCAATGGAAATTTCAACGTGCAAGACATACCTGCTGACACTCTCGACAAGCTCCTGGGAAAATTTTTCATAGATGTCCGCAAACAAGATGGAGGCGAGTACGAACCAGACAGCCTTTCAAGCTTTCAAAGAAGTATACAGCGCCGCTTAAAGGAGCTAAAAGTGCGGTTCAACATCCTCCAAGATGAAGAATTTCGTCGTTCGAGAGAAGTATTGGCTGCCAAAAGAAAAAGTCTTGTTAAGCAAGGGAAAGGAAACAAGCCAAATGCGTGTCACGAATTGACGAACGAAGAAGAAGAAAAGCTGTTTGAGAGCGGCGAATTTGGTTGTCATAACCCTGTTGCACTTCAGCGCACGTTGTGGTGGTTTTTGTCCGTTCACTTTGGCTTCAGAGCGAGGGATGAAAGTCGAAAACTTTGCTTGGGCGACATTCAGTTGCAACCTGATCCTGAAACAGGCAGAGAAATGTTGGTGTGGATAGCAGAGCGAGGTAGCAAGACTCGGCAAGGCCTAGAAGGTGGTCACCAGCGAAAGTTCAATCCAAAAATATTTGCAACGGAAACAAAGAGATGTCCAGTCCGCTACTACAGAATTTTTGACAGCCATCGTCCCGAAAAAGTAAAAAGTCAAAGTTCTCCTTTTTTCCTGGCAGTAAATCACAAATCTTGGCGAGAGAAACAGGCCCGGTATAAGTTGTCGCCGCTCGCGAAAAACCAGATCGGTCACTTTCTACCTAAAGCGTTTAAAAGTGCTGGTCTTCAAGCGGGTGAAAAGAAAATATCCAACCATTCCGTCCGAAAAACAAGCATCTCTCGTTTACTGGATGGTGGCATCCCAGAAAATTTTGTTACCCAGCTTAGCGGGCACAAAAATCTGCAGAGTTTAAGCTCCTACAAGTCCGCATCACTCGCTCATCAGCGACAGATGTCAGATACACTGCAAAGCTCAGGTTCAAGTTCTCTCTCACAGCAACAAATGCAGCAGATGCAGTGTTCATCCATTTCCAACCTGCAGAATATGTCGTTTGGCCAGAGCAATGTCAACGTTCAAGGAATGCCGTACCAGTCGCTCTTTGCTTCAGCAACCATCAGCTCCATTTCAAACTGCGTGTTTAACATCCAAGCACCGAGTCAACTGCCAGCGGCCAGCTCGGGAAACGCGGCAAAGCACCAAAAGTTGGATGACAGTTCTTAACAATTCTCTTTCAGTAACTTTTTTGGACATTTTTGAATTTATCCATTCATTGTTTGGTCAGTGTTCTGTACAAAACAGTGGCGTAACAGAACACAAACACGTTTTGTCCGGCCAAGTTCATTGCTGCCAGTTTTCTTGTGAAAAGTACTTTTCTTCTTGGTGTTGAAACTTGTTAAAAAATCAGTTATTTCACAGTTACCTTTCTCGTTGTATTTTCTCAACATTCGTGGCAAATAACTTTGTAAAACTGTCCGTTTTTGTCAATTGTTGGTTCCGAAACGCTTTCACACATGTTTACAACTCAAGCAACGATGTCGAAAGCCAATAAAATCCCTTATTTGCTTGCGCGTTTGACACTTGTCAGTCATTTGAAGCCGTTCCACTTGACTTCGCTGATACAAAACAAAGCCTTCAGAGATATAATAAATATCTTACTAACCTCGTCTTCTCGGTCCGTACTGTAAGTTACGGATCCGAGTTTTTTCCCTCGATTTATGGCCCGCGCGCTTCGCGCTTGGGCCATAAATCAAGGGAAATGTTTGAGATTTTATGGACTATTAATCATTAATTTGATTTAATATTATTTACTATTAATCATGAATTTGAGTGAAGTTTAACTTCGAGAATTATTAATGATCAATTCGAGTGATATTTAACTTTATGGACTGTTAATCATTAATTTGACTGAGATTTCACTTTATGAATTATTCATGATCTACGTGAGTGAGGTTTAACTTTATGAATTATCAATAAAAAATTTGAGTAAGATTTAACTTTATGGACTGTTCATGAATTTGTGGAAGATTTAACTTTCATCATTAATTTGAGTAACTTTATGAATTATACATGATCATTTTCAGTAAGATTTAACTTCATTTATTATCAATGATCAATTTAACAGAAATTTAACTTTATGAATAGTTCATGATCAATGTGAGTGAGATTTAACTTTATTAATTATAAATCATGAATTTGATGAAGATTTAAATTTAAATTTAAGTTGTATTAATCATGAATTTGAACGAGATTTCACAGAGGGGCGCTGTGGTTATTTTTTAGCAAATCAGACTTTCAACATGAAATCATTGGTAAGTTCCATACAAAGCCTGGGTTCCCTGTGACTACACGTAACAATCAACTAATCATTAGGCGACCTGCCGTCACTGCACCGTTTGATTGTAAAAAGCACGATAATGTGGACAACGCTAGCAGACGATAACAACTCTCACCCCAACTATATCATCGAATGTCATGCACCGTTTGATGAGGGCTTTTATACATCGATTAAAAGTGCATATTTGTTTGCGAACACGTCACAAAAAGGCGCCGGTATTAAGCTCAAGTTTATTTGTAACCTGATTGAAGCAAGGAAAATAATTTTGTTTTGGCAAGTTGGAAGTTAGAAATTTCAGTTAACTTGGCTGCTAGCTATCGATATTCGACTTTATTTTAAGCTTATTTCAAATAAATAATTTCAGATGATCTTTAATTTGAGAAAATAAATAAGCTTACGCCAGCTGGTTGTAGCTGTAGATTTATAGCCACATTATATATTAAAGGTACCACACATACAAACTGACTTACCTTTTAGTCCTTGATGGAAAAGAATGCTAGATAAATATAACCACGCGTACCTCGAGCTCAGAACCAAACATTTCTTCATAAACAAACAGCTACTATAATATAGACTAATATAGAGGGTCAGATTGCGCGCGTGTTGCACCACTGCTAGGAAATAAGGGACGGACCATTTAATTTTTTTTTTTTTGGGGGGGGGGGGGGGGGGGGGGGGGGGGGGGGGGGGGGGGGGGGGGGTTGGGGCAATTTCTTCTGAATATGATTTTTCTTTTTTTCAGCATCACTATTTGCAATTCTTTTTTAACAAAATGCTTGAATTTCTTTTCACGTGCTTTCTTGTGTACGATTTTTTTCTCTTAAATTTCTTCTGCGGGAATTTTTTTTTGGTAATTGCCAAACGCCACCCCCCCCCCCCCCCCCCCCCCCCTCCCCCCCATCACAAAAATTAAATGGTCCGTCCCTCAGCGAAGACACAGTTTCCTGTGACACAGCGTGCGTGATACATATAATAGCAAGTTCCGGTTTTTTGATCGGATGTCGGATTTTGACTGGTCATTCGTATTGCTACTGTTTCTTTGCGTTCCACGACAGTGTAAAGTTATTACTAAGAGGTTTCTTAACCTGTTTTATGTGCTAGAATAAGCTGTTATATAAATAACCGCATGCATGACCATTTTTTATCACTGATGTCACAAACTTCCGGTCTTTTATTCGTCACGCAAAATTTTTATGCGGTGACTGATGTCGAACCACATATGGCGCTGCACGTGTTCATTGATCTGCCGCGACAAAATAATTTTGAGAGCATATATTATGGATTCACCACGCTCGCTTGTCGATGAAACCGTGTCGTACCCCAGTGTTCTCAAAGGATACTCTTCTCCGAGTGAAAGCTGGTCAGAGTACCAAACAGAAGGAGCCGACGATGTTAACCAGGTAAATGTGTTTGCTGCGGTGTTTGCACGGCGGCCATGCATGTTGGAGTGAGAACAATGAAATTTCCATCCCTTGGAAATAAAACTCTTAAGTGGTGCTCAGTGTGGGTCACGGTCAATTAACTTTTTCCTCGTTCCAAATAGGAAACTCTGGAAAATGCCCAGTTTTGTTAGCGTGTTCGGAAACCGCGTGGTTTTGAGTACGAGCAAGCGGTATGAGTCCCTATCGATGCCGTGAGAGAATAATATTCTTTCACGGCATCGACCTCCCTGTTTCCCTGAGTAAACAGCCGATCGATAACAAATCGGACCCGTGAAAAATGCATCAATAGCAAGGTCCAACAACAAACTAACGTGCTACATGAAGTGACGCGCGCATACGTATAACCAATTGACCTCATCGCCTGATCAAGCTAAACCAGTAGCAATAATAGCATTCGATAAGTGTGTAGAGGTTTAGTCATGTGACGTAACGTACTTTCGGGAACCTTTTCCTTCATTTTTGCGCGAATCGAGTGTAAATACTGTGCTTTAGTCGTGCAAAACTCGTGCAAAAAAGAAAGTATGCCTGCCCGGTGCCTCGCCGCTGAAAGTACTCGACGATGCTTTCTTTGGGCGAATTTGGCTAAGTCATATCAGGCACTCGCCCCAGATCCCATGTTGCTCGGTACTGAACCAAATTATCTTCCAATTCAACAGGTCACAGAAAATCGAGGATTTCACCAAATCCAAAATTTTTTTCACAGATACACTCCAGAAAACAAGCACATTCATTTAAGTGAATAAAAAAAATAGGGGTTAGGTGCACTTTAAAAGAACGAGGATGGTTTTTGCGATTTTCATTATCGTCTCACGTTTAAAGAACTCGCGTTTCCTTCAGCGATTTGAGATTTTCATTGTCGTCTCACATTTGCGATTTTCATTGTCGTCTCGAGTTATACATGCATATATAATTTGCATGTTTTCTCTCGCATGTTTATTCAGTTGCGTTCCCTCTCATCGATTCTTGACAAAGAAGTGACTGAGGTATGAAAGGAAAACCGGCGTTCTCGTGATAATATCAAACTATGAAATAATTTATGATACTTATATATTTTGTGTGATAATATCAAAATATCAACATCCCCTATCAATCTCTTAATTAATATCAAGATATCATGATTATATCAAAATATCACTGAAGATATCACTATATCAAATGGTTTATGATAGTTGATATTCGGCGTGATAATATCAAAATATGAACATCCTTGTAATCTCTTAATATCAAATTATAATGATAATAACAAAATATCATGGTGATATCAAAATATGAAATCGTTTATGATACTTTGATATTCTGCAATCCCGCACCTTAGTGCTCTATCGTGAGACAAAACAAACACCTATCTTACACACCTCTCACCCTGGGTAAGAGGGGGGGGGGGGGGGGGGGGGGGGGGTGGGACTCCGATATGAAAATGATGGAGGTGCTCGTCGTGCTTTTTAGGGGTCAAAATTTGTAGATTGGTACCGCTTAGGGTGTATGAAATCTTAGATGACCATGGTTAGAATTATCGCGTACCTTTTAGGATATGAAGCTGAAAAATATGACAGAATATGTCTTGTGTCGTATAAAATTGGTACCTCTTAGGAGTAAAAATATGTTTGAGCCACGCCTATCAAACGAGATTCTGGTACCTTTTAGGTGGTTTTTGAAAATTTCCGACGAGCACCCCCGTCATTTTTATAGAGAAGACCCCCCGGGCCTATCATATAAGAACTACTCTCAGGCGACCGGCACGACTGAGGCGATCGAAGCGACCCAAAGCTACCCCAGAATGCACTATTATTTCTCAGTATTCATAGCTCTACCAGTTCAAAAATGGCGACATCTTCGGGGTTTAACTCTGCTTTAACTGCCGCCATTTTTTTCACGATTCTCGCGCCCAAAACATGTTGTCGGACCCAGTTTACGACCGTGCTATTGACGTTCGGGACGATCATATGAGAACCCAAATCGCTTGAGTCGTCGCGATCGTCAGAGTCGTTTGCAAAAAAACTTTTGAAAAGACTCGACTTTTGAAACGACTTTTTTTAGACTTTCTTTTTAATTCGAGATCGTTTATAATTATTTGTATTTTGTTTGTTTATCCTCACATACATTCATGTGTGGTGTGATTCGTGGAAACTGATCACTAGAAGCCTTTTGACAGATCCTGAAAATTGCTATGTGACCTAGGTAGGTTTTGTACTGTAAAAATAGTGGTGTCGGATTGTCACTTTTTTGGCGATCGTGTGAGTTGAGAAACTGTGGGTCGAGATGCGGGGGTTGGGGGGGGGGGGGGGGTACTCCCCGAAAATTTGGTTGGGGATGTGCGACGCGCTTCTGGAAACCCTTACCGCCTGGTACCAGATGGACACGGTTTTGGAGGCCAATGTCTGCTTAACCCTATTCAGCCTGGGCTTTTTTTGAGTTCCTGTGCCTGGGGGAGGGGGGGCACAGGAACTCAAAACCCCCCCTCGTAACTTCAAGTACATTAAGGCTATGACCATGAAACTTAGAGGTTACATAGTACGTCCAAAACTGTTTCCTTTGCGGTCCACACAATGGAACGATGACGTCATATGACGTAGTTATTAGGTAATTAGTTATACGGCCGCCATCTTGGATCCGCCATCTTGGATTTCTGAAATTTTTAAAACCTCTTAAAAACCGTCCAAATTGACGCAAAATTAATCAAAACCAATAAATAAACGCTAAATGACGTAAAAATGCAAAAGTTATACCAATAAACATTGTTTTTCTCCATTCAAAGGTATAAATATGCAAATTTCAGAAAACATGGCTGTCAAAATCTTGTTGCCATGGAAACATCAAGTCACGTGATCAAAAAATTGTCATATGAAATTGTTGCCAGATAAATTTTAGGAAAAGTCACAAAGTTTGATGGCGTTTGAATTTCATCGTTTACATGCAAGTACAACAGAGGCGCATTTCACCTCCATAACAAATAAAAGCCAGCCAGACCTAACTCTTGTGAGCTGGACTCATGTTGGTCCTGGTTGGTTTGTGTGGTGTGCGCGGTTTCCAACATCATCATTTGCGGCAGTACATACTGTTATGGAATATTGTTTCCTGCTCTTTTGGACGAGTTTCAGCAAGGAAAAGCAAACACAGGTGTGACATCCATTCATTTATTCATTTATTTCTTTTTTTTTTAGCTATTTTCTACTCTGGACACTTCCCCTTGGTCTCCTGCGCAGCCGTGTGGTCACGGATCTCCTCCCCACTAACATGACAGCGATTTTGTTATTTGCTTGATCGAATCTACATGATGTTCTGATAAGAAAATGGAAAAAAAAAAATTCGATCGATTTTCCTTCTCCGCATTTTGGCCGTCTAAAAACGTGAAATTTCACTTCCGGTGTGTTACAAAACCGCGCAAGAAGAAAGACTGGAAATAGTCCGCTGTGACGTCAATACAAGAATGCCAGTGTCGCGATTTCTCAGTTCCTCCGTTTTTTGGTGCGTATTGCTACAACCATAGACAACACACCTTAATAGAACCATGTTTCTTCCTCAGGGCGCATCCACCTTTTCTGCTAAAATCTCTAATGCGTGACGACACAAATAACAGCTGCTTTGGAGACTGCACTTTCACTAGCCTGCGAGCACGCCCTCGGGCTAAAGGTGGGGGGGGGGGGGTGGGGTGAAGGAAGAGGAGTACCCAAACCCCGCTCATCGCACCCCTCCCCAACCTTCTCCCCTCCCCCGAGTTCGAGAGCTTGATCGCAGGCTAAACTTTGCCATGCTCTGTAAGAGTTTAAAAAGCAGGTAAAAACTAGCGAGATAATGTTCCGACGTTTCGGCGACTTCGTGACGCCATTAACAAGGAAAGAGTTCAAGTCAGATAAATTTACATAAAGGAAGTTAATCTAGACAAAGACTTTAGCACGGATGGAATCCGATTGTACATTCAATCACATTTCGTTAACTAAACAATCAAATTTGTTCCTGCATTTTTTTAACACTCTAAAGCGACTAAGAAGGTCATCAGGGACTGCGCCCGAGCGTTCTTTGTCGTAGCGCTTGCGCACCGACGATGACGTGTTCTTATGCCCATCTACGCGTGGGAGTTCCGGTATAAAAGATGCTTGGCCTGGCCATTCTCACCTTCAGTTGTCAGTCAACCACTACAACTGACAAACAACTTGCATCATTACAGTACTAAGACCATTACTGACGACAAATTTGGAAAACATATTAGTAAAAATGTATCAGAAGTCTTAGTTTATGTACTTCTGTTTACTTTTTTATATTGTTTTGCTAAGGCAGTACAGTTTTAAGAGACCACCTAAAATTCAAAGCCAAGAGGGTAGTGGTAGTAGTAGTGGCAGTGGCAGTGGCAGTGGCAGTGGCAGTGGTAGTGGTAGTGGTAGTGGTAGTGGTAGTGGCAGTGGCAGTGGTAGTGGTAGTGGTAGTGGTAGTGGTAGTGGCAGTGGCAGTGGCAGTGGCAGTGGTAGTAGTTGTGGTAGTGGTAGTGGTAGTGGCAGTGGTAGTGGCAGTGGCAGTGGCAGTGGCAGTGTTAGTGGCAGTGGCAGTGGCAGTGGCAGTGGCAGTGGCAGTGGCAGTGGCAGTGGCAGTGGCAGTGGCAGTGGCAGTGGCAGTGGCAGTGGCAGTGGCAGTGGCAGTGGTATCTCGTATTCAAGAGTTGGTTCCGTAGGAGCCTTAAATTTTTTTTTCAAATTTTTAACGCGAAAAATCTCAACTATCCCAACACCAACTGCATACGGTTGTTGCTAAGAGACGTGAATGTTAATATCTCCTTTTTTCTTGCAGCTTTAGTCGGCTCGCTGGCCATGGTGGGAACGGGCCTATACAGTATATTTGCGGGCAAAGTTTACAACCGAATTGGTCCCATCAAAACCGGAACTACTGGAATCATAGTATGTATCGGAAGTCTTCTCATCACTGCACAGGGACCCAGCCTTTATTTCATAATGTTCAGTTTCGGAATTGTCTACGGAGTTGCATAAAGTTTCGTATTCTTTCCCCTATACCTGACTATACCTAGATACTTCGACAAAAGGCGCTCACTGGCGTTGGGCCTCGTTGCCATAGGGCCTGGAGGTGGTTTGTTTGTAATGAGCCCCATAGCACAGGCCCTTCTCGACGCACTTGACTGGCGAGGCACGTTTATGGCCATGGCGGGAATTGTTGCTATAATTTGTCCTCTGCTTTGTGTTTTTCAACGCATGCCGGATGACCAATCACAATGTAACAGACAAGGAAATAAGGAGATGAAGCTTTGTGATTTTTCAGTCTTTAGGAATAAACGATATGTTATTTACACTTTGGCGACATGTTTGATGTATACTGGACATTACATTCCTTCCGTTCACATGGTAAGGTATTTTATCCAGTCTAACGAGTCTAACGAGTCTAACCAGCGTAGTCTTGAACAGGCCCGATATTTTTATAGCACTTGATCTCTGAGATGGGTGATTTGTGGCGCGTCTAAACCGCGGTCACGGGTCACACAGGTTACGGGTCACGTATCAGTTGGGGAGAGGGCGGAAAATTTATAATATTCATATCCCGCGACCCGTTTAAATACCGTAGAGTTCCGAAAGAGCCCCCCCCCCCCCCCCCCCCCCCCCGAAATTAACACTCGGCTCACGGGTCACGGGTCATGGGTCACGGCGTACAGGTAACGGGTCATGCATGAGCCACGTGTCAGTTTTAGAAGACAGATTACCAATGTTTGATATTCCTTGACCATTTTTGTTCTCACATTACAGGTTCGCTACTGCGAAAATCTAAGAATACCTGCCACTCAATCCTCCAAGTTCTACCTCTACAGTGGGGTGACATCAATGCTGATCCGTCCGCTGGTTGGTCGTCTGTGTGATGTCAAATGGATTCATGCTTGCTATCTGTTCCAGATCGCCGCGGCCATTGATGGCCTTTCCGCTTTGCTTCTTCCTCTTGCGAGAAGAAACATTCATTTTGTGTTTTATTTTATATTTTATGGATCTGCGGATGGTGCTATGGGATGTGCTTTGTGTATTGCGGTCATGTTCTGTTTTAAAGGAGTGAGGCGAATCCAAGGGTATGGATTATACCAATGCCTCTACAGATGTCTCTTAAGTAGACTCTACAGTGGGTCAGTGAAAGGGTTCAGACTATTGCTACTGGAAATCACAGCTAAATTAAAGCCATGTAATGAATGACACAAATCCAACATCAAGAGTTGAAAAAGTATCTCGGGTCCCTCCCAGAAGCCAAACAAAGAATGGCGTAAACACTTTTCTCAAATGAGCCAATTTAGGGTGTTCATTTGTCTCAATTCGAAGCTTTAACAAAATTTAATACATGTGCAGTTTACAGTACCTCTTCAATAAATAGAGGCATCTCATGAATTATAACTTGGGCGTAGCGGCCAAGTATAAAAATGCAGTTTGGTAGTGCACAAATGTGCAGTATTGCGCAACTCTGGGGACGGGAATGGGCTTGTTCATGTTAACTTGTTGTTTGACGATGCGAGGTGACATGACAAAGTGCGAGTTGTGTTTTCTCTGTTGCATCTAACCCCCAGACTCGTACCCAGTCGCTATTAATTGGTTTTTGGGGCGAGAGAAGATTGGATACAAGGGTGAAATGAGGCGCGCGGGGTGTCATGGGAACACCCCGCGCGTCTCATTTCACCCTAGTATCCAATCTTCTCTCGCCCCAAAAACCAATTAATAGCGACTGGGTACGAGTCTGTCTAACCCCGGCATCTAACATGTTTAAATGAACATGAAGAAGATTTGACGAATACTTTTGCGCTTGTTTAATAAATTTAATCGAACACAGGACAGCGAAGGAAGAAATATAAGCGTGATAGGAATCCCAATTTATTTCACTTTCTTTGCTTTGATGAATTTTTATTTCGTGAAGTTAAAGAAACAGCTAGAATCCAACTGAAACTTCGGGTGCAAAAATTCACCGCCGATAGAAGATCTAAACAATGCACGTTTCTTGCGAGTTTCGCTTGCGCTAGCGAATGTTTCTCGGGCGAAAATTACCTTAAAGCGATCACTTTTCATTTAATTTTCTTTTCTATGTTTCGAATAGGAATAAATTAGATATATTTTCGTGTGTCTTGCGAGATGCTGCGTTGTGCGTTACTAGAACGGTTTCAAATTACTTTTTACATTATGCAAATTGCAACATCAGTTTACTTCAACTGAAAAAATATATTTCAAAGGGCTCAATTTGTTTCTCTTTCCCTAAATTATCACTTATGTCGTTAACGTTGATTAAATTTGTATGTTTCATTCAAAATTTATTATAATAATGGCGGGAATACTTCCAGCAAAACTTTTAATTCGAAAAGTTGTTTTGACCCCGGTCCGGACTAGAGAAAAATAAACTGAAAGATCCATGGCTTTGCGGCCACATTCGCATTCACCTCAAAAAGTGTCGGAAACACAGACCAGCTAGTTACAAGATTTAGCTAAATCCAATAACAACCATCGGGGAACTCTTCAACGGTATTAAGTACAAAGTAGGCATCGATTTGTATTTTTTCAGTTCTCTTGTCTTTTGACACAGTGGGCTATGGGGCGTAAAAGGTAAATTTATTATTTAGCAAAAATTATAACGCTTTTTACCTTATTACTCATGCGCGTAGCGGCATGAGTTATAAAATGGGCTCTGTGTTTCTTTTTTGTATTTTTTTTGTCACGATTTTTCATGCAAATCTATTCACGCTTATTTTAAATTGTGCATTTCCAGTTCACAGCTTTGCTCTTTACACTCTCGGTTTAGTGACTTCCGGCCTGTGTAAGTAAGTACGACTTTCCGATAGTTCTGATAGCTTCGGATTGGACGACTCGATTGTCAAGGCAGTTCTGTTTGTACGTGCGCGCTTTGGATCCGAGGGAAAGGTAAACGGAGCTTTCTCGTTCTTTTTACTGCTTTACCAGGCACAGCTTTCACCAAATGTGGCCAAGTATTGTTTTCAAAGATTATTTTAGGTGTTTTCGTAGTTTGGAAAAAGGTTTTAGTGAAAAATCGAGCTGTGAATCGAAGTGTTTGTTTGCAGACCATGAGCTATCCGAACTTATGATTCAAACGCCGCCAGCATTTCATTTCTGTACCTTTAACCATTCAAAACTGTTTTTTTTTTTATTAGCGAAAGCATTATGCGAATTTATTAATTAATTTATTTATTGTTTACATATAATGAAATATGCCTATTTTATGATATACATATGTATAAACAATTTTTTATCGCGTAGTCTGATTTATAAATAATAAAGTTTATGAAAGTGATTATTTATATATCACTGAAGAGCAAAATTCATGATTTATATTTCTGAAACTCATTAATAATTCATAAAGTGACCAGCCAATAAATGACGTCCATTTGGGTCAGGTGGATGAGTCTTGATACCCAATGAAACACCAAATCAAGATCTTAAGGGTTTTGATTTCAGTTCAAAACCGTGTTTGATCTCAAATCAAACACTTGCATATTAATGAGTTTTGCAACAATATATGTTATTCCACTCAATTATATAATTACATTCGGAACCTTATATTCCTTTCTTGGTCTTCAAATGTAAGCCCTCTCGTGTGCCATCTTTCGATTTCGCGTCCAATGCTCGGTGAAACAGAGTAAACCTTCAAAACAATAATCTGAGTATTATAACTGGAACTTCAACATGACATCGACATTTTAATTTAAAAACAAAATGGACCATTTTTCTCACCTTCGGTCGCCATTATCAAGAGGATTTAATGCTTCAGCACCGTTTTTCTCTTCTAGAAAGCGTCGGATACCGCATATTATGCCACAAACAGTCTTCGGTGGATATCTCTCTCCCGACTTTTTGGCCACGTCCATGACAAATTTGCTAAGCCAATAATTCAAACTCAATGCGTCTATTTCTTCAATACAAGCAGAAAGTGACATAATCTTGTGTAAATCATAGTCCTTAAACATTCCTCTCGAATCTCAGAGAACGGGAACTTGAACCGTCCGAGAAGTTTGCCATTCGTAGAAAATGGATGTTGCCCATTTGTTTTTTATATTTCGTTGACGGGGGAATAGCTTTATCGACTAGATTTTCTTCTTCGACAACCGTTTTAGCCTCCCTAAACCGAGACGCTTCTGTTTCGCACATGGTCTCATACCAAATGGCGAAACACAACAACTGCTCAATAAAATTATGCATGTGACGGCATTTGAAAAGGACAAAGCCAAAAAAACTAACACTAAATAATTCTGTATTGTTTCATTTGAGAAGCCAGATCAAAAACTCGTGCTTCGGGTTTGATCGGAGCGGCCGAGTGCTTTTATTGTTTCAAGGTGTTTGGATGCCCCGATCATCTCAAACCCTCGCACTCGTTGTTGATCTATTACATCATGAATTTACCCACGGCGTTGCTAAAGTCATGATATATAAATCATGAATTTACAGACGGCGTTGCAAAAGTCATGATATAGCGTTGCAAAAGTCATGATATATAAATCATGGATTTACACACGGCGTTGCGAAAGTCATGATATATAAATCATGAATTTACAGACGGCGTTGCAAAAGTCATGATATAGCGTTGCAAAAGTCATGATATATAAATCATGGATTTACACACGGCGTTGCGAAAGTCATGATATATAAATCATGAATTTCGCTCTTCTGTGATAAATAATCACTTTCATAAACTTTATTATTTATAAATAATTGTCAAGCGAAGAAACATGATTTATAAATCAGCTTGTGCGATAAAAAATTGTTCATACATATGTATATCATAAAATAGGCATCTTTCATTATATATAAACAATAAATTAAGTTCACCAATTATTTATAAATAAGGTGAAAAACGTTATAATTTTTGCTAAGTAATAAATTTACATTTGGCGCCCCACAGTGGGAACGCTAAGTGTGCTGTGTCTTCTTGTTACTTGGGCGGAGCGACCAAGTATTAAAATGCAGTTTGGTCGTCGACAAATGTGCAGTATTGCGCAACTCTGGGGATGGCGGGATTGTTCAAACCTTCACCGCGGTCACACGTCCGAGGCGTTTTTCGTTTTATTTGGTGGGATTCATTTAGTATTAAGTGGAAACGTGGGCAAAGATGTATAAAATAATTAGTTTATGTAACTATCTTTTCATCTTTCCGGCTCAAAATAACGAGCTTCTTTTCCATCGTTGAAAACTGATCAAAACGCTTCGTGCCTGAGCACAATTGTGTTGGCAAATGGCGCCAACAGTTCTGCGGTTCATAGTTTTCAAACGCTTAGAACTTTTTTTTAGTAAACTTTCAAAACGTTTAGTGAGTTGAAAGTGTATTGTCAATATATGAAACTTTTAATAAACAGTGAAAATGACAACCTTAACTTTGAAGTACTTTGGTTAACTTTTGCAAATTTCTCTCGTTTAACCGCGGTGGAGTACACCTGTTGTTTGTTGATGCGAGGCGAACGTCACAAAGTGCGAGTCGTGTTTTCTCTGTTGCATCTAACAGTTTCATATTCAATATGCGTAAAGAAATTACTCAAGAAGACACTGCGAAAGTATTTGACACTCGCTATTAATTCTACGATACCTTCATGACGGAAACCCGCTAAAACATGTTCAAACGAACATGAAGAAGATAATTTAGACGAATACATACCTAGCGCTTATTTAATAAGAAGTGAACAGGGGACAGCGAAGGAAGAAATATAAGCGTGGTAGGAATCCCAATTAATTTCACTTCTTTAGGTTGTTTGCCTTTCATTAATTTTTATTTCGTGAAGTTGAAGGAACAGAACAGCCAACTGAAACTTTGAGTGCAAAAATTCACCGCCGAGAGAAGATGTAAACAATGCACGCGTTGTCTTGCGAGACGTTACTTGCGAGTTTTGCTTCCGCTAGTGAATGTTTCTCGGGCGAAAATAACCTTAAAGCGATCACTTTTTCATTTAATATTCTTTTCTGTGTTTCGGATACAGAGGAATAAAAACTGGATATATTTTCGTGTGACTGATTGCGAGATGTTTTATGAAACAGCTGCGTTATGCGTTACTGGAAAGGTTTCAAATTACTTTCACATTATGCAAATTGCAACATTTTTACCTCAACTGCAAAAATATGTTTCAAAGGGCTAAATTTGTTTCTCTCCTCCTAAATTCTCACTTCTGTCGTTAACTTTGATTAAAGTTATAAGTTTCATTCAAACTTTATTATAATAACGGCGGGAATACTTCCAGCAAAACTTTCAATTGGAAAAGTTGTTTTGATCTCGGGTCCGGACCAGGCAATTACATCATGGCTTCGAAAGGCCACTTTGCGACTACATTTGCATTCACTTCAAAAGTGTCAGAAACACAGACCAGCTAGTTACAAGATTTAACTAAAACCAATAACAACCATCGGGAAACTCTGACATACGGCCTTTTTTTCAACGGTAAGTACAAAGTAGGCATCGATTTGTATTTTTCAGCATGTACTCGTTTTTTGACACAGTTGACACGCTACTTTAATAATTTACGTGCGATCTCGCACGCTATTAAAGTGTACTGTGTCTTCTTGTTTTGACGGTTAACGCGCTTCTTTGTTAGACTGCTCACACTATCCGAATACTCCCTATCATCAAACCGTGAAATAACGTGCATGCAGATTCCCAAGACAATTATTCTCCAATATGCCTAATACAACGACGCCCAAGTATACGCTTCCACGGCGTCTTGTTTTAAAAGGTTAACGCGCTTCTTTGTTAGACACACTATCCCAATACTCCCTAGCATCAAACCGTAAACTAACGTGCATGCAGATTCCCAAGACATTAATTTAGTTTCCAATATGCCTAATGCAACAAGGCCTAAGTTTACGCTCCCACAGCATCTTGTTTATTTAGTGTTTAACCCGTGAATATGCGCATGCGTAATGAACGGGTTATAGGTAACGAAGACAGATATGCAAATGAGCACTCACTCGCTCACTCGCTCCATCCATCAGCTGTAAACTTTGTGACGTAATGTTTGTTACGAATGCGTCTTGTAACAAGAATAACGTGAATCCAGCGATAACAATAACTAATAAATTGTTGTAAACGAATATAAATAACAATAAGCTTAAAGATGTTTCGCATTTGGAGTCTTTAATTTAATGCAACGATAGAATCGATCTAAAAGGATTTTTCAACCGAGACACGCCTTTTGATTGCGTATGTACCTTGAAGTAATTAAATTTATCCAGTTCCAAGCCAGTGGTCACGCATTCTCGTCCCCAGAGCCTTCGTTTCGTTTGGTCAGCGTAAAAAACGAAGGCTCTGGGACCAAAGCCTTCCGGATGTCGTAAAATCCACGTTTCGTTTCGCTACACATCCGACCAAATCAGTTGATGGGACAACAGCTAAGTTTCTTGGTGGACACGCTGTGGTCATTGATGAGGCTTATTTCATCGAATATTGGTAAGAAATATCGAGGAATTTTTGTTTTGCATTCGTTTCATGTTATTTTAATTGGGCTTCAAGTGGCCTTCGTTTCCCTAGATTTGTTGATTTCAAGTTGTAGCAAAGAGTACTACCTAATAGACCAATTTCGATATATTAAAATTCAACTTAAAACAAAAGACATCACTGCGAGGCTTAGGGGAATGATAGTAGGGATTTAGTGGTTTATTCCCCTAAGCCTCGTAGTGATGTCTTTTGTTTCAAGTTGAATTTTAATATATCGAAATTGGTCTATTAATAAAGGAAATATAACTTGCTTACAAGAGTGCTGATAGCTCTGTTGTGTTGTTGTTACAGTGGAACCCCGCTCTACGGACACCCGCTTAATACGGACACACGCTTATAACGGACAGTTTCGTTTGTCCCGACAAAAAGCTCATATATTTTCTCTAAAACTAACCCGCTTTATACGGACACTGGTTTATATGGACAACGGACACTTTTATGTGTCCCGAGTCACAAACTCTCATATATTGTCAACCCTGCTTTACGGACACTGGTTATCTGCACACTGTCTATTTTCATTGTCACAATTATGTGATAATTGTAGACATTGTACCAGCTGTTCAAATAATGACAGATTTTTACCGGTTAATAAAATTTTATTACAAAAAAAAAACAGTAACTTGAAGTACAGCGTGACATATTTGATTTTGAACAGTCTGTCTTTCTTCCGGTGTTTGACTCTTGTACTACGTATAGCCGTTTAATATAGTTTTCTGCCTCCTGTTACACACGTTTCACTTCCTTGGCTTTTTGTTGCAGTCATTGCTCTTAACCTTGACGTTGTTTGCTTGCTGCGAGCTGTACCAGGATCATCCTCCGCTGGTATTGCTGGGTTGTTGCTAACGTCTATTAATTGTTCAAGTAAATCCACGTGTTTCCGAGGACCATAAAAAATGTAAACACATGGTATTTCCATACCAAGACCTCCACCCCGATTGACTGCCTTTCCACATATTTCTACCGATCCTTGATCGGTAGGCTTTGTAGCCTGTTCCAAGCGTTCAGATAGTGGGGAAAGCGCAAATAGTTGGGGAAGGCGCGAAGAAAAGCGAGCGAAACAAATGCAGGGAGACGAAGGAACGCCTGTAAACAAACTCAACAAAAAGTCCTTCCGCCCACTTTTAGACCGCCAACTCAGTTGTCAATCATATGTCAATTACAACCGGATTAGATTTCCACGTTGGCAAATTCTCACTTTTCTCATATCTCGGTCTGCGTTTCGATGACTGATCATTGTGTACGTTCTTCTGCAAACGAATTGCCAGTTCATCCTTCAACGTGTTGTAGGTTTTGCCAGAAAATGTGAAGTGTTCAGGAACCAAAGTTCCGCCTGTCCCTTAGGATATTGTTGGATATTCTGGAGCGGAGAGTGTTGGCCGACATTGCTCGCTCGTTAGGCCACGACACGAACTCTCTCAGCGAAGCGTGCGCCGACGGCTGACAGCGCCAGAGAAACGACAACAACTGCAAAATCGCGACGTTCTCTCGCTCTTGCAAGCTCCGATGAGGACCAAAATTCGCTTGGAGTGGCCTCCATTAACGACGCGAAAAACATCCCACACACTTGGCGAAAAAAATGCGGGGAGACGAGGGAACAAGGTTATTCAAGCAATATTTCTGTTCTTCGATCGCATCGCGAAGAGATACACCCTGGATCCAGGGGTCCATTCTCTGAATATCACGAGTGAAATTAACCGCATAAACGCTTAGAAGACTCGTTGTCGCGGCTTCGCCGCTCAAACTCTCCGGTTTTCACTAAAAAGAAAAACCTCTGGCACCCAGGGTAGAAGAGAGTACGTTGTTTCTGACAACGATTTCGATCTCAGCGTGACTCGATGACAACTGTCTTTCCTTCGCCTTTCTCATCAGCGCTTGAGTGTTAACAGAAAGTGTCATAATTGACCAATCAGAGGGTATACCGGAATCCGGTATACCGGAACGACCTTTTGTTAAGTTTGTTTACAGGCGTTCCCTCGCCTCCTCTCCCTAGTCTCCCCGCATTTTTTTCGCTCGCTTTTCTTCGCGCCTTCCCCAACTATTCGCACTTTCCCCACTATCTGAACGCCTGGAACAGGCTATAGGCTTTGAAATAGAATAAGTGACTATACCAGTGCGGTTTTTGGTGTTGGCAAGGTGAAATGGAATGTGGCCTATAACTCGACATTCTTTTAACACGGCGACTGCGTTTTTGTCCTCGTCATTTTCCGGCTCTGGTTGCAAAGGTAAAATTTCATCGCATGTAGGAGTCCACCAGTCTTTGTAAACATGAAATCCTCTTATCCAGGAAGAAATTTTCAGAATTCGGTTGTTCTTCACACTTTTCGGGACCCTCTCAGTCTTAGTTGACACACTACATAATATGCCGATCTCTGTAGTGTGAAGTGTGAAGTACCAGTATGCTAATTAGAACTGAAAGTGCCTGTGTATTTCTTTTGAGTTGCGGCCAGTGTTACGTGACAGCTTGTTAGTCATCAGAAGTCAATGTTTACCAGGTTAAGTGCTGCCACAACCATCGCATCATGGCTTCAGGTCCTTCAGCTAAGCGCAAAAGAAAATATTTTACTGTTTCTGAAAATTTTCATGTCATTGCATGAGTACAAAAAGGAAAACCCAAATGCTAGCGTGCGAGCAATTGCTGAGAAGTTTGAGACTCAGAATTCACAGCGTCTAATGGATGGCTTGACAGATTCAAGAAAAGGTTTAACATTAAAAGCAAAGTTATTTTTATGGTGAGGCAAGAGGTGTTAGGGTGTTTAATATGGGTCACCTAGTGGTAATAATTTTAATTATCTCTTTTCGCCCTTGGGCTTTCTTCAGGATTTCTGCCTCTCTTTACTCGTTCCAGTTGCATGCTTTTTTGATATTCGTGGCCGCTTATAGCTTCGTTTGATTATTTTCAGAAACGAATCGCCCATGTGACAATCAGATCCCGTTATACTTTGAAATTTAGCAGCCGTATCTTTACCTGCTTAACCAAGCAACAAAACTGGGTGACATTGGTCGTTGATTGCGTTAAAATTGAAACGTTGGTTTTGTTGATGCAGTCGTAGTCAACATTTGATATTCAACCGGAAGTAAAACCTTATGCATAGAAGGGTAAAATTTTTTACCTTGTTGCGCATTCAATTTTAAACGGCCAATCAAAAAATTCAAATTTTTGCCGTTACCAGAGCTACACGAGACGCAATTTAAAAAACGTGGAGCTCTGGGGACTGAACATTATGAAAGTGATGTACCGTATTTTTCTTTTTGCGTTTGTCAAAAATCCTTACGTTTAATTTAAAAAAAAATATTGAACCGTGTCATAGCCTGCGAACAGGCTCCTGGCTCGGAGGGGCGCTATTTAACGGCGCAAAGCTCCGGCAAAGGGGAGCCCGCACGCGAGTTTCAGAATATCGAATGTCTGCGTCCAAATTTTGGACGCAAAGCGCTAGTGAATGATTCATGGGCTAAAATAACCTTAAAGCCATCACTTTTTCATTTAATTTTCTTTTCTATGTTTCGGATACAAAGGGAAAAAAAATGGATATATATTTTCGTAGCGTCTGATCGCAAGATGTTTTATAAAATAGCTGCGTTATGCGTTACTCAGGGAAAGGTTTCAAATTACTTTTTACATATGCAAATTGCAACATTTTTACCTCAACTGAAAAAATATATTTCAAAGGGCTAAATTTGTTTCTCTTTCTCTCCTCCTAAATCAGTTATCACTTCTGTCGTTAACTTACTCAGTAAATTAACGACAGAAGGCTAAGCAGGCTAAGCCTGCGAACGGTTAAAATTTGACAGTTGACAAGCTAAGGAATCCGCGGTTTCTTGTGGGCGGCAGCCGCAATTTTAAAGGATGCGTGCAGGCTTCCCTTCTTCGTATGACACCGCCGTCCGACTGGAAGCCTGTCCGCAGGCTAACCGTGTCAGTGTGAAAACATTGCTGGTTTGCACGTGACGTCACGGCGGCCATGTTGGTGGTCAAGAACAAAACAGTTTATCTCCGCTGGGAACTAAACTTTATTTTCATGCAAATTCTGCGAAAAAAATTGTATTGTATTGACCACCAACATGGCCGCCTTGTCATGTGGTTGCAAACCAAGAAAAAGCTTACCAAAATATTGCGTTACGCGTTAGCATTTCTTATTCACAGGTTGGCTCTTTGGAACCTTTGATTGTATGAAATCTCACAAAGCCTGCTCAGGGGGAGGGGGTACTCTTGTTAATTTAGGATAGGTGAATGCTGCAAAGGTTCTTTGAAAAACCCTGACCCTATTTAAGGGTAAAAAAAATCAAAAAATGGATACCCTTTTTAAGGAATTGTGACTTGTATGCAGGTTGTTTATCATCAAGCATAGTTTAGTTTTAACAGACCATATCTTTTGAGGTGATTAGGTAACTGCAATTTAGCTATAATACAATTTAAAGGATACCCTATTTAAGGATGGATCCCCCTGGGGGAGTCCCATGTGAAAATGATGGGTGTGCTCGTCGGAAATTTTCGAAAAACACCCTGAAAGGTACCAGAATCTTGTTTGGTGGGTGTGGCTCAATGAATTTTTACCACTAGGCTGAGGTACTAATTCTTAAACAACACATGTCATATTCTGTCATATTTTTTGGCTTTATTATACCCGAAAACGTACAGCAATAATTCTAACTGTGGTCATTTTATATTTCAGTACCCTAAGCGGTATCAATATGCAAATTTTTAACCCTAAAAGGTATGACGAGAACCCCGGTCATTTTTATATGGAAGTTCCCCCCCCCCCCCCCCCCCCCCCCCCCGGGGGACGGAGCACCTCAAAAACCGTAACCATACCCTTTGCAGTCGCACTTTCCTATATAGCTTATACTTGTGGGAGTACCCTCCCCCCCCCCCCCCCCCCCCCCCTGAGGTAGACTGTCAATAATAGAGAGTTGTCCATATAAGGAGAAGTTCAACTCAGCACATTCAAACTTCCTTAAAGTGGACTCCCTTAATTAACCTTTAGTTTTTAAGAGTTGTAAAAATTAAATTCTAATAATATCAAATTACATGTTGTGAAATATTGTACTAAACAAATTGTACACCTGCATGCAAGAGGTTTCATTTGAGTGGTTACATCATGATTTCATCGACAGGTTTAATACCCAGCTTGAAATCTCTTCAATCTGAATTCTTTTGCTGTGAATTTGTCTGATGTATCGAATCCAAGCTTAAATGAGTCAAAACGGGCATCAAAAACGATTTGTGGTATTTTTCTTTAAAGGCCCACCTTCACCCAAAAGACATTGCGGTCGTTTGTTTTTGTTTTGAAAATGCTCCATTGTTCATACGCGTCATCTGATTGGTTGCATGCATTCAAAGCACAGAAATTGATCACTTGGGTAAAAGGAAGGCCTTTAATAGTTAGACTCAGCTAAACTTGCCATGTCTTGACCCATAATAAATTGACCTTGGGAGTGAAAGGGTTACTGAATTAACTCACCACAATTTGGGTGCCTCAGGTTATGCAAGGACAGTTCTAGAATGATGTAGTATTTTTGTGTGTGTACAGTGGAGACTCTACTTTGGCACACCTCCACATGCATTAAGGGGACACTTCTTCTGGTCCTGATGCCATCCCCTTAAAGGGAACCTCCATTGTTATAATTTCCCTGGCATTTTCTGCAGTAGAGATTTTCAATTTACTGTCGGCCTTGGCACTTACAGTCAACTCCCGCCTTGCGGATACCTCGCTATTACGAACAGCAGCTAAATCCCCGGCGAAAGTTATAGACGTTCGACTGAAACAAACTCTCGCTATTACGGACTTACGGACACTTTATTTGGTCCCTACGTCACAATTTTATTGTTTTCTCTCTCGT